>CM053786.1:438896798-439496798 GCA_028749045.1 Cupressus sempervirens | reverse complement strand
TGGACTCAAACTCTTTCAAATCAACCCCTTCTACAATAACTTGTGAATTGAACTTTCCTGTTGAACTCTTCACTTTCTACTGGTGTCATTCTATGCACTACCTTATTTGGAAAAACTAGCTTCTAGAACCAAATCTATCTAGTGAATGATCTTCATCATTGGTGGCAATCCATTAGGTACATTATCTAATACAATATCAGAAAAATCTCCCAACATATTTGTAACTCCTGCAGGAACCTCCTCTACTTCTTCTTTACTATCTTTTAGAATTATATAAAAAAACATATGCTCATGCTTCATACCTTTGAGAAACTATTTTCCATCAACAAAATATATTCTGGCAACACTATATACCTTTTCTTCTTTATCCTTCAATGGCTTCAACTTATGTTTCACTCCATCCTTGGTTAGAGTGTAAGTATTTTTTTGCCCATCATGTACAACATGCTTGTCAAACTATCACAACCTACCCAATAACATGACATATGTCCATAGGTATGATTTCACAAAGTACCTCATCCTGGTAGCTTCCAATCTTGAACTTCATTGACCATGACCTTATGGTCATCTTGCACCCAAGCAATATAATATGGATGCGAGTGTTTCTATCTCTTCAACTTCAACTTAGTTATGATCATTTTTGACACCAGATTATTAGTACTTCCACCATCAATAATCACATCACAAAACTTATCTTCACATTTTCACCTTGTGTGAAACAAGCTCCTTCTTTGATCAGGTTCTCTCTCAGCACTCAATAGGACTCTTTTGTTAACTAGGACTTCTCCTCTTTCAGCATCTTCAAAATGTGAGGATCTGACATCTTCATCAACATATGCAACTCTGGCCTAGGCTTCTATTCTTTGATATGTCCTTCCTTGGTGTTGGTTATATTCAAATGCTCTATGCCCTTCTTCTCCATAGTAAAAACATTTCCCATGGAAGCCTCCTCTTCTAGATCCTTGTCCTCTACCTCTTACTCTTTGATCTCTATTATTTTGATCATGGAAATGATTGGAATTATTTACCCTCTATTACTCATTCCTACTTCTAGCCTCATCCCTATTCTTTTGATCATCTTTATGGCCTCCATAGGATTGTCTACCAGATCTTCCATTATGACCTCTTGTATTATTCCTTTTGTCAAACTTCTTGCTCAGCTTCTCCTCAAATTTTAGGGAAAATTAGAGTGTGTCCTCAATACTATTCATTCAAACTAGAATTAACTTGTCCTAAATTCTTGGCCTTAACCCATAAAGATAATGGTCCACGTTCTCCTTATTAGCTTTTGCATGGCTGATTCTAATGAGAAATCTTTAGAACTCTTCAGTATACTCTTGAACAGATTTTTTTCTTTCTTCAAACCTTACATTTTCTTTGATAGATCAAGCTCATAATCCATTGAGAATGAATTTTTTCTTCAATTTCGCTATCATCTGAACCCATCTAGTAATTTTGTCCTTTACCTTTCTATTTTTCTCCAATTGAACCTCCTGCCACTAGATCTTCACATGTCCCATCAGTTTTGCATTTGCAAACTCGACCCTATCAGGATCTTCAATATCTTCATACTCAAAGCACTCCTCCTATTCATTGATCCAATCAATGAGCTCCTCTAGGTTAATATTTTTCAAAAATGTGAGAACTTCAAACTTAGTTCTTTTTCCAATCTTGGAGATGGCCCTAAAAAGCCTCTCTTCCTATGTGTTTAGAACTGCCTCTACTCTGACATTTTCTTCTACTTCATCCTCATCCTCACTTTCATCTCTAATGGGAAGATTTATTCTTCTAAAAATTTGTTATTCTAATTCTTGCATTTGTCTTTAGAGGGCTCTAAAACCCTCAAGTGTAACACCTATAGCCTTCTGCCACACTCTCTTTGTGGAGGCATTTTTGTGCTTTTGCTGAAACTCTAGTGCAAACTACCTCTCAATCGGAAATCTTTCTACATGCTCATCCCAAACCATGGTCCTGGTGTGAACCACCTCACAGTTGGTGATTTTTCCACACACTCAAGGACTCTAGCTCTGATACCACTTGATGAAGGGTGCTCCCCTTAATACCATCAACTTATAATAGAAACAAATAAACACCAAAAAATATGAGAAAAAAATATGGATTTCTTATTTGTGCCACAAATGTGGTATTACAAAATTTATAAGTACAATATTCTAATCCACATGAGCATCTTCATTACAATAATCTGCAAGACAAGCTGTGAACTATCACCTAGAGCTATTCTAGACAATGTTTGGGCATTTTTAAAATAAGTAATTTTATGCCATCCAAGAAGCGTCTAGATGCTCAAACTTAATACCTAGGGCTGATAGACCCTAACAATACATATAGAGTACTTAAGCAATGATATTTTTATTGTAGGCTTACAACTCTAAAATGAACCTTCCTATAAAAACTATGAACATTTTGAGTTCATATGAAAAACTTACTAAAAATAGCAAGTTCCCATAAATAGTGACCACCCTATCTACTAGTCCTTATTAAAATAGAAAAGACTATAAATGAAATATTTTTGGGTGATGCAAGATTTCTCTTACACCTAGGATACTCTTGCATCAGACCACTTGGTGAAGGTTGCTCGCCTTATTACCATAAACTCATAATAGAAATAAAGAAAGAAAAGAAAACATGAGAAAAAAATATGGACTTCTTATTTGAGCCACAAATGTAGTATTATAGAATTCATAAGTATAATATGCTAACCCACATGGGCACCTTCATTACAATAATCTACGAGACAAGCTATGAATTATCACCCAGAGCTATTCTAGATAATATTCAGGCATTTCTTAAATAGACAATTTTAAACCATCTTGGAAGGTTCTAGATGCTGAAACTTAATACCTAGGGCCGACAGACCCTAAGAATACATATAGTGTTGGCCAAATACATTTTTGATATTTATTTTAGGAATTTTGAGTAGTTGAACTTTGAAAGGATGCAACTCATGAACCATTTCTCAGATTGGATATTATAACCATTTTTAGGAAATGCTAGCTCTTGATCTATAGGCTTGAAACTATACAAGTTCCCTTTCATCAATTTTTTGGACCTCATCTAGGCACTCTAAGTCCTCCAATAGTGAGCTTAAAGATTTTTCTACAAATATTTCCACAAAAAATTTACAATAACTTCTTTGGTACTTAAGCTTGAGCAATGGTAACTCTATGGTTGGCTTACAACTCTAAAATGAACCTTCCTTTAGAAAATGAGAACATTTCAAGTTCATATGAAAAATTTACTAAAAATACCAAGTTCCCTTAAATAGTAACCACCCTATCTACTAGTCCTTATTAAAATAGAAAAGATTTAAAATGAAATATTTTTAGTTGATGCAAGATTTCTCTTACACCTAGGATGCTCCTGCATCACCTCCATAAATGTATTTTAGTTTGATCCACATTTCATGAGCTATTTTGCAGTCTTTTACTTCATCAAATTTAGCATAACTAAGAGCAAATGCAATATCAATCATTATGATGTTATGATTCTTCTCTTTAGCAATGTCTTCAACTAATAATGTTCCTAAAGGAGTCTTGTATTTAGAACCAAGATACTTACAACCTAAGTCACTGATAGTTGCTAGATGTAATCTCATAAGTCCTTGCCATGCTACAAAGTTGTCTTAGTTTGACTTGGGAATCTCTCTTCTATAAGAAATCTTGATCTTTAGCTTAGGTCCTTGAAACCTTCTCCACAAGCACCAAAATTTCTAATACCAATTGTTGGAAATATAAGAGGAGTAACTGAGAGTGGAGGGATGAATCAATTACTACAAAAATAAATCTTATATCCTTTAGATGTCAGTACAAAATGAACTCTGCTGAAACTCAGTAAACACACTAAAAAATGTTGTAACTTAATAAATATTGAGATTTCTTGAAAAACACTTAACATGAAGCAAATGCAAAAAATAAATATCATGAAAACATTTGACACCAAGATTTAATGTGGAAATCTAATTTGGGAAAAACCACCAATCATAACTAGTTACTATTTTTCACTCTTTTGAAGTGAGCCTTGTTAGCAGCCAATCTTGTTAAATGCTACAAAATAAAATATTAGGTGAGACCCTGTTAAAGGATTTAATCACACTATTAAGAGTGGCCTTGTTAGAGGTCTTTAGATAATCCAATAGAACTACCCCCTTATTAGAGGATTTACAAATAGTTGTTAAGCCAACTCTGTTAAGAGATTTAGATCAGTGATACACTAGTTACAGAGTAATAATGACATGACCTAATTTGGATGCAACTGCATTTTTTATTATAGATCTCAATTCTAGGTTATACTTGATCCTTCCTGATCAAGTGTATCTTTTCAACTTCTTAAGGATATTCTACTTATCCTTCTGATTCACTTCCTCTTTTCATCTTAAAATCTTCAAGTATCTTCCATGCATTCTTACTTCTCACCCTCAACTTGACCTTTTCTTTATATCTTTCATATTGTCAAGTTGGCTCAAATACAACATAGAATAATTAATATTCACCTTCTCAGTTGAATAGAGCCAATAGAAAAATCAATTAAATTCAATATGCAAAAAATAAAAATAAAAATCCTTCATTGACTAACCCTGCTCGATAGACACTAACTCAAAAATGATTTTCCTGTTTTAACCAACTGGACTTGGTCAACACTACATATTCACATAGTTTCTTTAGTAACCAAGTGAGCTCAATTAATACTGGTTCCATCCAACATTCTTTCATTAAACATGTGAGCTTGGTTAACACTCAACTTTTCTTTGACACCTGAGTGAACTCGATAGATACTACCTTTTGAACTAAATAAACTCTGGAATGCTTAGTAGCCACATAAAACTATCTTTAATGCCTAAGTGAGCTCAACATATACTAACTGATAATGAGATGACATTTTTTGTAACACGAAAGAAAATACACAATTAATCAATTGTTTCAACAAAGAAGATGCCTCTAGAAAAATTCAAGAACTATTTTGTGAAGACTGTATGGTGTCCACAAAGTGGTTGGCATAGATGGGACTAACATGGTATATGGGGAAAAATTAATTATTGGAAAAGATATACAAGACTCCTACCATGGTGGAGATTATGACTATATGGAATATATTCTAGAGAAGATGAATGATAATATTGGACTGCAACAGAGTGGCAAAATGGGAAATTTCAAGTTCCATCATTACTCACTGCTGATGCACCTAATCCTATGCAAAAATGTGGGGTACATTAGCCCAAATTTCATTAATCACACATCTTATAAAAATGGAGATTTTCTAGTTCAGCTATGGACATGGGTATGGAATAGTTCTTATCACTACTCTGACTCTATTTTCTTTGTCAACAATTTTTGTACTATTATCATGAAAATATTGGACCTTGGTTACTTTAAGGCCCCTAAAATTTATGAACTTTAGTCCCCAACTAGATATTATTTGTTACTTTAAACCATATATAACAAATTAATAAAGTAGTGTTGAACAATAATAGTAATATTTTGTTAACTAGGGAAACCCTAACCAAAGGAAAACCCCAGTGGGGATGATACCCACTAGATAATATACTAATATATAATTTCCTTGTTAGAGGATAGACCCTATTAGGATTTAATGAGAAAATTTATTATAGAGAGTCCTTGTTAGGAGACTTTGAATCCCTGTTAGGAGATTACAACTCTATTAGGAGTTGTAGTACACTAGATGCAAGATGAGCCTACTGCCCAAACATGCACTTCCAATTACAAGATGAGCTCACTTCCCAAACAAGTAATCAAAATTTTGGAATATAGATTCTTGTAACTTATTTCTCATCTAATCTTTGATCATTAACACAATCTTAGATCATAAATAGTTTTACAAAGCTTCGCATATATTACTTTCACAAGAGTTCACATATCACAATATAGCACAAAAGTTACCCACTTTATCACAAGATTTCTTTTGCATACATACTATTCCTTTTCAAAAATTGTTGTTGGGTTAGCTAAGATCATAATATAATTTTCCATATTAGAGTAAACATCTAGGATGTTGACCCTAATTGGTCAAGTAATTATTTTGTAGATGAAATAATTCATATCCTTCAATTCTGTTTTCATGTTCAATTGGTAAAACATGAATATATCTTTTTGTACAGTCTATATTGACTTCTGAGGTTATGCACATCATAATCAACATGTATAAAATTTCCATCTAACTTTAGTAGTCATAATGTGATGTTAGTAACAAGTTACATACAAAATAATACATTGTTGTATATCAAATTCATACTTAGACAATTTTTTGTGTACCAAAAGCTAAGTATCTTTATTTCTGAGATCTCCTATAAGCATGTACATAATGTGTTGTCATAAATGATAAAAATTACATATATTCCTTAGCTAATTTTCAACAATCTCTGCCTTTGGCATTGATGTCAACAAAATAGGGAAAATTGGCTAAGTATAAAAAACTTAAAAAATAATACTAAAGTAACATTACATCTACTACAACTTGTCCATCTTACATATGCTCCCCCTTACAATATGATTTCATAATTTACAATTTTATCTTCTCCTTTACCTAATTTACATTTTTTTTTCCTGAGTTACAATTTTCTTATGTATTTTAACTCCCTTTTACATTAGTGACAAAAATTAGAATGTCAAAAACTATCAAAAACTGTTGTCAAAAATGTTATTCTTCTACCTTAAGATGATAATATCTTCATCCAATCATCAAAAATTGTCTTAATATTGCTCATACCTTTTTTCCATGTATCTTCAATTGATTCAGCAAAGGTGAAAATTTCACATAGGGCATATGATGAAATCTCAACTACATTAAGGTTGGAGTATAAAATGCTAGAATAAGCATCCTTGGCCTTGACACATTCCTCCAATTGTTTTTCCGTAATAGATATTGTTAGAGAAATAGACTCTTTGAAATATGATATTCTCTTCAAATTTTGTTCCTTCTAAAGTTTGAGTTTCCTATTATCATTACGAATACTAGCCACTTGTCCTTCAAAATCATCAATTTTACTAGCAAGATGTTGTAACTGGCTAGATAGGGCATCTAGCTCACTTATCTTTTCTCCAATATAATTCTCAATGTCCTTAGTCAACATATAAGATAGGGTACACTTAATGTACAATATCTTGCCATTCTATTGACATTTCTAAAGTTCCTTGATACAAGTATCAAGACTTGTTAGATCATTCTTAATATACTAGCAAATAGTGCTAAACAAGTTAGCATCATGTGAGATCTGTGCCTTTGTTTCTACAACATTCAACAATTTTGAGAATTCATCATCAAAGGATTTTGACACTACCTATGCCCTCTATTTAGGATCTACCTCTATGTGTTGGACTTCTAGAGTATTGTGTAATCTGTTAGTAGCCTCCATCAATGTTCTCTTCAAGCTTTTCACTATCTTGTTCTTCTAAATAAGTTTTGACAAAGATGAGATCAAGTTAGTTTAATCATCATCATTAGTTGTTAGGCTAGGAAGTGAAATTGGAGTAGATGAACTAGAAGGTCTAGTGTCATCTTCCCTTTTGCTTCTTTTCAGTTGCCTCTTTGATTCTTCTTTCTTCTTCCTCTTTCTCTTCTCTTTCTTTTTTTTCTTTTTCTCTCTTTTCTTCCTCCTCTAACCTCTTGTTCTTATCTCCCCCTAACTTCCTCTTCTTTTCTTCTTCAACTAATCTTTTCTTTTCTTCTTCAACTTTTCTTTTCATCTCATCTTTAAGAAATTTCTACTTGGCCTTTTCTATTTTCCTCTTCTCTTCTTCTAGTAGCCTTTTCTCCTCTTCAATTTGTCTTAATTGTTCTTCAATATCCTTAGTATGAGGTTCATTTTATTTGAAACTTTCAAGTAGGTTAGTGTCATCAATTTTAATGGTAACATTGGTTTGATCTATTTGCATTGTGTCACCGCTTACTAGCACTTTCGAGATTTAGGGTACTGACGAAGATGCTACCTTAGATTCTATCAACATCTAACTTATGGCTGCCATTGTTTCACTTCTTACTTTATCTTTCTCACCCACCATAAATAAGAATGGTCTTACCTTGTTCCTCAAGTAAGGTGCCAGATTGTTCAATAATCTGTTAACTTCTTCTTCATTATCAATCTTGCATATTATTCTTATCATAGACTTCTGAAGTTCTATATCCTCTCATTGAGCTGGTGCCTTCTTTTCAATGAGTGTGACATAGACTTTCTAGTTTACCATGCCTTCAATATCATTGAGTTTTAGATTGTTAGCTATTATGTATCTCACAATAGAGATATCAATATGATCTTTCTCAAAATTATTATACAAGTCATAAAATTTGTTCATCTAAACAAAGTTTCTTTCATTAGCAATAGCTAAATTTATCTTCCCTATCTTTGGCTTCCAAGGTTACTAAGCTTTTCTTGCTAACTTCTTAGATGCAGTTACCTTCTTTGTCTATTTAACTTCTTCTTCTTCTTCACTCGACTTAACAATTGTCAACAATGTCTTTTGTCTCTTTCTTGGTCCAGTGGCTTGTTGTTTGACCTTTTTTTATCTTGATGGTCATATCTTTGAGTAATCTCTTTGATTTCCTCTTTGACTCACTTGTCTATACATATGATATTATTGCATAAGGAATTCTTTATTCTGAAGATGTCTTTGTAGTAGATACTAACAAAGGTTTTACATTCAATACACCTTGTTTCATAGTTTGTCTGACCTCTTGTGACTCATTCTCAATCATACTAGCTTCTAATAAGGTTTTCTTCATTATTGTTTTAATCTTCTTGTGAGATGACTTCTTCAAGGATGCCTATTGAGCTGATTGGGTAATCTCATCATAAGTTCCAAATCTATACTTAGCTTGGTCCTTCTGTAACTTCAACAATAAATCAATGTATCCAACTATTGTTTCATCACTCAATTCATAACCTAAAAGATCAAGAAATGTTTCTTGAGGTTCTACTAATTGAATATAAATAAAATTTGTATCAACCATAACAAAAATATCTTTCTTAAATCTATCTACAATTGTAGGTGAAATTTTGAATCTGTATCTCATTGCATTCTGAAATGTTTTCATTATCAAGTTCCTGTTATCCAATATTTTATCTATTGGATGTCTTCTACACAGATCTTTGATCTACTCCATTTTACACCTCTCACTACTCATAATCTCTATGACTAAAAAAATATGGAAATCTCTTAAAAATAAATGATTTATTAGTTAATGAAATCTAAACACACCATTCTGAGTCCTTTTAACTTTCTCTAGGTTCTCAAAAAGTTGCATTCTTAGAATTTCACTAAGGTTAATGTGTTCCTTCTCAACACATATCTTATATGCTACACATATAAATCTGGCTAACAATTCATCAATATTAGAACTTGCACATATAAAGTAGGCACTGATTTTACTCAAGAATCTTACATCATCTTGTTTAATGGTGTTGATCACCGTGGCCTTTCCATTATAAACTACTTTGGTGTAGCTCTCAACTTTCTTCTTAACTAATTTTTCACCTATAGGTACACAACCTTGTTTGCTAAGACTGGTTACCTCATAAATAAGGTTAGATAAAATATCAACTACACTATCTTCCATCCATAATTTTCCATCATGTATTCTACTTAGTATGATCTGTGACCAATTCTTGGTACAAATGACATTTGAACAAGTCTAGTTCCTTCAATTGTTCAAATCTAGGTTTAATAGTCATATCTTGGTTAAAGACTAATTCAATATCCTTGTTCATATACTTACTCCCAATAGATTCAAACTTTCCATTAAGATAACTTTCTACATCTTCCAACTAAACTATATTGTTTGGAGCAATGAATAATGTTGAATTAAGGTTTCCTTCTATAGATTTGATAGAAACAACCTTCAATTTTGGTCTCTCTTCATTCTCAACATTATGAACTACTAACATATCCATGCTTCTATCAAATATAAACTTTCATCAAATAAATTATGCAAATAAATGATAAAATACCTTTTTTTGAAAATAGGGTTTGCTTCGAAATCACCTTGACAAGCCACTTCTGAGTGCTCTATGCTTCTAATGTGATCACATTGAAGTGAAAATCAAGTCTATACTCCATTTATTACTTCAACACAAACTTGAATTATTTATGTACTTTGCAAACATGAAAAAGTTATCAATTAAATTTGAAATCAAATATCTACTCAAGATCTTCTATCCAATCATTAGATGCTACTTGAAGTTTACCATAGCTTGTTTCCATCATGACAATGCTCCACAAAACTTCACTCCATGAAATTATTAGTAAGAACACAATTTTGATCTTTTGCTATAGAATTTCCTTTCTTTGTAATAATAAGAACTCTCAATTCCTTCATAACTAGTTTAGATAAGCTCCAAATTACAAGTGAACTTAGATACTATCTAAACTAATCTCGATACATCTTTTCCCAACTTCGCTACCTCTAGTTCGATCTCTAAATGAATTTTTCAAATTTTGGTTTTGTGAACAAGCTTAATTAAACTTAATTAAATCAAACTTGATAACTAACTTACATCTTCCTATCTCATCATCTTCTAGATTTTCTTTTGAGATGTGTAATCCTTTTACAAATGCCTTATTGAGTTCTTCTCAAAGTTCACTAACTATATTTTGTTTTCTCATTGTCTTTGTTAGTTTCAAAGATCTTCTCATGGTTCCTTCTATAATTTTTGATGTTTCTTCCATCATTCCTTCTATTTTCAAAGTTTCTTCCATTGTTCCTTCAATCTCTAAAGTTTTTGTCCATTCTGCAATACTTTATTGTATGTCCAAAGTTATTGCATAACTAACATATTGGAGTTCTACTTCTAGAATTTTTTTGATCATCAAGTGCATGATAATTTTGAGCTATGTGTCCAAAGTTTTTACACTTACAACACATGATCTATCTTCTTTCTTCATAAGGTCTTCCTTCTCTCAATGTCCTTTCATTAAATCTTCTTCTATCTGCAAGGTTAGTATTTCTAGACATTCTACTATTCCTTCTATCATTATCATATCTAGATTTCCTACAATCAATATCTTTATGAACCATTCCATGATAATTATGAAAATTAAAATCCTTAACATGCCTAAATGACTTATTTCTACAATCTCTTTTCATATGACCTATTTCATTACATGAAAAACACTTACCTCTAAATTCATACCTAGTTTTCTTAGGAGATTCCACTTGATTTGGTTCATCCAATATCTCAACTTCCTTATCTTTTCCAACTTCTTTAGGTTTATCAGAAGATTAACTAGATTCAATCTTATCATCAGATTTATGTTTTTCTTTCAGATCTGATCTAAACTCAAGTTTCTTTGTAGACATGTTGACTAGATAACCAAGACCAGTCTTGTCATAAGTAGGTCACTTTATTGGCATTGAATCATCAAGCTTTTCTCTACTAGAAAAAATATTCTCAAGTTGTTTCTTTCACTAAGTTAATTCACATTTCACAATAGTATTGTACTTATGAAGTTCTTCACGATCCTTTTTCAATGCTTCATACTCAAATGTCTTCTTTGCTAAACTTTCTCTAACATCTATATTCTTAGTTTTCAAATCAGATTCAACTTTTCTTGGATCATTCCTCAAAGTCAACTTCAGATTCATAATCTTCAATTCATGCTTCAAGATCATGTATTCTATCTTTAGCTTTGAATAATCATCACCAGTAGTTTCAGATTTAGTAGACTCGGGCTTGGATTTGAGATGTTCAATCTTTTCCTTCAATTGTCTAATGTATACTTTGGAGTCTTCATAGCTATCCTTAGCTTATCTCTTTATTCAGTAAGGAGAACAATTTGTTCAAGTTCCTCTTCTAGGTTCTTCATCAACTATTCCATATTGATAGGGATCTTACTCAAGTTGTTAAGCCTCTTCTGAGTAATTGCACTCTGATACCAATTTTTAGAAATAAGAATTATTGAGAGGGGGTTGAATCAGTAATTTACAAACTTTAGTCACAAACGAGATATTATTTGTTACTTTAAACCATACATAACAAAGTAATAAAGTAATGTTGAATAGTAACAATAACCATGCACAAAGATAACTCATAAGACCATATTTGGTTAACCATGGAAACCTTGGCCAAGGAAAACCCTAGTGGGGATGATACCCACTAGATAATTTACTGATATATATGTTCCTTGTTAGAGGATGAACCCTATTAGGAGTCAATGAGTAAATTTGGTATAGAGAGTCCCTGTTAGGAGACTTTGAATCCCTATTAGGAGATTCCAACCTTGTTAGGAGTTGTAGTATAGTAGATGCAATATAAGCCCACTACCAAAACATGCACTTCCAATTACAAGAAGAGCTCATTGCCCAAACAAGTAATCATACTTCTAGAATATAGATTCTTGTAACTTATTTCTTGTCTAATCTTTGATCTTTATCATGATCTCAAATCATAAAAATCTTTACAAAGCTCCGCATATATCACTTTCAAAAAATTTTGTATATCACAATTTATCACAAAAGCTACACACCTTATCACAAGATACATTTTTCATAAATACCATGCTTTTTCACAAATTGCTGCTATGTCAGCTAAGACCACAATATGCTTTTCCAACTTATAGTAAACATCTAGGATGTCAGCCTTAATTGGTCAAGTAATTATTTTGTAAACAAAAGAATTTCTTTCCTTCAATTCTGCTATCTTGTTCAATTGGTAAAATATGAATATCTCTTTTCATATAGTCTATACAGATCTTCATTAGCCAATTGTCAACATGGATATCCCTTACCCATAGAGGATAAGTAAGATGGTGATCAACCATGTTGAGATTATGGCTCAAATTCTAGAGAGGCTAGTTGGACCAAAAGAAATGGTGAACCCTAATAGCCTTGAGCCTAATGTGACCCTAGAAATTGAAGAGGATGAGCTTTCTGAGGCATCATGGATTACTAAAGGTAATAAGAGACAAAAAGTTGTCTGCATACTAGAAAAGGTAAAGTAGAGGACACTTAAACTCCTACTTGGTAAGAATTAGTATTTTTCTAATCTGAGATAGAGCTACATACAAGATAGAGTTAATGCAACAAAGAATTACTGATTCAGAGTTGGCAGTAGCAAGATTGGATGATAGGATCATCCAAGCCTAGAAATTCATTGAAGATGATGAATTCATCAAATCTGCTAAGTTCAAGAGCTTCCTCTACAAGATTAAAAAAAGTGAACTAGTATTGAAGATGAAACCAGGGGACTCATATGAAGAGAAGAAAGAATTGATTGATAAGTTGCATGCTTATGATCTACAGAGTGAATTGATGACTCTTGAGGAGGAAAGAGATTTAGTTCAAAGGAGTGGAATGTTTCTAGTGCCTTGTTGGGATTTGGAACAAATATTTATGCTTGACCAAATTAGGAAACAATAAAATGCCATATCATATAAGGCATATGGTATTGGTGGATTACAAAAAGGATTAGGTTTCAACATTGATTCCAAATCTTTGGTAGTGTGGAAAATGGCTCCTATAGTGCCTCTCGTGTTTGCATTTTGTACCTTATTTATTTTGATTTGTGAGATACTTGATACTCATATTATATGTACATTGAGATGACCTAAGCTTGAAATGTTATACTTTGATTTAGTATCATAGATGCTATACTACTATGTTGTTTAGTTTATCATATTTGCATGTTGATGCCATTTTTAGATGACAATAGGTCTATGATGATATTTGATTATTTGGTATTTGGATATATTTTCTAATTATGTTATGTGATGGATTTTATGCTATGGTTATTTACTTCATTCTTGTCTCTTTATGCTTTATGTGAATGTGTGTGATGCAAATGGATTAATTAGGTATTTAATGCATTATTGCTTTGACTATGATATTATATGAAATTGTACTTGATTAAGTATTTTAGTGTGTAGGAATTATATCCTTGGTAATGTAATATGGAGTTAGTGATTCAGCTATTCATATTTTACCAATGTTGTCCTTGTATGGTTGACATATCCTTATTTTAATTGTTTAAATTAAACCTTTTGGTGATTATTAAATCTAAACTCGTCTATGTTATGTGATTAGACTAGTAAGCATTTCTATACATTTATAGGTTTGCATTATCATAAAACTTGTTAGGTGATTTTATGTGGTTTTGGGTTGTTGTCTTTAAATCTTATTGAATTTAATTTCTAGCAACTTTTCCTTAGGTGAATTCCTATTATGAGGAATAATATGTTTTCATTTGGGTTGATTCAAAGTCTAGCTAATCTAACTGGCTATTTGCTCTAATCGACTATTCACTTGAAAAGTGAATAAGTTTGGAAAGAGGAATTTAATTCCTCACTTTTCTATTTTTAAAATTAAAAAATTGGAGAACATTTTATGAAATCCTCTTCTTGAAGGATTGGTTATTTGCTCACTCTGAGAGCTGTAAGCATGTAATTTTTGTGAGACTAGTCTCATTGGATATGACTTGAGGAGACCTTACTTTCCCATGATTTCTAGTAGTTTTAGCGGGTGATTTATTTTACTATTTTTTTTTCGGTTTCTACCCCTTTTGTTGTCAGGTAAGGCCTTCCCATTTTCTTGTTTATGCTTCATTAGAGCTTCTATTTCTAGTAGTATTTTGTTAGGAGGGCTAAGAACTAGTGTTCCCCTCCATTTTTGTTTGTTGCTTCTACACAATTGGTTGAGTATAAACATTTTTCCTATTTTTGGGATGGGGGTTTGGGGTTTCATGCCGTTATTCTGGTCATTTTTACATATGGTGTCCAAACTCAAATAATATTGGATTTTTGAGGTTTTTGTACCTATTGGCCATTTTTGCTCCCATTTAGCACATTATCAATAATTAATCTATGAGATCTTCAAAGGGCTAATTTCTTTGATGTGGGTTAACATGCAATTTGGTTGGTGTTGACTTTCGTGTTAACCTAGTCACTTCATAAGCTAAGTTGACTCAGTTTCTTCATGTGTCAAGCTAGTTCAATTTGTACATTGATTGAGTTGGCTCATTTTTCCTTCATGTGCTAAGTTGCACATCAACACACATTTTTTGTTGGGGTTAACATTTCATGTTAACCAGTTTTTGCTATTTTGGGGAGAGATCTTTTTTGCTTCCACAAAATCATGAAATTGCATGTTGCTTCTTCAATTGTATATTGGGAAATGTGCGGACAAATTAATTAGTGCTAAGTGATGGATCTTTTTCTTGCTAGGATGCTTTTGATCTAATGGCTCTCATATTTTTGCACCATTCCTTGGACCTTTTATGAAGATGCAATGGCTATCAGATTTAGATACATCTTTGGAGATTCCTTGCTTCATCGTAGCTATCCATTTGATATAAAGAAAATCTTGATCAATGGCTATGCTTTAATCAAGTGTTGGGGATTTTATTGTAGCATATAAGCCATTCAATTCAAACAAAGAGATTTACATCTATGATCATTATTTTTTGGGGAGATTTAATTTATCCTGCATGGGTCAACTCTGTAATTTTCATAGTGATTAACATTACATGTTATCTCATCCCATGTTTTTTGATAGTAGCATGAGTGGATTTTTTGTGGCCATGACACATTACTAGGACTACTCATTTAATGCAAAAGTGACTCTTTGGGGTTTGTAATGCCAATTATGATTCCCCTCCATTCCTATTCAATGGTTTTGCAAATAATGATGATCTTTTTTAGCTACCAAATTCTTTCTTTGGCCCTTCCTGTCACTTTACTACAAAAAGTTCATTTCAAGGTTAGATTTCACTATGATATTCATTTATTATAATCTATAATTATTGTTGGAGTTTGAACTCAAGGTTGTATCTCAGTTATGCCTGAGCTATAAAGGCAAATTTTGTAAATTTTGTAAAGGTCAAACCCTCTTTGTTTCTTTGGCATTACTCTAACTTGCCACTGTAAATACCCTTTTTCTTTGAATTGTATGATATTATACCTTATCTCCTTTAGCCATTGATGTATTATGCAAGAACTATTTGCCTCTCATTGGTGTATTGTGGATATCTGCAATCTTGCATGGTTGTATCTCTTTTTGGTGTATGAATGATATATAAGTGAATTTTCTTCTTCCTTGGGTCATTTATTTGGGTTTTCTAATTTGCATGTAATTTTTAGATTGATGTGTATATCCTTTTGATGTTATGATGGTTCAATAGTGCATATATGGGCAAAGATTGGTTTGAACATTCTATTTTGGTGCACCACCTCCTTAGAATAGATTAGGTAGATTTTGTTTCTTGCATCTCCTTCTCCCTTTTCCTCTCAAGAGTAGTTAGGTGTATCCTGATAGAAAATGAAGATAGCCTTCTCTAGAGACTTAACCTCATAGTTCAATTCCCATAGCTTGGAGGTTGTTTCCATATTTCACACGGTTTTCCTTAGGTAGAAAATTTGGGCAAGGGTGCAAACTTTTGTGACAACATTTTTTGGCATGCTTGGTGGGACTCTATTCAAGAATATTTCAAGTCTATTGGTGTCAAAAGAGAAGAATTTCAAGTTGATGCTAAGGAAGCACTGTTGCTCTCAATATTCTAGGCCTTTAAGAGGCTCATTCCTATAAAGCACTTGGTGACTCTACACCCTTCACATCTAGTTTCCAGACCAAAGTTGAAGTGATTCATGCCCAAAGTTGAAACAAGTGCATCTTCTAAAGGTAAATTTTAGTATCAAGAGCTTTCATTTTTAAATCCTAGAAGGAAGAAGACTAGATTTTCTTTATCACTAGTTAGGAGTATAAGGGAAACACATACCCCTACAAGATCCATTAGCACTCCTCCTATTGTTAGATTTTAATTGAGAATACCTTCAACTCATATCAATAGATCACTTTCTTATATGGCACAACCTAGAGCTCATGCTTTTGCCACTTTTAATAGGGGAAGTCCCCTTTTGCTAGCTCAAAGACATGACATACTAGTATCGGCTCTCAAAAGTATATCGGATTTCACTAGTAAAACTTCTATCTCTTCCTTAGAACACATTTAAGAGGTTGCAAATGTCTGAAATATCCATGGTATTACAGAAGATGATGTTGCAGTCAGGTTTCTAGCTTCATCTTTAAAAGAGAAAGCACTTCAATGGTATAGAGGATTGCCTCATAATTTTGTAATAGATTGGGATGGGTTAAGAGTTATGCAAGGACTTTGAAAATAAAAGTGACCACCTTTCACTTTTAGAGCAGATAACTACTGTAAAAAGAGGCCCCCATGAATATATGACTAATTTCAACTATAGATTTCAAAAGACATGGGACAGAATACCTACTTTAGTAAAGCCTACCCCTGGTAATGCCTTCTTACATTACTTTAGAGCCTTTAATAGTGGTATTTCCACTACAATCCAAACTATAGGAGGAGATATATTGCTAGATGCTTATGACATAGCAATAAAGTCAAAAAATATCCTAATACAAGGAGAAAAGCTATCTCCAAGACCTCCTATGCCTTTCTTCCCTGGTATACCAAATCATCAGCTAGTGATAGCCCCTATTCCCACATCCTCCACATCACAACCTCTTATTCTAGCCCCCCAAGCTTCCACATCATCTAGTGAGCTAAGAGAGTTGAAGGCCTTAATGCAAGATATTGGACAAAAGTTACAATATCAAGATAAGAAGTTGGAGGATAGTTTCTTTGTGATTCAAAAGGTGAGCAATTAAGTGGTGACTTTGGAGAGACAATAGGCTCAAGTGAATAAGTATCGTCAACCTCATTATGAAAGCCCTACATATAGGCCTCCAAATCAAAATCAGGGTTATGCCCCACATAACCAAAATAGGCCTAATGGTAATGCCTCAGCTACAAATGAAAATGCAAACCTCAACAGGGCTTTAGTCCCTCAAATCAATTTAGGTCAAGATTAGGAATTTTTTCCTTCTTGTAATTATTCATATGGTCCATGTATGTGCCAGAAGGTAGAATATTTCCTAGTAGTTACTACACATGATCAAATAACAAGAGAAAAATATAGTGTTGGTCAATCTACCAATGCTTCTCATCTACAATAATAGGGTGATTATTCTTTCATGAACCATTAACTAGAGGAGCATTGTCATGCCAACCATGATAACTATGATGCCATAGCTTATAATACTAGAGTAAAAAGGAGAGCTATAGAGGAGACTCCATCCTCTTAATTAAATTAGGTTGCAAAGGCTACCCCACATGCCATAAGTGCAAATGTGCCACACAATTTTGCTGCTCCATTGCAAAATCAAAACAACAAAAAGAATAAAGAGCCAAATCCTACCCCCATTCATATACCAAACCTTGTGGTCACCAAGGTTCCATCCAAGTCAACATTCACCCCTCAACATTATAGATCAAATGAAAAGGACCAATATCAGGGTCCCTATGTGGGATGTTCTTGAAATGCCATCTCAATTAGAATTTTTGAAACAAGAATTAAAGACTGTAAGGGTATAGACCAAACCAGCTACAATGGATGATGCAACAAGTTTGGTACAGCAAACAAAGAAAGGAGATACAATTAAGTAAATTAAACATCCTCCCTTTTATGTCTCTTTGATTATAGGGAACAAACTAGTTCATAATTGCATGATTGATTTTGGACCTAGTATTTCTATGATGCCTAAATGTATAACTGACCTCCTTGATATTATGTATAACTGACCTCCTTGATATTATGTATGAGCCAATGGTTAGGGAAGTAATTTAGTTGGATGGTAGCTCCGTTAAGATAGTAGGAATCCTAAAACATGTAGAAATGATATTACATGCATGCCTTAGCTGTACTATCACACTAGACATACCAATAGCTAAAGTTGATCCATATTTTTCCATCTACCTTTCTAGGGCCTTTACTGCATAGATAGGTGGTTATATTGCCTTATATTGGTCCTATATGTTCCATAGAATAAGGTATGGGACAAAAGCCTCCCTAAGAGTAGAGCCTTTAGCCCTTAACCATATAGAAAATTGTACTCCCAACCCATTAAACATGAATTGCACAATGTAGGAGGAAGATAAGGAATGCATAACTCATGAAGATGATACTTCCTTAGTAGAGGTGCCTAATTACCTTTTGGATGAGTGGGTTGTTTCTTATCAATTTTATCCAATACAGGAAGTTGTGGAGATAGGACTTGGGACATATTGCATAGTTGAGGAAAATACTCCTCTACCTAATCTCATGAAAATAGAAGAAGATATGAATAGACTATGGAGTATGTTCTTTGATGGCACAAAAAACAAAAATAGTATAGGTGCTAGAGTAATATTAGTTTCACCTAATTTTGAGAAATACTACTTTTCATAGAGACTCCAATTTAGCTGCACTAATAATGTGGCATAGTATGAAACTCTAATCCAAGGTCTTCAATTGGCACAAAGGAGAGGTATCAAGCTTTTAAAGGTATTTAGAGATAGTGATTTGGTTGTTAATCGAATCAAAAAGAAGAATTTCACAAAGAACAACCTTCTCAAATCATATAAACATAAAGTTTGGGATCTACTTGAAGGCTTCTAGGCTTTCAATATTCATAGTGTCCAAAGAATACAAATAAACATGTTGACAGGTTTGTAGCCATTGGCTCTCATTATGATACACTAGAGCATGTTACTAATGAAATGAAGCAAAAAATCAAAATTATTGTAAAGCCTACCATCCTTGACAATTGCACAAATTGGCAAATGTTTGATTCTGATGTGCCAATTGTCAATTTCTTGCAAAATGAAGCTGAGTTCTCTACTAGAAACTAGTCCAAGCTGTAAATTTTGTATGGGGATCAAATTATGAGCCTAAACTCCAACAAATTTCCTAAAAGTCTAGTCACCTTAGAAGGTATTTTCAACTCTAATAAGTAGGCAAGAGGCAAAGGTTCAAACTTGATTGCAAAGAAGGATGACTACACACCTATCACTATTGCTAGTGAAAGGACTCTTAACTTGGAAAAGGTATGCACTAATGCTAAACAAAAGATTTTTATTAATTTCTATCAAGAATTTAATGAGGTTATTTCTTGGACATATAAAGAGTTAAAGGGTTTTGACCCAAGTCTATTTTGGCATACCATAGATTTAGACCATGATGCAAAGCCTATTAGACAAAAGAAAAGGTGAGTCAATCCAAAGATTGGACCCTTAACGAGAAAGGAACTATCCAAACTTATAGAAGCCAATATCATTTTTCATTTTAAGCACTCTTCATGGGTAACCAATCTTGTTCCTATTAGAAAGAAGAATGGAGAGATCAGATTTTGTGTAGACTTTAGGGACCTTAATAAGGCTTCTCTTAAAAATCACCATCCCCTTCCTTTTATGGAACAAATTCTATCAAGGTTAGTGGCTTAGAAAGGTTTTCTTTCTTAGATGGTTTTTTAGGCTATAATTAGGTGTTAGTCAAAGATTCAGACACATATAAGACAATATTCATTACCAAATGGGGTACCTATGCTTATTGTAAGATGCCATTTGAACTAACCAATGTAGGTGCCACATTTTAAAAGGCAATGGAGATGGCCTTCAAGGGTGTGCTAGAAATTTTTGTGCTAGTCTATCTTGATGATATAACTATCTTCTCAAAACATGCAATAGATCATTTTGATAATTTGAGATAGGTATTTAAAAGATGTAGAGAGTATGGCATGTCCCTAAATCCCAAGAAGTGTGTTTTTTCCACTAACCAAGGAAAGCTCTTAGGACATATTGAATTAAGAAATGGGTTAACAATAGATCCAGAGGGAGTAGAAGCAATTCTCTCTCTTCCACTTCCTAGTCATAGGAAAGGATTTTAGAGCTTTCTTAGTAGGATCAAATGTGTAAGAGGGTTCATTCTTGATCTTGCCTCCCTAGTGAAGCCTCTCATAGCTATGTTGAAGAAGAACTTGGTGTTCTCTTGGACCAAAGAAGGGAAGGCTATTTTTGAAGAGATTGAGAAATCAATTGGATCACTCCCACTCTTTTCAACCCCAAGTTTAACAGGGACTTCATCCTTTACTCCCTTCGAGGAGAGTCAAGTATATCAGCTATTCTAACATAGCTAAATGATGAGAATTTGGAGCAACCCATTGCTTTCTTTAGTGAGGGGCTTAAGGATTATGAAGGAAGATACAACTATGTAGAGAAGAAAGTCCTTTCTATTGTAAGGGCTCTCAAAAAATTTAGACATCTTTTGTCTCATAACAAGGTTTAGCTCTTGGTCCCACATGCAAGTATAAAGGAGTTCCTATTAAACAAAGACATCAATATAAAGAGAGCTAGGTGGATCACAAAATTCATGGAATATGAAATTGATATTAGGAGTGCCAAACTTGTGAGAGGCAAAGGATTATGTGAGAAAATGGTCTCCTCTTTTGAAACACTTGAGGAGGTTGCTCTCTTAATACAAGATGAGAAACTAGTAAAGAATGAAAATCATAGTGTTTGGTTGCATGACATGACTATTTTCTTGGTAGAGGGAAGATATCCACAAGGCCTGAATATAGCTAAGAGAACACAGTTCAAATTGTAGTATACCCCTTATGCCTTGATGGATGGAATACTATTCAGGAAGGATTCTAATGGAGTCCTACTGAGGTGTATCATAATAGATTAGATCAGAAAGCTATTAAAAGAGTTTCATGATGGGCCTTTTGATGGCCATTTCTCTACTAGGGTTATAGCAATGAAGATAATGAGGGTTGGTTATTATTGGCCAACTCTTTTCAATGACTACCATAAGTGGGTAAGGAAATGTGTGAAATGTGCTTTCTTCTTAGGAGAGAAAAGATTGGCCACCCTTCCTCTCCATCCCATCCAAGTTGACAAACCCTTTGCTCAATGAGGTATGGATTTTATTGGTCCAATAAACCCACCCTCTAGTGCTAGTCGCAAATGGATCTTGGCAACCATAGATTATTTCATGAGATAGAAAAAAGTGGTAGCTTTGAAAGATTTAATAAAGGCTTTAGTGGTTGAGTTCCTTGATGGGATAGTAACAAGATTTGGTGTCCCTTCAACCATCATATTAGATAATGCCAAATCTTTTGTTGGAACTCATATATGCTCTTGGGCTCTAGAATATGGAATATATCTGAGAACTTCCTCAAATTATTATCCTCAAGGGAATGGCTTGGTAAAATCCTCTAATATTATCCTCATTAGAATAATGAAGAGGAAAATTGAAGACAATTAGAGGTGTTAGCATGCTAAGTTGAAGACTTCCCTTTGGGCTTACAGAATCACACCCAAGAGAGCAATTAGGAACTCACCCTTTATGCTAGTATATGGAAGGGATGCAAGGCTTCCTATTTCACTTGATTTTCCCTCTCTTGAATTAGCTCATCAAATGGAGCTAGCTAAGGGTGATGCTATAATAGTTAGGCTAGCTGAAATAATGGAACTAGAGGAAAAAAGGTAGCAAGCTATGCATACACTTGTGGTACATCAACAAAAGGTCAAAAGAAGCTTTGATAAGAAGGCTACAAAAAAAATATTTAAAGAGGGAGACCTTGTCCTCAAGTGGGATGTTGATAGAGCCAAGCTAGGTAGGCACTCCAAATTTGATGCTATGTGGAGTGGCCCATATATTATCACCAACTGCAAAGAGGCCAACACTTTTAAGCTATCTAGGCTTGATGGTGAAGTTCTTCCAATTCTAGTCAATGGGATTCACCTTAAACCTTGCTTTTAGAGGAGGTTAAAGGCTTTTTGTACATATTAGAATAGTTTTCTTTCTTTCCAATAAGTGAATGAGTATATTTTTCTCGCTTGAAATTGTTCTAAGCCTTTTAGAGTTCCCTAGAGTTCTATTTTTTGCTAGTAACAAATTTTGTGAAGTTGTAGATGGGATAATGCACCATTTCTTGTTGGTGATTCTATGCCCAATGGATTGCTTAAGGCTACTGGTCTATGCTTAGTAGGCAAGCATCCTATTGAGTCACCAAAAATGTTGGCCATTTCTACCCCCATTTAGCTCATCATCTATAACTAATATGAGAGATCTTCAATGGGCTAATTTCTTTTGTGTCGATTAACATGTGATTTGGTTGATGTTAACTTTCTTCTTAACCTGGTCTCTTCATAAACTGAGTTAGCTCAGTTTCTTCATGTGTTAAGCTAGTTCAATTCCTCCATCAACCAAGTTGGCTCATTTTTCCTTCATGTACTAAGTTGCACATTAACACACATTTTCTATTGGGGTTAACATTTTGCATTAACCATTTTTGCTATTTTGAGGAAGGACCTTTCTTGATTCTGGGAAATGGAAAAATTGTATGTTTCTCCTTCAACTATGTATTGGGAAATGTGTTGAAAAATGAATTAGTACCAAGTGGTGGATCTTTGTCTTGCTAGATTCTTTTGATCTAATGGGTCTTGTATTTTTGCACCATTCCTTGCACCTTTTACAAAGATACAATGGTCATTAGATTTAGATGCATCTTTAGAGATTCCTTTCTTTATCCCAACCGTCCATTTGATATAAAGAAAATCTTGATCAAGGGATATGTTTTAATTAAGCGTTGAGGATTTTCTTGCAGCATTTAAGCCATCCAATTCAAAAAAAGAGATTTACATCTATGGTCATCATTTTTTGGCCAGATCTTATTTATCTTGCATGGGTAAACTCTATGATTTTCACAGTGGGTTAACATTGCGTGTTATCCCATCGTACATTTTTTGATAGCAACATGAGTGAATTTTTTGTAACCATGACATTTTACTAGAGCTATTCATTTAATGAAAAAGTAGCTCTTTGGGCTTTATAATGCCAATGATGACACCCCTCCATGCCTATTCAATATTTTTGCAGATAATGATGATCTCTTTTAACAACCAAATTCTTTCTTTTGCCCTACCTGTCACTTCAATACAAAAAGTTGATTTCAAGGTTAGATTTCACTTTGATATTCATTTATTATATTCTATAATTGTTGTTGGAGCATGAACTCAAGGTTGTATCTCAATTATGCCAAGCTATAAAGGCAGATTTTGTAAATTTTATATAGGTTAGACCCTCTTTGTTTCTTTGGCATTGCTCTAACTTTCCATTATAAATTCCCTTTACCTCTGAATTATATGATATCCTACCTTATCTCCTTTGGCCATTGATTTATTGTGCAAGAACTATTTGCCTCTTATTGGTGTATTGTGGATATCTGCAATCTTTCATGACTGTATCTCTTTTTGGCCTATGAATGATATATAAGTGAATTCTCTTCTTCCTTGTGTCATCTATTTGGATTTTTTGATTTGCATGTGATTGTTAAATTAAAAAAAGTCTAGATGTGTATATCTTTTGATGTTGTGATGGTTCAATAGTACATATATGGGCATAGATTGGTTTGAACATTATATTTTGGTGCATCACCTCCTTAGTATAGATTAGGTAGATTTTTTTTCTTACATCTCCTTCTCCCTTTTCCTCTCAAGTGTATTTAGGTGCATTCTAATAGCAAAGGAAGCTGGTCTTCTCTAGAGACTTAGCCTCATAGTTTAATTCCCACAACTTGAAGGTTATTTCTATGTTTCACAAGGTTATCCTTAGGTAAAAACTTTGGACAAGGGTACAAACTTTTGTGACAACAGTACCCAAAACCCAAATGGGTTTTAATATCAAAGTTTTCCAATTTTTGAGGTTTTTACCTCATTTTGCATGCCACCCTTTTTTCTCAAGTTTTCTTGGCATGAGTTTGGTCATAGATCTAGATCATTTGTTTGGATGTTAGTCAGACCTTTATTGATCTTTTATGTTGCATTGAGATGCATGCCACATCCATCCTCTTAAGTCTATATTTAGTTGAGTGACTTTGTACTTTGTGTTCTCATCTAGTCCTTGTGTTATGATCTTCATAATGGTGGTGTGCTACACACAAGTATGCGCACATACAATTGTCAAGTGACTTGCATGACCCAATCTTCTTTGGTACTTCTAAAAGTTATGATCATTAGGGTTGGGTTGGGAATTTGCATGCCTTTGAGCACTCATCATTGGATGAGCCTTGCATATGGAGGGGGATTCTATCTCATAGCTTGGTTATCATTGTGCCTAGAGGGTTGGTCAAGGAAGTTTTAATCAAATGATAACTAAATAACACACTAAGTGGTAATAAAACTTAAGATAATAATTTGTGCTAGAGCCTTTCCATTGAGAGAGTTGAATTTGCAAATTCCAAGCTTGGGCTTGTCAATGCTAAACAACTCTCCATGATGTTAGCCCCTACTTAGTAGCCCATTGAGTGTGTAACTAGGACCTATAGTTTATGCATTGTATATATTCTTGGTCTCAATCATAAAACTATATGGGACGTGTGTTAGCCATGGGCATTGTGCTTTATGTGTGCTTGTGGTTGGATCATTATCTCCATTAGCATAGTGGGAGTGGGCCTACAAGTTCCACATGGTTAGGAGCCATAGCTACCTATACCAATGTTGGGAACTAGTGTACAGAGATGGACAACTAGCCCAATGCAACCATTGCTGGATATTTTCACTTGGTACTTCAAATTCCAAAGTATGCTTTCTTGTGATTTATGCTTTCCTTGGAATGCTTGTATATCATGTTTAGATGATGTTATCTATTTTGTAGGATATCTTATGCTTTACTTCTGGCATGTTAGATTTCCTTATGATTATGTTGTAGCATGTTTTAGTAGTGATGTCTTTATATGATAGTACCAATGATCTATTTTGTGGCTTGGGATGTTATGTGTGGGAAATGGTTAGGGCCCATGATGGTCTTATGATGCTATTATGGTTGGAAGGAACCATGTACTTAGTTTGGTTGTAATATTTAATATAATGTTGTTTTAGTTTATTGTGATGTTGTTGCAATACACTATGATGTTTTCTTTTGTACTTTCCCTTCATTTCTTGATCAGATATTTATATTCAGAGTCTGGCTTTTCATCTTTCAGTTATTGTTCAAGTGTCCTTACCTCGAGATGTGGATCTAGTACTCCCTACTATGGAGGAAATTTATGTCTTAGTTTTTAACCTTTTTGTTTCTAGCTTGTTGTCTTGGGATCTCATGTGAAATCACACTTTCTCACATTAGAATGCAAGATCTCTCATTGTATGTTGGGTTTCTTTGTGTGGACTTTGGCACTTTCTTGCACAAAACCCAACACTAGTTTTAGGTGTCTTGGTTGTTTGGCCAAGTACCTTCTCATTCTATTTGGTGCACATCCTCACATGGAAGGTGCTTTCTCATGTTTCATGTTGCACATCTTTGCATGAGAATTTGTCAGTCTATGGTCCAACTCCTTGCGCAAAAAATAGGGAGCATCTCCACCAGTTTTTGGGGATCAATTTTTGGTGATCCTAGTACCCTTTAGGTTTACTTAATTTTCCATGCCTTGAGAGATCTTAGATTGTTTGTGCGGTTGTCATTTTGGTTTTTCATTTCTTGTTGTGTGTGTGTCAGTTTAGGTAGTGGCATTTGTAGATTTGTTGGTTGCAAGGATGGTGGTTAAGTCTTTCATTGTGATCTATGTGATCCCTGTATGATGTTGTCATGTAAACTCATACATGTTTAAAAAAAATATATCATGGCTTGTATTTCATCCTTTTTCCAAGGATCTTCAGGCAGGGCATTACGTTATGCTTCCACTATGGTTTTGTTTCTATTGTATATTGTTATATTATGTTTGATTATTTGATAGCTTGTTAGATCATGGTTTTGACTCATGCTCACGATCTAGTTGTTTTGATATTGTCTTGTTTTCCCCATAGTGATGCCTCATGCACATAGATCTAGTTGTCGAGGTGGTACCCATAGTGGTAATGGCAGAGAACAACACTAGGAAGAGAGACGTCAAGAAGGAGAGGGATAATAGGGTAATAATGAACAAAATAGCATGGGGACATTAATGCCAGTGCTATAGGAGATTCTTGCTCAACTGGGCCCTCATATTGAGGAGTACCAATAGGATCATAATTAGGAAGAGGGATCTCATCATAGAGAATTCCATCAGTTAGAGCATAGAGAGGAGGAACATGTACATGAGCGCTCCTATACTCCACTAGGTGGCTCAGGGCACTATCAGGCTAGTAGGGACCACAATAGTAAAGATTCTGTTGGTGTTACAATAAAATGTACTCAAAATACTAAGCGACAAAATGCTTAATACAAGAATGATAGTACATACACAATCTAAAGATTAGCCTCTTCTTATTAATAATTGCATATGTAAGGTATTTGGACCCAACTTCAACAAAACCACAGATGGTTTTTGACTCTTTTGGCTCTGCAAAACCAGGGTGGGTATACCCAGGGATGGTTCAAAACTGGAACAACTGTATGAGGATTATTCTTAGTTTCATTTAACTCTCATTTCAAGATCCTCAAACATATACATAATTCTTACTAACTCGGTAAACACATCCCATAAAATAGATATGACCAAGAATTCTTCTATAGATCTGCAGATGTTTTTAACAACAAGTGGCTAACTGAAGCTAAAACATTCCATGCAGACAAGTGCTGGCCAACTTTGAAGATCTACAGGAAATAAAAGTAAAGTTTGATTTGATGATGCATTTGAATAACCATTTATAATATATTTCTCCTTTAGCTGAAATAACATGATCAGTGCCTAATAATTGGGGTTTAGAGTCTATAGCAGATTCTTAGATCTAATTTGTTGCTTTACAACAAATTCTATCAGCAATTCTTATCAGAATTTATCATTCAAAATCCTTTTCAATACTTAAGAAATCTCATCACATTCATCAAAGCTTTTATTTAATCCATTGAATTAACAACAATGATAAATGGATATACAACCTAACTAGATTGCATTCAATTGCAAAAGCTTTTACTCATACAACATCAAGGTAGCTAAGTATTTAAAAGGAGACAAAATTCAGAAAGAACTGATATGGGGACAGTTCATAATTTGTATTCATTTCCTTTGAAAATGGTATATCCTTTACAATAGACTTAGAATGGCCTTCAGAAAGAAACACAGCTCATTTTATATTCATGTATTCTCAGAGAATTGACAGAAAAATACATTACAAACTTGCTTTCAAAATTTGGACAAAAAACCAGACTAAGCATAATACTTAGAAGAAATAGACTTCAGACCCTTCTTTAGCCTTCAGATCTCACTTAAATAGTGTGAGATGCAACAAGCTTCAGGCTAAAGACAAATGATAGATGTCCTTTTAAAAAGGCACTCACATACACTTCTGTCAAAAAGACAAGAACAAAATAACAGAAAGGCTTATTACATCAAACAATTCTTTGGTGGGTCCCTTTCTATTATGCTTCTCAGTTGTTGAGACGAGAAAATATGATCTAATCTTACAATCATTCTTCATCTTTGGAGTACATAGCCATGAGGTCTGAAAGTGATGTATCATCTTCAGTTACCTGCAAACTTACTTTAACCTAGGGATCTTCCATGTCTTCATTACTAACTACGAGGGTAACTATTACTTTTGCATCTTCCTCCTCATTGTCTCCTGACATCTATTCTATAAACTAATTTTTCCATTTAT
Source organism: Cupressus sempervirens (assembly GCA_028749045.1). Classification (NCBI taxonomy): domain Eukaryota; kingdom Viridiplantae; phylum Streptophyta; class Pinopsida; order Cupressales; family Cupressaceae; genus Cupressus; species Cupressus sempervirens. The sequence goes on along the minus strand of CM053786.1, from coordinate 439,468,372 downwards.
TAAAAGCATCATCATCTTTCCAATCAAAACTTAGAGCTCCTCTTTGTATCTTTATTAAAGAATCTGCACTTTGTTCTAAATCATCAAATTCTTTTCTCATAGCAATATAAAATAACTGTATTTTTACTAGCTCTTCATTTGTCTTTGCCCAGAACCAGTGGCTAGTCTCACTCATGATGTTTATTATTCTTTGATTAAATAAATCATCCAACTCCCTATTCCACTTTTCCTTTTCCTTTATTGTATCAACTGATTCTAAATCACAAGGAAATAAAGTGATTTTTTCAGCAATATATTGGGAAAAATAGAGTGTTAATCTTCTCTGTAAAGAATCTCTTTCATCATCAAAATTCTCTAGCTTATTTAATAAATCAAAAAAAAATTCAACTTGATGATAAGGCATTTGGACTGCAGATATACATATGATTTTAATATCATTATTCCTCTCCCTCCATTTCTGTGCAAGAGGAGTCAGTTTATCCTTATCTCTGTTCAACTCATCCATGAGGGTTACAATTCTTGTCAACTGATCATAAAAAGTTGACCATTGTATTTTATCCCTCAAATATACCACACCCTACTTTAATTTTTCTTCCTATTGATTTCTAAATTCTATTTGCAACTCATTTAATTTTGTTTTTTCTTCTTCAAAGTCCTCTGCAGTATAGAATTGGGGCCTTTCAGGGGTGTTAGGTATTTCAATGATAGGGGTTGATCCAACAAATGACTATGAAGGGTATGCAATTATAAGTGTACTGGATTCTCCCACCTTTCTTTTCCAAAGTATCTTCTCCAATTGAGATATCTTGTTTTCCAGCTCAATTCTCTTTTTTACTTCTTTATTGTAAGCATCCACCACTATTTCGTACTTACCCTGCAGATCAGTCATTTCCTTTTCTTCTTTTTTGGCAGTGGCCAAGGAAAATTTAGAATAGTCCACATTCATGTGGGCTGCTTGTACATGTGAAGTATCAATGACCCTCCTCACAATGATACTCCCTGTTAGTCCTGAATCATCAGGCTGTAATGGAGTAGTCCTGGATCCTCTTCTTAATGACTGCATAACAAGGGTAGCTTGATCATTACTAAATGCTGTTCCCAAGAATTCCTCTTTATCTGGATCATGTAATCCTAAATTATTTGACATAGAATTAAAAATTAAGGCATCAGCAATATCCCAATTAGGCAATAATAAAATATTTGCATCTTTCACCATCTATCTACCCTCTTTAGGGGTTATATTCTGGAACTCTTGTATCATTTGTTCCTTTATTTGATTCTGAATAGAGGCTTCATCCATTTCTAGATGCTCTATTTTCATATTCCTACATCTTTTTTCAAAAATGTGCATGTTTTCCCTCCATGCAAACTGATGGAAAGCCCTAGATTTTACAAAACTGTTATCAAACAAAAATTGCTAACTGGCTTGTTCCAAAACAGGGTCTAATTCCCTTCCTCTGGAAGCTGCTATAGTTAATTCAAAACTCGACATAGGAAGCTCCTGGGGGTTCCCTTCATCAATTTCTACTTGAGTAACAAAAACTCCTCCTTGTGACCCCATTTGTTCAATTTGCTCATTGGTGAGCTGCTCCTCCTCAATTCTGATTGGAGTTTGGGAAGGTGAGTAACCTTCGTCATGGGATTCCTCTTCCCTTATTATTTTTCTTCTTTTAGGAGAAGGTTTAGGGGGTCTTTCTTCAAAAATAGTACTAGTAGATTCAATTACCTATTTTCCTTTGTTTACAATGGGCATCTGATCTCGAATAACAGTATATCCTGTCCTCTTTCGCACAACCAGTGGACCTGCCCCTATGTTAGGGGTGAAACCCAATTTTCTCATGACTTCCCTTGCTTTATCTGGCAAAGAATCAATAAAATGTTGTTTCGTCTCATTCATTACCTCCATTATTTTGGGGAATGTATTCATGAGCTTATTTATTTTATCTGCATTAGTTGCAACATTACTAAGAGGACTGTAATCCTTGTCAAAACAATTAATAAATTCCAAAACTTTTGAATAGACTCTCCATTTCCCTTTCTTTTTTTCTTGCTCCTGGAGAGAATATTCATTTCTTATTACATTTTTAGGGAAATAGAATTCATGCTGACATGGACGCAGCTTGATCCTATGTCTAAGAGCAAAATTGAAGAAATCTTCTATGTGACAAAAATGAGAGTGAGATACTGCCATCTTATACTGATCCAAAAATTTGTAGAGGAAGATCCACCCCTCTTTAGTTATTACAAACTGGTGAGCCACAGTGCAAGTAGGAAAAATTGATCCTGTTCCCCTTTTGTGCAAAAAGGTCTCCTCCACTCCTCCCAACTGCCATAAAAATTCAGCTACCGCTACCTTTAAAGGCACTCGATAGGGTAGTACATGGGGTGTCCCTTTGAATCCATAAACCCTAATGATAGTTGAGACTGGATATGGGATGATATCTCCCCAATTATGTGAAACTCTTAGACTATCAAGTCTATCCATAGGCCTAACAAGGTGCATTAGTGCCTTAGGAATTCTGGGATTGTCACTCAATATGAGGCATCTTAGTTTAGAAGCAAAGTGCCTATCAAATCTAACAAAACTAGCATTTTCTTCTTCCCCAGTCATGTCTGCACTCCATAATTAAATTGGTAGTGCTTCCCCCTCTTGTTCCCTATTTAAAACCATTTCTTTACCGAAATATGTAACCCCTTTAAAAAGAAACATATGCATCAATAGGGGGTACTGAACCCAAACCTTTTCCACCTTGCCCTTTGAAATACCCACCAATCTATTATGAATCTCATTAGCCAGGTAAGATGCAAAATAAAAAATTATTTCTACACCGAAAGAGGAGATTTGGGTGATCATATACATGAAGCTCACAGGAATAAAATCTTCTTCACGCTCTCCGAAGACTCTACATAGGGTCCTGTATATTTCTACTGCCCTAGCATTAAAGCATGATTTCTTGAAAGGTTCTTTAGAAGATGATGTTATTGCTGGTAGGTTTCCAATTCTGCCTATGTGGGCCTCCAATGCACCTTGTCTAACTACATCCCTTTTGGACATATATTCCTTTTCTAACTCTATCAAATCAATGGGCACATGATACCTAGTGAGAGGTCCCAGACTAAAAACTTCCCTAATATCTTCTGGATTGATGGTAATTAAAACCTCACCATCCATTCTTCTCACTACCTTAGTGGCTTGATCATAACTTTTTGCTACAACTTCAAGAAGGTCATAATCCATAAACACACTGGGAACAACTAGCTTTCCAAGATCAAAATTCCATATATTGGCATGAGGGGCATATAATTTCCTTTCTGCAAACCACTTTTTGAACAAACTCAAACCAGTTTGAGAAGTTTGAGCATCCTGGACCCAATTACTGTTATCATACAATCCATCAGCTATCCTTAGCCTAGGGTTCAAAGAGGTTAACCTTTTAACTTGCACTGTCTCTATAGTAGACTCAGGAAGCAACTCAAGCAAGTCATCATGCACATTTCTATCCAAATAGTTTATTTGACCTGAAAATCCGTTCTTTGGAGGCATCTTGGACTATTTTTTAGAACTAGAAAAAACCTACAAAGATTATGGTAGTACTACTTACTTGAATTTCATCTCTATTTTCGTCTATATTTCTTCAATCTTTCCACGAACAGATAGTTTTACAAATTCTGCCAGACTTCGGCACACTTTCCTTCAATAATTGCTTCTGCACAAGAGTGGCTCAAAATATTTTCTCGCGTAAGATGAACTGATGAAATCTTCTGTTTTATACTCTATTTTTTCATGTGCGATGCTTTCATGTCTAATTAATACAGAGAGTGGCACCACATTCTGTATTTAAAACTGCGCCGTCGATCTTCAAGAATCCTACGATCATGTGATACAGAGAGAACAACTAGGTGTTGCACTTGACATGTTAGTCAATTCACCCAATGAGAACTTACCACGTACATAACTCTTTCCTTGATGGTGCTTATATCTGGACCCACTAACAATTGAGGACATGTGTCAGCATGTCACTACTTTGTTATACATAAAGAACGAGCACCTTGCATAGCGAAGTAGCGACAACCATCGATCTGATCCGAAATCAGCAAATGATATGTTACTGGGCTTGCTCAGAAAGAAGGCGGTGGGCCCTATTCGCTATGTCGCTATACATATCTCTCTCACAACTCTTCATAGTGAGAAGATGATGGCCATTGATCATAAGTTTAATCAAAGGTGAGGAAATTGCACATAGTCTTTTGATTCATACTCACTATGTCACATAGCTTAAAGAGCATGCAAATTTTCAAAGTGAGGTAGCGAGGACTATTGATCCATTCCAATCTGACACTCATGATCTCTTTTTACATTTGATCAAAAGGGCATTGATGAAGTATGGAATTCTGCACAGTTGGCACCTTTCAAGATTTTACTTCAGTCCTAATTATCATTCCACGTGACCAAAGGTCCCACCGTCTCTTCAATTTCACAGGGCCTCGCTACTTTGCTAATGGTAAGATGTCCAAGTCTTTTGATAGTGAGGTAGCGAGCTCTGACACTCTAATGAATTTTTGGCACTATGAAATACAAGGGGGCATCAGATAATTATTTCTATTATTAAATTGCTTCTAACAATGACATTTATTACTTGTCATGCCACCTCGTGTAGTCACACTACTGGCAATTTGCAATGTCATTGGCACTTGATTTCACAGGGCCTCACTACTTTGCTAACGACAAAGTGCCAAAAATTTTTGATAGCGAGGTAGCGAAGTATCGAAAAAATCATTATTTTGGCTCGGACTTTAGACTTCTTCTACTGGGTCCCCTTTCCTATTTTGATGATAATCTCAATGTCTACCTGAATAATAAATCAGTCAAAAAATAAAGCTTTGACTGTCGTATCTTCATTTTGCGGTCCCATTTTACAAATTATTCAGCACTCTCTACCTCGCCATACATAAAAAGTGCCCATGTTTGCATAGCTAGGTAATGACAACGATAGATCTACTTAGATCGGATGGATGGGGCAATATGAGAGGCAAGGTATATTAGGGGCACAGAAGATAAAAGGCGATAGAATATTCATCTTATTTGAAGATTCAAAAATTTTGTGCCTGACACTTTACGGATAGAAAGAATGTAAGGTTTTCATAAGGTTTTTTCAAAGGCTAGCCAATGGATGGATTATCCAGAAACCCTATGTTTCACTTAGAAAGAAAATTTTTGACTTTTCTACAATTTGGACAAAAGACTTCTATCACACAAAAAGCTAGACCAACAGTGGCTCTGTCTGGGGATGATAAACTACTTGAGTCTATGCAAGAATTCAGAATCTATGGGAGAGAAGACCACATATTTGGTGCAAAATGACAACTACTTCAGAGAGCACAAAACAAACATAGAAAAAAACAACCAAACTACACAAGGATACTTACAAGGATTTACAGAAAATACAAAATGACAGGAAACCCTAAAACTACTGGTCATGGAAGAAAATAAGTATTTTTCAAGAAAAACACCTCTTCAAGAACTGTCCATGATCTGGCAATTCAAGAATATTGTCAAATATATCTTTGAGTATATAAGAATCTTCACCCCAAGTATTTTCAATGAGATATGGGCCCAACCAAATAGGATAAAATTTTCCATGTTTTCCTTTATCTTCAATTCTGGCATTCCACATTAAGACTAAATCTCCATTTTCAAATTTTTTGCTTACAGTTCTTTTATCATAGAGTGTCTTGACTTGCAATTGCAACTTTTGGTTCCTTAAAGATGCTTCTTTTCTGGTTTTGATCAGTCCTACCAATTCATCCATTCTTTCTTGCATTTCATCTGTAGTATCTTCATCATATAACTGGATGTAATTGTATAGTCCCATCAAGTTGTTCTGAGGCATTCTGGCTTGAATCCCGTACACTAAATCAAATGGAGCTACACCAATTGCTTTCTTTACAGTTACTCTGTTAGCCCATATTGCCAACTGTAACTTGGAATCCCATGCCTTTTTATTATATTATAGAATGGCCTTCAGAAAGAAATATAGCTCATTTTATATTCATGTATTCTCAGAGAATTGACAGAAAATACATTACAAACTTGCTTTCAAAATTTGGACCAAAAACTAGACTAAGCATAATACTTAGAAGAAATAGAATTCGGACCCTTCTTTAGCCTTGGGATCTCACTTAAATAGCGTGAGATGCAACAAGCTTTAGGCTAAAGACAAATGATAGGTGTCCTTTTAAAAAGGCACTCACATACACTTCTGTCAAAAAGACAAGAACAAAATAACAGAAAGGCTTATTACATCAAACAATTCTTTGGTGGGTCCCTTTCTGTTATGCTTCTCAGTTGTTGAGACCAAAAAATATGATCTGATCTTAAAATCATTCTTCATCTTCGGAGTACATAGCCATGAGGTCTGAAAGTGATGTATCATCTTCAGTTACCTGCAAACTTACTTTAACCTAGGGATCTTCCATGTCTTCATTACTAACTACGAGGGTAATTGTTACTTTTGCATCTTCCTCCTCATCGTCTCCTGACATCTGTTCTATAAACTAATTTTTTCATTTATTAAAAGCATCATCATCTAGCCAATCAAAACTTAGACCTTCTCTTTGTATCTTTATTAAAGAATTTGCACTTTGTTCTAAATCATCAAATTCTTTTCTCATAGCAGTATAAAATAACTATATTTTTACTAGCTCTTCATTTATCTTTGCCTAGAACCAGTGGCTCGTCTCACTCATGATGTTTATTATTCTTTCATTAAATAACTCGTCCAACTCCCTTTTCCACTTTTCTTTTTCCTTTATTGTATCAACAGATTCTAAATCACAAGGAAATAAAGTGAATTTTTCAGCAATATATTGGGAAAAACAGAGTGTTAATCTTCTCTGTAAAGAATCTCTTTCATCATCAAAATTCTCTAGCTTATTTAATAAATAAAAAATTTTCTCAACTTGATGATAAGGAATTTGGACTACATATATACATATGATTTTAATATCATTATTCCTCTCCCTCCATTTCTATGCAAGAGGAGTCAGTTTATCCTTATCTCTGTTCAACTCATCTATGAGGGTTACAATTCTTGTCAACTGATCATAAAAAGTTGACCATTGTATTTTATCCCTCAAATATACCACACCCTGCTTTAATTTTTCTTCCTATTGATTTCTAAATTCTATCTGCAACTCATGTAATTTTGTTTTTTCTTCTTCAAAGTCCTCTATAGTATAGAATTGGGGCCTTTCAAGGGTGTTAGGTATTTTAATGATAGGGGTTGATCCAAAAAATGATTATGAAGGGTATGCAATTCTAAGTGTACTGGATTCTCCCACCTTTCTTTTCCCAAGTATCTTCTCCAATTGAGATATCTTGTTTTCCAGTTCAATTCTATTTTTTACTTCTTTATTGTAGGCATCCACCACTATTTCGTACTTACCCTGCAGATCAGTCATTTCCTTTTTTTCTTTTTTTGTAGTAGCCAAGGCACATTTAGAATAGTCCACATTGATGTGGGCTGCTTGTACATGTGAAGTATCAGCGACCCTCCTCACAATGATACTCCCTGTTAGTCCTGAATCATCAGGCTATAATGGAGTAGTCCTAGATCCTCTTCTTAATGACCACATAACAAGGGCAGCTTGATTATTACTGAATGCTATTCCCAAGAATTCCTCTTTATCTAGATCCTGTAATCCTAAATTATTTGACACAGAATTAAAAATTAAGGCATCAACAATATCCCAATTAGGCAATAATAAAATATTTGCATCTTTCACCGTTTGTCTACCCTCTTCAGGGGTTATATTCTGGAGCTCTTGTATCATTTGTTCCTTTATTTGATTTTGAGTAGAGGCTTCATCCATTTTTGGATGCTCTATTTTCATATTCCTACATCTTTTTTCAAAAATGTGCATGTTTGCCCTCCATGCAAATTGATGGAAAGCCCTAGATTTTACAAAACTGTTATTTGACAAAAATTATTGACTGGCTTGTTCCAAAATAGGGTCTAATTCCCTTGCTCTAAAATATGCTACAGTTAATTCAAAACTTGGCACAGGAGGCTCCTGGGGGTTCCCTTCATCAATTTTTGCTTGACTAACAAAAACTCCTCCTTGTGACCTCATTTGTTCAATTTGCTCATTGGTGAGCTGCTCCTCCTCAATTCTGATTGGAGTTTGGGAAGGTGAGTAACCTTCATCATGGGATTCCTTTTCCCTTACTATTTTTCTTCTTTTAGGAGAAGGTTCAGGGGGTCTTTCTTCAAAAATAGTACTAGTAGATTCAATTACCTATTTTCCTTTGTTTACAATGGGCATCTGATCTCGAATAATAGTATATCTTGTCCTCTTTCACACAACCAGTGGACCTGCCCCTATGTTAGGGGTGAAACCCAATTTTCTTATGACTTCCCTGGCTTTATCTAGAAAAGAATCAATAAAATGTTGTTTCTTCTCATTCATTGCCTCCATTATTTCGGGGAATGTATTCATGAGCTTATTTATTTTATTTGCATTAGTTGTAGCATTACTAAGAGGACTGTAATCCTTGTCAAAACAATTAATAAATTTCAAAACTTTTTAATAGAATCTCCATTTCTCTTTCTTTTTTTCTTGCTCCTGGAGAGAATATTCATTTCTTATTACATCTTCAGGGAAATAGAATTCATGCTGACATGGACGCAGCTTGATCCTATGTCTAAGAGCAGAATTGAAGAAATCTTCTATGTGACAAAAATGAGAGTGAGATACTGCCATCTTATACTGATCCAAAAATTTGTAGAGGAAGATCCACCCCTCATTAGTTATTACAAACTGGTGAGCCATAGTGCAAGTAGAAAAAATTGATCCTGTTCCCCTTTTGTGCAAAAAGGTCTCCTCCACTCCTCCCAACTACCATAAAAATTCTGCTACCCCTACCTTTAAAGGCACTTGATAGGGTAGTACATGGGGTGTCCCTTTGAATCCATAAACCCTAATGACAGTTGAGACTATATATGGGATGATATCTCCCCAATTATGTGAAACTTTTAGACTATGGGGTTTGTCCATAGGCCTAACAAGGTGCATTAGTGCCTTAGGAATTCTGGGATTGTCACTCAATATGAGGCATTTTAGTTTAGAAGCAAAGTGCCTATCAAATCTAACAAAACTAGCATTTTCTGCTTCCCCAGTCATGTCTGCACTCCATAATTGAACTGGTAGTGCTTGCCCCTCTTGTTCCCTATTTAAAACAATTTCTTTACCAAAATATGTAACCCCTTTAAAAAGAAACATATGCATCAATAGGGAGTATTGACCCCAAACCTTTTCCACCTTGCCCTTTGCAATCCCCACCAATCCATTGTGAATCTCATTAGCCAGGTAAGATGCAAAATCAAAAATTATTTCTACACTGAAAGAGGAGATTTGGGTGATCATATACATGAAACTCACATGAATAAAATCTTCTTCATCCTCTCCGAAGACTCTGCACAAGGTCTTGTATATTTCTACTGCCCGGGCATTAAAGCATGATTTCTTGAAAAGTTCTTTAGAAGATGATGTTATTGCTGGTAGGTTTCCAATTCTACCTATTAGGGCCTTCAGTGCACCTTGTCTAACTACATCCCTTTTGGACATATATTCTTTTTCTAACTCTATCAAATCAATGGGCACATGATACCTAGTGAGAGGTCCCAGACTAAAAACTTCCCTAATTTCTTCTAGACTGATGGTAATTAAAACCTCACCATCCATTCTTCTCACTACCTTAGTGGCTTGATCATAACTTTTCACTACAGCTTCAAGAAGGTCATAATCCATAAACACACTGGGAACAACTAGCTTTCCAAGATCAAAATTCCATATATTGGCATGAGGGGCATATAATTTCCTTTTTGCAAATCACTTTTTGAACAAACTCAAACTGGTTTTAGAAGTTTGAGCATCCTGGACCCAATTACCCTTATCATACAATCCATTAGCTATCCTTAGCCTAGGGTTCAAAGAGGTTAACCTTTAAACTTGCACTATCTCTACAGTAGACTCAGGAAGCAACTCAAGCAAGTCATCATGCACATTTCTATCCAAATAGTTTATTTGACCTAAAAATCCCTTCTTTGGAGGCATCTTGGACTATTTTTTAGAGCTGGAAAAAACCTACGAAGATTATGGCAGTACTACTTTCTTGAATTCCGTCTCTATTTTCCTCTATATTTCTACAATCTTTTCGTGAACAGATAATTTTACAAATTTTGCCAGACTTCGACACACTTTCCTTCAATAATTGCTTCTACACAAGAGTGGCTCAAAATCCTTGCTCGTGTTAGATGAACTGATGAAATCTTCTATGTTATACTCTATTTTTTCACGCGTGATGCTTTTATGTCTAATTAATATAGAGAGTGGCACCACATTCTATATTTAAAACTGTGTCGTTGATCTTCAAAAATCCTACAATCATGTGATACAAAGAGAACAACTAGGCATTGCACTTGACATGTTAGTCAATTCACCCAATGATAACTTACCACGTACATAACTCTTTCCTTGATGGCACTTATATCTGGACCCACTAACAATTGAGGACATGTGTCAGCATGTCAATACTTCATTATGCATAAAGAATGAGCACCTTGCCATAGTGAAGCAGTGACAACCATCGATCTGATCTGGAATTGGCAGATGATATGTTATTGGGCCTACTTAGAAAGAAGGCGGTGGGCCCTATTCGCTATGTCTCTATACATATCTCCCTCGCAACTCTTCATAGAAAGAAGACGATGACCGTTGATCATAGGTTTAATAAAAGGTGAGGAAACTGCACGTAGTCTTTTGATTCATACTCGCTATGTTGCATAGCTTAAAGAGCATGCAACTTTTCAAAGTGAGGTAGTGAGGACTGTTGATTCTGTTCCAATCTGACGCTCAAGATCTCTTTGTACATTTGATCAGAAGGGCATTGATGAAATACAAATTTTTTCACAGTTGGCACCTTTCAAGATTTTACTTCAGTCCTAATTATCATCCCATGTCATGAAAGGTCCCACTGACTCTTCAATTTCACGGGGCCTTGCTACTTTGCTAACGACAAGATGTCCAAGGTTTTCGATAGCGAGGTAGCAAACTCTGGCACTTTAATGAATTTTCAGTACTGTGAAATGCAAGGGGGCATCAGATAATTATTTCTATTATTAAACTGCTTCTAACAATGACATTTATTACTTGTCACGCCACCTAGTGTAGTCACGGTACTGACAATTTGCGATGTCACCGGCTCTTGATTTCACGGGGCCTCGCTACTTCACTAACAGCGAAGTGTCAAAATTATTCGATAGCAAGGTAGCGAAGTATCAAAAAAATCATTATTTCGGCTTGGACTTCAGACTGCTTATGCTAGGTCCCCTTTCCTATTTTGACGGTAATCTCAATGTGTACCTGAATAATAAATTAGTCAGAAAACAAATCTCTGACCACCGTATCTTGATTTTGCGGTCCCGTTTTACAAATTATTCAACACTTGCTACCTTGCCATACATAAAAAGTGCCCATGTTTGCATAGCGAGGTAATGACAATGGTAGATCTACTTAGATCAAACGGCTGGGGCAATATGAGAGGAAAGGTATCTCAGGGGCACAAAAGATAAAAGGCGACAGAATATTTGTCTTATTTGAAGATTCAAAAATTTTGCGCCCGACACTTTACGGATAGAAAGAACGTAGGGTTTTCATAAGGTCTTTTCAAAGGCTAGCCAATGGATGGATTATCCAGAAACCCTATGTTTCACTTAGAAAGAAAATTTTTGACTTTTCTACAATTTGGAAAAAAGACTTCTATCACACAAAAAGTCAGACCAACAGATTCCATCTAACTAGATATCATGAAGTCTCTTCACCAATCCAAACAACCATTGTATGATGGTAAGGGAGGTGGTGTCAAGGTAGAAAGTTGGTTATTGGACATGAAGTACTACTTCACCATGTATCCATCTGCAACAAGTATGAGGGCATATTGTGGGATTATGTAGTTGAGGGACCATGCATCCATTTGGTCGAATATTGAAGGGTAGAAGCTCCAAATTAGCATTGTAGATCTTACCTAGGAGATCTTTGAGGAGAGGTTCTGTGAGAGATTCCTATCTCCTTAGTTTAGAGAGGCTCATGCTAATAAGTTCCATGAAATATGGCAAGGGAATATGGTAGTGGATCAGTATTAAATTTGATTCTTTAAGCTTAGGTAGTACTCATGCTACATCAATGATGATTTACTCCTAGCTCATCATTTCATGTGAGGCCTTAAGGATGCCCTCATTGGAGAATATTGTATGCATCATCCTAGGACTCTTGTTCTCATAGTAGAGAAGGAACATATTGTAGAAGAAAAATATGGCTAGAGGTTTCAGTAGTAGATTGGGTTCTCAGAACAAAAGTACAAGGAATTTAGTGCTGGATGCACAATTAACTTAGTCTTTTGGGAAGCATCAAGCCTAATCAAAACCCTCTCCAGGTGGTTATCACTATAAGAATAAGAAGAGTTATTGGATCAAGGGTGGATAATATTTTGGTAACTTAGGAAAGAAAGGATATAACTAGAATTGAGGACAAAAAATCTTAGTAGGATCGTCCTCCTTAGAGTGTTGAATAGAATTCTAGTAGGGGTAGTGCACCTTATCCTAGTGCTACCTAGGGTGGTTGTAGAACAAGTTCAAAATTTGGTGGAAACTATTATTCTTGTGGCTAGCCTATCCATAAATCTTTTCAGTGCTCCATCAAACCATCTTTAGGACCTAGTAAGGGTGTAGTAGGATTTGAGCCTACTATAGGAGGTACTAGTAGGAATCATAGAGTCTTTGTGGTGGTTAACAATTGTCAAGTAGATCATCAAGGTACAATAGTCGAGGCTATAGGTATGTTGCATGGTATTTCATTTTCAATTTTATTCAAGTTGGGTGCTTCTAATTCTTTCATATCACCATCTCTTATTAGGTGATGTGGGCTAATGGTAGTGCATCAAGTCGATAGGTGGTAGGTTGAGTTAGCCATGGGTTCCAAAGTGGCTGTGGACTCATTGGTCATGGGTTGTATTTTGAATTTGGGAACCTTCACCACCATAGTGGATTTACACTTTCTACCTTTTGGATAATATGATATTGTATTGGGCATGGATTGGTTAGTTTCCCATTAGGTGAATATAGACTGCTACCATAAGATAGTATAGTATGTTGATGACATAGGTAGGTAGGTCAAACTTTTGGGAGTTCCAAGACTAGTCTCACTTCAAATGCTCTCAGCTAGTCAGTTGAAGTAGAGTGTGTGGAAGGTTTGTTGGCTATTTCTTGTTTTTGTCAGCGGTCTCAAGGAAGTTGAGAGTTTTATGGTGACACTTGATGATTACCCACTCCTCATGAGTATGCTGATGTGTTTCCTAAGGAGATTCTAAGTATGCCACCACAACATGACATTGATTTTCAGATTGATCTTGTACTGGAAGTAGAGCCTATTTCACAAGCTCCTTACTGCATGATTACTCAGGAGTTCAGTGAGCTCAAATTGTAGTTGAAGGAATTGTTGGCTAAGGGTCATGTTCATCCTAGTGTATCCCCATCATGTTCACTAGTCATCTTCATATAGAAGAAGGATGGTTTTTTGTCATTGTGCATCACCTACCGGTAGTTGAATAAGGTAATAGTGAAGAACCGCTATTCTTTACCAAGGATAGATGACATTTTTTATTAGATGAATAGAGCATGAGTGTTCTCGATGATTGATCTAAAGTTAGGATACCATCAGCTTCATATCTAGGAGGTTGATATTCATTGAACAACTTTTCATACATGATATGGGCATTATGAGTTCATGATTGTACCCTTTGGGTTAACCAATGCACCATCAATGTTTATGAGTTTGATGAGTGGTGTATTTCTCACTTACCTTGATTAATGTGTCATTTTATTCCTAGATGACATATTGATCTATTTGAAGACTATTGAGGAGCATGAAGTCCATTTACTTTAGGTATTGCAGTGCTTGAGAGACCATCAATTGTATGCTAACTTGAGTAAATGTGGGTTCTTCCAGTTAGAGGTGAAGTATTTGGGACACATCATCACTGGTGATGGAATTTTAGTGGATCTAGAGAATATTCATGCTATCATAGATTGGACATTATGCGCTAATGTCTCAGAAGTTCATAGTTTTATGGGATTGGCAGGTTATTACCATTGCTTCATGAAGGATTTGTCACGAGCAGATCATCCTATCACTTCTCTTTAGCAAAAAGGAAAAAAGTATGTTTGGTCAGAATAGTGTGAGGTAACATTTAATTCTCTTCAGAGTGTTTGTCCAATTCACTAGTCCTTGCAGTGCCTAATCCTATAGGTAATTTCATGGTTTGCACAAATGCTTTCTTGGAAGGTGTGGGTGCGGTGTTCATACAGGATGGTTGAGTGATTGCATATGATTCTAAAAAAATCAAGGACCATGAGCTTAACTACTCCACTCATGATTTGGAACTCATAATTGTAGTGCATGCTCTTGTTCAATGGAGACATTTTCTTTTGGGACACAAGTTTGAGTTGTATAGTGATCATAGGATCTTGTGGTATATCTTTACTCAGCCAAACCTAAATGCATGATAGTGTCACTAGATGGATTTCTTGTGCAAGTCTAACTTTGATGTTCATTAAATTAAAGGGAAGGATAATGTCATCATGGATGCCTTGAGTAGGAGGTGACATGAGGTATCGGTGTTGTCATTGGGAGTATATTTGTTAGGCCATATCTTGGAGGATTTTCCTAGTGATGGTTGGTATCAAGAGTTGAGAGTGGAGATCAAGTCTAGACATACCCTTGATGGGAGATTTTTAGGTCATATGCTTGAGTTTGATGGACTACTACAACACTTTGGGTGTATCTATGTACCTATGTCAAGTGATCTTTATAACTTAGTATTTTTAGAAGTGCATCATGTACCATATTTGGCACATCCTAGTGTCAAGAAGATGCATGCTAATATTAAATAACTATACTTTTGGGAAGGGATGAGATGTGATGTTGCTTTTGTTGCTAGATGTCTTGAGTGCTAGAGAGTGAAGGTAGAGCATTAACATCTGGCAAGTCTTTTATAGCTGCATACCATTCCAAATTGGAAATGGGATATGATATCCATTGAATTTATGATAGGGTTGCCTATGTCATCATGAAGACATGATTGTATTATGGTGCTAGTGTACAAGTTGTCCAAGGTAGCACATTTTTCACCCATGAAGCATTGTATACATCTTCTTCTGTAGCGCATGTTTTCTTGGAGGATATTTTTTGTTTGCATGGGATTCCTCATTGGATTATTTTGGATAGACATGAAGTGTTTACTTCTACACTATGGATGTCTCTCCAATATGCTTTGGGTGCACAACTCAATTTTAGTTTGGCTTATCACCTAGAGACCAATGGTTAGACTAAGAGACTGAATCAAGTTCTAGAGGATATGCTTCACATGTATGTTATAAATAGGTAGGTGAAGTGGGAGGACTATTTGTACCTTGTTGAGTTTGTATACAATAACAAGTATCATAGTTCTCTTGGCATGTCACCTTTTTAGGCCTTGTATGGTAGACCATGTCATACCCCTTTGAGTTGGGATCATTTAGAGGACAAAGGCCTTTTGGGTCCAAATATGCTTTAGGAGATGGAGAAATAGGTTATTCCCATTAGGGAGCATTTTGTTACTACTCAGGATAGGCAAAAGAAGTACGCAAATGCCCATTGGTTAGATTGTCACTTTTCTATTGGTGATAGGTTGTCTTTGAGAGTGTAATCAAGGAAGAGCCCCATCCATTATGAGAAAGGCTCTAAGTTGGTGCTACATTTTGTTGAGCCATTTGAGATCCTTGAGAGGATTGGTCTTGTTGCTTATCGACTAGTGTTTCCACCTATTCTATCACACATCCATGATGTCTTTCATGTCTCTATTTTGAGGTAGTATATTCCAGATGTGACCCATGTTCTTGATTGGGATGCTTTACCTGTAGCAGATGGGAAGCTTACTTTGGAGCTCATTCATAGCCTACAATAGTGGAGACTAATCTTATGAGGTCAAGACATCAAGTAGGTAAGGGTCCAATGAGATCCAAGAGATGAGACCTCTGTGACTTGGGAAGATGCTACACTACTGAGGGGATTGTACCTCTATCTATTTTCTAACTTCAAGAGTAAGCCTATACCTTGTTTATTTCAATTTGAGAGATACTTGATACTCTTATTATATGTACTTTAAGATGAGTCGAGGGTTGAATGTTATACTACTATGATGTTTAGTTTATCATATTTGCATGTTGATTTCATTTTGAGATGACATTAGGTCTATGATGATATTTGATTATCTTGTATTTGGACATATTTTCTGATTATTTTATGTGATGGATTTTAAGCTATGGTTATTTAATTTATTCTTGCCTTTTTATGCTTTATGAAAACATGAGTGATGTAAATGGATTAATTACATATTTAATGCATTAATACTTTGGCTATGATATTATATGAAATTGCACTTGATCGTGTTTTTCAGTGTGCAAGAAATATATCCCTGGCCATGGCACATGGAGTTAGTGATTTAACTATTCATATTTTACCAATTTCATCCCTATATGGTGGATGTATCCTTATTTTAATTGTTTAATAAACCAGTATAGACTAGTAAACACATCTATACATTTAGAGGTTTGCATTGTCATGAAAGTTGTTAGGTGATTTTTTATGATTTTAGGTTTTTAGGCTTTAAATCTTGTTGAATTTAATTTCTGGAAATTTTTCCTTAGGTGAATTCCCATTATGATTAATAACCTATTTTCATTTGGGTCAATTCAGAGTCTAGCTAGTCTAAATAGTTATTTTCCCTAATCAACTATTCACTTGAAAAGTGAATAAGTTTGGAAAGAGGAATTTAATTCCTCACTTTTCTATTTTGCAAATTAGAAAATTGGGGAGCTTTTCCGAAATCCTCTTCTTGAAGGATTGGGTTTTTCCCTCCTTATGAGAGCTATGTGCATGGGATTTTCACAAGATTAGTCTCATTAGGTCTGGCTTGGGGAGACCTTGCTTTTTTTTCATTCCAATAGTTTTAATGGGAAATTTGTTTTACTTTGTTGTTTTTTATTTCTACCCCTTTTGCTATTAGGTAGGGCATTCTTGTTCTCTTGTTTCTATGTTGTTTTAGCTTTTGTTTATGGTAGAATTTTCTTAAGGGGATGAGAACTAGTGTTCCCATCCACTTTTATTTGTTGGTTTTGCTTGGTTGGTCGAGTATGAACAATTTCCCTATTTTTGGCATGGGGATTTGGGGTTTCATGTTGTTATGCTAGTCATTTGTGCATATGATGACTATACTAAAATGTTATTGGATTATTAGGGTTTCATACCCAAAGGCCAAATGGATTTTAATTTTAAAGTTTTCTAGTTTTTGGAGTTTTTACCTTGTTTTGTGTGCCACATGTTTTCTCAGGTATTCTTGGCATGAGTTCGGTCATGGGCCTAGGTAATCTATTTGGATGTTAGTCAGACCTTTATTGCACTTTTATGTTGCATTGGGATGTGTATCACATCCATCCTCCCATGTCTATTTTTAGCTAAGTGACTTTCTACTTAGTGTTCTTATCTAGTCCTTGTTATGATCTTTGTGATGGTGGTGCACCACATACAAGTATGTATGTGTATAATTTTCAAGTGACTTCCAAGGCCTGATCTTCCATGGTACTTCTAAAAGTTATTATCATTGGGATTGGGTTGGGAATTTGCATGCCTTTGGGCACTCATCATTAGATGAGCATGGATAGGGTAGGGTAGCATATGGAGGGGGCTTCTATCTTGCAGCTTGGTGATCATTGTGCCCAGAGGGTTAGCTAAGAAATTTTTAATCAAGTGACAACTAAATAACACACTGGGTGGTAATAAAACTTAAGATAATAATCTGTGCTAGAGCCTTTCCATTGAGGGAGTTGAATCTACACATTTTAAGCTTGGGCTTGTCGATGCCATGTGACTCTCCATGATGTTAGCGCCTACTTAGTAGTCCATTGAGTGCCTGACCAAGACCTATAGTTTATGCATTGTCTGTGTTCTTAGTCTCAGTCCCCATAGTGTTTGGCGTGAATGTTAGCCATGGACATTATGCTTTATGTGTGCTTGTGGTTGGATCGTTATCTCTATCAGCATGATAGGAGTGGGCCTACAAGTTCCACATGGTTGGGATCCATAGCTACCTATACCACTATTAGGGACTAGTGTATAGATATTGTCTACTATTCTAGTACAAACATTGCTAGATGTTTTCACTTGGTACTTTGGGTTCTAGAGTATGCTTCCTTATGATTTATGCTTTCCTTGGAATGCTTGTATATCATGTTTAGATGATTTTTGTTATTGAGACATTTCCTTATTATGATGATTAACATATGATAGATGATGTTACCTATTTTGTAAGAGTACTTTATGCTTTACTTCTAGCATGTTAGATTTCCTTGTGATTATGTGTTGATCTCACATTGGTTTTGACAAGTGAGTGTAAATATTAGTACATGTCGAGCACACCATGTAAATATTAGACCATGTTGTGTTATAATGAGTTTCAAGTCACTCAAGTGCCGAGCAAATAGACCATGCTAAGTGATTTAGGAGCTAAGTAAACAGTGGATGCCAAGTAATGCAAGTGTCAAGTTAGAAGAAAAAATAAAGTGCATATTGAGCATTAGTGACTTCATATGCCGAGTGACATAATTTTGACATGTTTGTTTGTAATGGCACAAACAACTACATAAACCATTTAAAACCCAAATTAAGGATAGATTAAAATCTTTTGAAGATAAGGATGAATCTATATTTGTATTTCCTATGCAATTACATGCAACCAATTAGAAAATGGGATGGTTTAAGTGGCAAAATGGATGACTCTTAACTGTAGATTCATACCTTACCCTAAGCGACCTAAGTCTTCTTAACGAGGACACAGCCCTAAAATCCTTATGAAATAACAAGGGGTGAATGATCAAATTGGAAGAGTGAAAAAGATAGTTTATGGAGCATTCAAGGTGACTTAGAATCAAGAGTGAATTGCAGAATTAGTTAGAGAAGAACATAGGATAGAGAAAAGGATACAACATTGAGATATCTGATCATTAAGGATCAAGAGAGATTATGTAGAGATAATCTATTATCAGGAAAGCAAGTGCCAATTGTAGGATCTATGTTGAGACATTATAACAGGTGATTTCAGGAAAATCTCTTAATAGAGTAGTCCTAACAGGCTGTATAAAATCCTTTAATAGGGTGCTTACTTAATTGTAAGTTGAAGTCCTCTAACAAGGCACACTTCTAACAGGTGTTGAAATCCTCTAACAAGATGAGACCTAACATTCTTTGTAAGCCTTTAACAGGGTAGATCTTTCATAGGTAGACCATGTTTCATGGTTAAATCATTTTAACCTTCATTGGATACACTTTATTGTTGCAGTAGTGAATATTTTTGGGTGTCATCCCCACCCCAATTTCACTTTCTCACTTCGAGGGTTTCTGGGTAATCATATTTGGTGTTATGTGTTTGATTGATTACATGTTTGGATGATTTAGATGCATATGCTTTACATATTATTTTAGTTTACATATTGAATGCTTATGATGAATGAATGGTGAAATTTTTATGGGTACAAGTTTAAACTCTTGATTCACCCACCCCCTTCCCTCAAAAGTTTACCCTTTCTAGTTATAATTCCAACATTATGTTGTAGAATGTTTTAGTAGTGATGTCCTTATATGATAGTACTAATGATATAATTGGTGGCTTGGGATGTTATGCATGGGGAATGACTAGGGCCCACGATGGTCTTATGATGCTATTATGGTTGTGAGGAAGTGAATACTTAGTTTGGTCATACTATTCATTGCGATGTTGTTTCAATTTATCATGATGTTGTTTTAGTAGACTACAATTTTTTCTTCTATACTTTCCCTTCACTACTTGATTAGATGTTAGATTCAGAGTCTAAATTTACTTTCAATTATTGTTTGAGTATACTTGCCTTGAGATGTGGATCCAGTGCTCCCCGATGTAGAGAAACTTTATGTCTTAGTTTTTTTACCTTTTTGTTTCTAGCTTTTTGTCTTGGGGTCTAACACAAAATCATACTTTCTCAAATGAGAATGCATGATCTCACATGGTGTGTTGGGTTTCTTTGTGTGGCCTTTGGAACTTTCTTGCACAAAACCCAACACTAGTTTTGGGTGTTTTCGCTATTTGGCCAAGTAGCTTCTTGCACTATTTGGTGCACATCCTCATGTAGAAGGTAATTCCTCATGTGGCATTCTACACATATTTGCATGAGAATCTATCAATTTTTGGTCCTGGTCCTCGTGCAAAAAATAGGGGGCATCTCCACAAGTTTTTAGGGATCAATTTTTAGTGATCCTAGCACCCTCTGAGTTTACTTAATTTTCTGTTACTTAACGGATCTTAGATTCTTTGTGTAGTTCTCATTTTTATATTTTATTTTCCTATTGTGTGTGTGTTAGTTTGAGTAGTGGCATTTGGAGATTCATTGGTTGCTGGGATGGTGGCTAAGTCTTCTATTGCAATCTAAGTATCCATATATGATGTTTTCATGTGCACTCATACATGTTTTAATTTTTTTATATCTTGGCTTGTATTTCATCCTTGTTCCAAGGATCTATGGGTAGGGCATTACAACTCCTACATCTAATAGGCCCAAGTTGATGGATGTGAAGAGCATAGAACATGGAAATGTGATAGTATGGACTATATATGGTACCTTAGGTACAAATATCTCCAAGGGCATGTAACACTTCACATTCATGAATGAGGCCAAAGTGGAGGAGATAGAAACAAGACTACCCAGGGCCTTCCATGACTATATTGATGTTAGGAAGCTTTTTGAGGAAGAGCTCAGGAAGAGCCATGTGTATAAATAGAAGATAGAGGAATTGGAGGCTAGAGTTCAAGGGTTGGAAGCTGAAATTGCATCTCTCAGAGAGAAACTATCTAATGCAAAACAACTAGCTAGTGTAGAGTAGAGCAAAGAATAGGGCATCCAAGAGTAACCAGCTAGTGTCACAGTAGAAATGACTATATAGATGGAGGAGCTAGAAGAAAAGAAAATAGAGCCTAAAAGAATGAGCATTGATGCTCCACCTACATAATAGGGTGATGAGGTAAGGACAACTATCCTTAAGAGCATGATGGGCCATAGAGTGAAAACTCTAAAAATTATATCTCAATAGGCTCATGCTTTGCTTATTTATTTACAAGATGCTAAGCATATTTCCAATGAAGCACTTGCATGGCTATCACCCACTTTCAATCTATAGGGGCCATACACTCAATTTTTAGAGAGGTTAATTATGTTGATGGCTAAAAAGCTAGATTTTCCTAATAAAATTACCACATCAAAGGAGGCCTTGGAAGTAGTAAAAGAATTAATAGGCTTCCTTACTAGCAAGTTGAAAAGTATACAAGGGAAGTTGAAAGTATTATCACAGGGGATTGATCCCTACTTTCCACCAATTTTGGATGTTGGCAGCAAGTTGAGAGACTAGAAAGAGTGGTCTAATTCTTTTAGTGCAGTGTTAACTCAGGAAAGGATAGCATCAATTTTTGAAGATAATAGTGATACCTCTTTGAATAACTTCATTGATTATTTATTTAAAGTTGAAATAGATTTAAATAAATTCTCATTGGAATCAAAATCTATAACAAATGTCAAGTAGATTAAAGGAATAAATGACTTAGAGGAAGTTAGGACAATCGAATGACCTATGAAAAGGGATATATATATATATGGGAGGTAGTTAGAGAGATTAAGGCTCTATTGGTAGGGAGTGGCTAAAGATTTATATGATTAAAGGCAGCGAGAGATTTAGATAAGATCATATATACCGAGTGGCCAACTAATAAAGTAAATCTCTCATAGATACATATATTAATTTTTTTGAATCTTTTAAGGAAGTTAGAGACAAAAGAAGACAAAAGGAATTAACGTAAAGACTCATGTAGTAAATGTCACTTGTTGATTATGCAACTACCTTCCTATTTTTGGTTCAAACGTAGAAGAATTTTTTAATTATAACTTTTTGGATATGTCTTGCCTATTTTCTTTCCATTAGGGTTTTGACACATGTCCTCCCATGTGAAGCTTGTTGCAATCCTTCTATAAGGGTTTCCAAGATGTGGAGTAGAGGTTTGAAGTCTGTAGAATTTTTTAGTATTTTGTGTTATTCATAGTTGGTCCAAGGTTTTATCAATTGTATGAATGTATTTAGTTTTTTAAATATAAGGATAAAATGAATGTTGAGTGATTAAGATTGTTAAGTTCTAAGTTATATTTTGAGTTTATATCAATACTATATTTGTTTTCATGGATATTTATTACAAAAGGAAGTTCTTCATATCTGTGTCTCTAAATTTTGTCTTCATTCTTATATATCTATCATTTTGGGATTAAATGAACAAAGTTCTTTCAATTAATGCAACTTGAATAAGTTGTACATCTTTTGATGATTTATTTTAATTCAAAGAGTTAAGTGCTTTCAATAACTGATAGGGTTTTAGGTATATGAGAGGGATGCCATAAGAATGAAGTTCAAAGTTAACTATTGAAAAATTTAATTGCAAGTCAATTAAATAGGTTTAGAGTTACTGATATTGATTCTATATAACAAAGGATAAGGAACTAATCAATTAATTCAGTTGCAAGATGATATATTCATATGGTTGAACAATGCATATATCAATAAAAAATCAACTGTCTATTTTGTTGTGGTTTCACAATGCATGCCCCATTTTGCTTAGAAAAGGGGACCCCCTGTATGCGTGAATTTTTGGGCCTCTGAAACTCACACACACTTCAACATGGTCATTACCTACAAAATCATCCTAGACTAAACATGGAGTTTTTTATCCAAGACACTCAACAGTGCGACCTGTTGGCTTCTATCTAGGAAGATTTTCCCTATGTGCTCTTAGGACAAAATGTAGGCAACCAGACCTTTCTAGAATGAAGGATTTATGCAAAAGATGGATGTGCAAGTAATCTATATGAAATACAATATACTCTATTGAAAAATAAAATAAATTAAGCTATATGCATGCATCTTTTAATCTAAATGACAACTTAAAGTGGGAGCAATGTAAAAGCCTAAAAAGTGAGTACTTAATTTGACAACAATTCAATAGCATAAAAATCCAACCTCTGTAATGAGGAATTAGGCATCTCTTAAATAGAATTCTTGGAATGCATCAACGGTTGAGATCAACTTAGATCAACATTCAGCACTGAAGCCAAGATTCAGTCAAAGTGAAAGATTCCCAATACAGATGCAATTAACTGACTCAGATCCTGAGTGCAAGAAACCGTTAACTCAGATTCACTTTAGTGTGAGAGTAAGTGAATTAGGTCACTTCTAATTTGAGAAGTAGTTAACTGAGAATTTCCATTTTGAATTGAGAAATATAATTTGGGAAAGACATTCAATTTAATAAAATGAGATATGACCTCATAAATACCTTTTCTATTTAATTGAATAATTACATTCAATTAATTAAAATAAGCATAATTATTAATTTAAATATTTTTAATTCCTTAGTAAATTAGCCTTAGAAGATAATTTAATTAAATTAAATTATAAATACTTTAAATAAAACTAAATCTTAATCAAATAGGTTTAATATGACTAATTCAAGTCAATACATAGGAATTAAATAAATAGTCTGATTAATGCAGATTTAGGGTTCTTTGCATTTGACACTTAGGTCAAGTAGTGAAAATTAGAACTAGAATTGCCTAGTAACATAGGACTTAGGATTGATTGAAATAGATTGGAATTGGTGATCATGGCAATGCGTGAATTTTGGGGTATTACATTTTGCCCCTCTTTGAATAAATGTGCAAGTAGCATGTTTGATTCAAAGAAAATTAGAAAGTGTGATGCACAAATTAGGAAATAAGATTGGTTCCGAAGTTGATGTTACAAAGACCAATTGATAAGCTTTTATGGACCATCTCTAGAATGAAGCTTAATCCTAACGAATCCAAGTAGAGCACCTCCATACCTAAATTGATAAGCATTTTAAAGGTTTTCTTTAGAATGAAGTTTAAACTTTAAGGATCCATATAGAACACCTAGATACCCGAGATTGATAGCATTTTAAATGTTTTCTTCAGAATGAAGTTTAACCTTTAAGGATCCAAATAAAACACCTATATACCTGAATTGATAAAATTTTAAGAATTATCTCCAAAACAAAGCTTAATCCTAAGGGATCCAGATAGAACACCTAGACACCTAGATTTGTAAATAACAAGATTCAATCATGAGTCATAGAATCATCCTTAAAATGGGGGTTGATCCTCATGAGTCAGGAATTAGATTGTTCTGATACCTATCCATAAAACTATTTATAAGATGTGATAGATGGAAAAGATGCCAAAAAGAGGGGAATAAGATACCCAAAGTGATGAGATGCCCCAAGTGATGAGGACATAAAATGGGAACAAGATGCCCCTAAGCAACAAAGATTGAGATTGATTTGGAATTTCAATTAAATGATGTAATCATCTTGCTCACTAAGGAGCAAAATTGAAAGATGATACACCAAAAATATTATGGAAAGTAATGTTGAAAGATATAGAAGAAATAGAGGATTTAGCAAAATGTAGAAGAGATTAGAATGATCAGAAGAAAATTTGGAGTCAATTCAGCATGATTTCAAGGTCCAGAAGACCAAGTTTGGCCAAAAATTGACCAATTTTGACCATAGTTGACTTTTCTAGAATAAATTTTGAAAATTTAAAGAATTTTGAGTTGAAAGGATTTGAAGAATCACAAAGTATTAGAAAAATTTGGGTTGTACAAGCGTTCAATCACGTTAGTCCCAAAAATTTTAAAACACGTTTTGAGTTGCTTAAGTGTGTTGGATTTCAAATTCAATCCCGAAAAGCGATTCAGAATGGTCAAATTACCTAGGGGGTGATTTTTGTACAAATTGAAGCACTTTGGAAAATTAGGTCAAAACCTATATAAGGTCCCAAGGGGTCATTTTCAAATCATTTGTGCTTTTTGTCTTTAGTGAATAGGAGAGCTCTGAGAGGAAGATCGTAGTTCCTATGCAATTTCATCTTTTTGAGTGCTCCCAATGACACAGCTAGCCAGTAGACTATGGAGCTCCAGTGAGTGGTCAATAATCATGCTTTGCATTTAATTTTTCACGCATTTCGAGGTAATTTTAGCAAATTTTTAGCATGTTGTTAGGTTTGGTTAATCAATTCTCATTTGGGACTATCCTTCGTTGCATGAATCTAGTCTTTTCTTAGATGAAGATCCACCATCCCATTGTTTCTTCATGTGCATCGGTGGGAAATCTCGCACGGGAGATACGCACCTCTCGTATGAGATGTGCGAGATTATGTGAAAACTTCACTAGTGATCTTTTCATTTCTTGTGCAAGGACTTCATTTCTTGCATGAAGATGAAAAATCTTGCATGAAGAAATGAATTCTCTTTTGAGCCTTGAATTTGAGTTCATTTTGTTGTTATTTTTACTTGTTGAGCGAGTACTGACCATTTGTGCATTATTTTTGTTCATGTGTGTAGGATGTATTCAATGATGTTGCATTTAGGTCCCACTATCTGCCATACAGAGCTCTATTGTGGAGCCTCAATGATACAGACATGGCCCACATAGATAGATTGGGTTTGTCTTCTTTATGCCAAATCCTAGAAGTGCTGGTGAATCATGGCTTGCTGACTAATTTGGTGGAGCACTTCCATTTAGAGATGAACACCTTCCACCTACCACAGAGAGAGATGACAATCACCCTTGAGGATATTTACCAGATATTGTGGATCCATTTTCATGGATTGAGAGTGGTATATGACATAGTTCCCTAAGTAGGTACAGAGGCATTGAGGGCCATATTCTAGAGAGAGTTGGAAATAGGGTGATCCATCACATGGGATGAGCTTGTACACACATATGGCACTACTCACATGTTGACCTTAGTTTTAACTATTTTCATTAGTTGCTTCCTAATGCTAGCTAGAGGAAAACATAGACTGGAGTGTGGGTGGGGGGTTATGCTGCAGAGGATGCTCAACTCACTTGAGCAGTTTGGATGGGGCTAGTGCATGCTTGCTCACATGTTCTATGATATGCATGAGATTGTCTACCATGGGAAAAAAATCATGGCAGTCGGTGTTTATGTGCTTCAGATTTGGGCCTGGGAGAATCTTCCTATGTGTAGATCAATTTTTGAGGATAGTCGAGAGCCCATGGAGCCCTACATATGAAAATACAAAGGGAACCTTACCCAAGTAGGTCTGGGTAAGATAAAGCATTGGAGGACCCATCTTGATGACCTAGTCTCCATCGTATGGTAGCCCTAGAGAGAGATGAAGGATTGGGATGACACTCTGAGGGAGTTGAGCTAGATGTTCTCCTCAAGGACACTATTAGGTTAGGCCACACATATTATTGAGAGATTTCCCATCACACAGGTATGGAGATAATATGGCTAATCTTAGGATATGTCATAAGAGTACTGCACATATGCCAGATTGGCTCAAGACTTGGAGCAAGGTTGGTTGATGAGGTTAAATCTAGGTGGTCTATGATTGATATGCACAACCTAGTTGTGACATAGTAGGATTACCTCCCTAAGTTACCAAATGCAGGGATGATGCCTACATACTAGGCATACTTCATTAGCCACCCCTTCCTACATTTCATAGATCCTTTGGGAATGGTAGCATAGACACCTTAGTAGGAACCCATAGAGGGTCCAGTATAGTAGGCACGATGACAATAGGCACCACAATAGCAAGCACTATAGGGTCCACCACTGTAGGTGTGATAGAGGATTCGATAGGTGTAGATTTCTCGATGCCAGATGGGGTTTGATCTAGGTGCTAGTGGTAGTGGTGGGGAGTAGGATTGATGACAGAGGTGAGGAGCATGCACTTGAGTAGCAACCCGAGATGCTTGATGAGGAGATGCAGGAAAAGCCTACTATAGGGCCTCAAGATGCCTTGGGGAGGGTGAGAGAGGATTAGGTAGGCCTCCTGACAGTTGGGAGAGTTGTAGATTTAGGTGGTGGTTAGGGATGTGTGGATTAAAGAGAGAGATCATGAGATCTAGAAGCTGTGGGAGTAGGTATAGGTAGTTGAGCAGAGGGTAGAGATGCTATAGGATGAGGTGAGACTATAGTCAGCCCAAACATCCTATTGCTTCACAGCTTATTCTATAGTAGTTCTCTATTAGGCTCAGTAGGTGCCTCACTTTTCATAATATGCTAGAGATTTCAAAGGTGCACACCCACTAGCCAGACGAAACATGCCACCTCCTCCTCCTCCTCCAAGAGGTGAGAGCGGTGGACAAAGTAACAATTTTGATGCACTTACCTACAAGTTTTGATTCTGGCTATATATTGATTGGTGTACTAGCACCATTTTGTACCATTTTTGATTGATAATGCTTGAGTAGCACTCATTATTTTGTACTGACACATTCTTTGATATATATATGAGATTTTAGAGCTGAGTATCATTGTGTTCATATCTTTATCATTATCTATCCTTTGATTTTGATATACATGAGATGTTTTATTTTTGTGATTATGAGATGCAAATGTAATGTGATATATGAATGGATGTTTGATTTCAGTTGTTTGTGTAGATGAGATAGATTTATGATTTTATGGATGAAATGCACAAGTGAATGGACTGACATCTCATGTAGTGTTCCATGTTTTTGCTTGATAGTGAAATATATCTCAGTGAGGAGCACAAGGGGAAGAACCAAAGGATCAAATGCTCGTGCAGTCACAAAAAATCCCTCATCACAAAAGACAAAAATAGATTTTCCATTGAATCATATGTCGAACCAAGTAATGCAATCCTATGTGATATGCAACCCTAAACTAGATGCAACCCTAGGTATGGTTACCAAGTCTCAAAAATTTATTATCACTGAACATAGGAAAAAATTTGATATTTCATACAATTACCATTGACATTGTAATCATTGAAATATGAATAGGACATATTGTTATAGGTTTATTGAGATGAAATGTAAGCATTCAAGGCACAAGAAGCCAGAATGACCAGAACATTCATCCCTTTTTTTGTAGGAAGTTAACATAAACATCAAAACATAAATGTTAGGATGACCAAAATGTTACTTGCATGGCAGACACACCAAACACATGAGAGATTCATCTCATGCTAATTATTTAGTAAGTATTTTGTCCACAATGACCCTTGCATTCATAACCTGAGGTAGAAGTGTGCTAGGTATACTCACAATGACCCATATGTTCACTTAATAGGACAAGTATTAGTATGTACTATAGCATGAAGATTTCACTCCAACAAACAAGGAGAAGAACCAATATTATTGATGTATCCATATAAAAGGAGTCGAGGTAAACTTGGCCATCCAATACAAGATGGAGGCTCTTATAGTGGACACCCCTTTGATAGGAATATGTCAACTTATTGGATCTAAACCACAATCATAAAACAAAGAAAAGATCATGCCCTCAATCATTACTTCTCTAGTTAGAAATGACATCAAGTTGCTTGAGGAGACATGATGAAAGCAAAAGTGAAACAAACAAAGAAAATGCTCAGCATATCCAAACAAGTATGTCATTTTGAGTTCAATATTTTTGGGATTGATGTCAAGTGTCAATGTCCAAAACATAAATGAAATAAATCTCTTCGGTAGGGTGACAATAGTAGGAAGATGTAGTCAAAACAACTGGTGACCAAGGTCAAGGAGGAATCTTTGAGGTGAAGAACCTAAAAGGACTGAGTGACAGTAGACAGAAACAACCAGAATGACTAGTGACTGATGCAAGAGAGACATTCCATAAAGGAATCTTGAAATGTGATCCAAGCAACAGTAGACAGACATAGCTGAAACAACTAGTGACTATAACAAACGAGATTCTATGAGGAGAATCTCTAAAAGAGTGACACTGGCAAAAATAGGTAGACATAGTCAGAATGACTGGTGACTATCATGAAAGAGATTCTACGAGGAGAATCTCAAAAGAGTGACACTAGAAATAGTAGGTAGACATAGCCAGAATAACTGGTGACTGTCACAAAAGAGATTCTATGAGGAGAATCTCAAAAAGAGTGACATTGATGATAGTAGGCAGACACAGCCAGAATGACTGGTGACTATCACAAAAGAGATTCTATGACTCTAAAGGGGAATGCTCTTGAGCTGTCAGAAGACTCAATCCATGGATACATGAGCAAAGTGGTAAACTAAAGTAGGAAAGTAACTATATAGGAAGCAAGCAGATGCACTGCAAGATGGAGCATTAGGAACAAGAGGTGCCTATTTACTAGATTTTCACCTTCTTGGTAGAGGTTTCATTTTTTTATGCTACCACGATGCCCATTTCTAGGTTTTCACCAATAATACTTTTCTTGTTTTTCAATTTTTTTATATTTTCCCTTTTAAAATTTTTTTTTTTGTATTTTTTAGAATTTTCAATTTTTTTAGTCTTACCAAGGCACCTATTGCTAGGATTTCACCAGGGTAACAATTTTTTTAAGGATTTTTTCAGATTTTTAGGATTTTTTTCAAGACATTTAAATATGTAGAAAGAGCTATTGAGATCATATCAACTGTAAAACTGCTTTAGTTGGAGAGTGTTAATAGGTTCCTTGAGCACTTCTCCCTTAGTTATAGAAAGGTGATAAGCACTAGATCCGTATACTATAGTAATGATTTAAGGACTAAGCTAGTTTGGTTCAAACTTCCCCTTTTGGACTCATTGTTGTTGATTCTTAGGGTTTTCTCTTAGGATGAGATTACCCAATTGGAAGTTACATGGCCTAACTTTCTGATTGTAGCTTCTTGACATTCACTGTTGATAAGCTCATAGATGATCACATGCCACTTGTCAACATTCATCTAGTAGCACTAGCTCTCAAAGCTAAGCTATCCTATAATCTTCATTAGTAATAAGGCCTTTCATAGAGATTCTCAAGGTAGGAATCTTGACCTCTATTAGAAGCACAACATTCACTCCATAAACCAAAGCAAAGGGCATTGTACCCATTGGAGTTTTGATGCTCATCCTATATGCCCACAAGGCTAGATTAATCTAGAGGTGCTAGTCCTTCCTAGATTTGCTGACTATGTGATGGAGGATCATAAGGATTACCTTCTTGGATGCCTTAGCTTGGCCATTACCCTGGGGGTAATAGATAGAAGGCCAATGTTATGTGATTTTGAATCTCTTGCATAGTTCCTTGAGGTATTTATTTTTAAACTATCCTCCATTGTTGATAATGATGGAGGATGGTACACCATACCTATAGATGATGTAGTTTGCGATAAAAAGAGCTACAGTTTTTCCATTTGCTATTGCAAGAGTTACTGCCTCTACCTACTTCATGATGTAGTCTGTAGTAGTGATAATGAACTTATGTTCATTAGAAGAAGTTGGGTGAATCTAACCCACCAAGTTGAAGGCCCATTGTTGAAATGGCCACATTGTAATAGATGGAATGAGCTCCCTGGATAGAGCATGAATCAGATTCCTATGGAGCTGGCACTACTTGCAGGTCTTAGTGTACTTAATTACCTCTTGCTCCATTTTAAGCCAATAGTAACTAGCTTTGATGAGTTTGTGAGCTAGTGTTAAGCCATTTGATTGGGATCTACAAATTCCCTCGTGAATGTCAATTAATGCACATTTGGAATCTTCAGGTTATAAACACCTAAGGAGTGTTCTGTCGAGACCTCTTCTAAATAGATGTTCAGTAATAATGACATACTATAAAGCATTACGAATAAGGTAACATTTCTCATTCTGAGTTAGACCTTCTAGAATGGTTTGGTTATGAAGATAGGAATAGATGTGATGGTAGCAAGATGAGTTTTGTCCTACAATAGAGTAGACCATCCTAGAATTAGGTGTTTCATAGGCTGGGTAGTGTAACGCTTCCACTAGGAACTCATGTTAGAGATCATTTTTAGGTATCTGTAACAAGGAGGCCAAAGTATCCATAGCATCAACCACTTTATTATCTACTCAAGGAATTTTATGGAAGGTGATGTGTGCAAAATACTTCTTCAAGTCATCAACCATGCATTTGTAAGGAACTAATTTTTCATCCTTTGTTTGATACACATCATTAACCTAGTTGATTACAAGCTAAGAGTCCCAAAAGATGTCTAACTGATCCGCTCTCCAATTCAACCAAAATATTCATTCCATTAATCAAAGCCTCATATTCAAAAAATTTGTTTGTACAAGGAAACAAAATCTTGTATGCTTTGGGCAATGAATATCTCTGTGGCATTATGAAGAATAATCCAGCACTAGATCTCTGTCGTGTAAAGGACCCATTGAAGAAGATGACCCACATTTGATATGTGAGTATAAAAATTGACTCATCAAGGAAATAAATGTTCATTGGTAGGAGACTCTGCATAGGTGCATCTACTAGCTGATTTGCAATTGCCTTTCCCTTGATAGCCTTTCGTTCAACATATTAAATGTCAAACTCACTGAGTATCATAACCCACTTAGCCAGTCTTCCTATGAGAGCTACCTTACTAAGAAAGTACTTCAAAGGATCTATTTTAGCCACCAACCACATAGTGTAAGAAAGCATGTAGTGTCTCAACTTTTGGGAAGCAAAGACAACTGCCAAGCAAGCTTTCTCAATGATGCTATAATTCTTCTCATAAGAGATCAGTGTGTGACTCAAGTAATAAATAGCTCTCTCCTTGTTATTATTGTCCTCTTGAGCTAATAAGATTCCTAAAGATGTTTTGATTATTGAAATGTACAAATTCAAGGGCTTCCCATAGATAGGACACATTAAGATTGGTGGATTGGAAAGATATTGTTTGATCGATGTTAATCTTTTCTCACAATCTTGACTCCAGTTGAATTTCACACCCTTATGTAAAGTCTTTGTAAAAGGTTGTGATCTATCTGCCAATTGTGAGATGAACTTACAAATAGATTGGAGTCTTCCTTGTAGACCTCTCATCTGGCTAATGTTTTGAGGTGGAAGCATATCCATAATTGCTTGAACTTTCTCCCAATCCACCTCAGTTCCCTTCATAAACATGATGTATCCCATCAACTTTCCTGATGTGACACCAAATGTGCATTTCTTAAGATTGAGCCGAAGATTGAATTTTTCCATGTGATCTAGGATGGGCCCAAAATATTGTAGATGAGTATTTTGTTTTGTGCTTTTGACAAAGGTATCATCCACATAGTCATCCATGGTCTTATGCATCATGTCATGGAAAATTGTAGTTACTACTCTCTGATAGGTTGCACCGACAGTTTTCAAGCTAATGGCATCACATTCCAGTAGAAGGTTCCCCATGCACATGTAAAAGCAGTCTTTTGCTGATCTTCTGGCACAATTTTTATATGATTATAACTAAGAAACCCATCCATGAGTGATTTTATCTCATATTCCATTGTCATGTCCACTATCATATCAATGTTGGGAAGTGAAAAATCATCCTTAGGACATGCTAAGTTGAGATCATGGAAGTCAGTACAAACTCTGATAGATTTATCATGCTTGGAGATTGGGACAATGTTGGATATCCATTCAACATAATCAATTGCATGGATGTGTCTTTCTTTCAAAAGTTTCTCCAGTTTGCTTTGACAAGCATGCAACATGAGGATCCATTTTTTGAAGTTTCTGTTTAACTAGTTTAATACCTGGTGAAATGGATAGATGATGCATGATGAGATCAAGATCTAGTCTTGGCATGTCAAAATATGTCCAAGAAAAATTTATCTTTTTCTCTAGAAAGAAGGCCATGAATTCCTCCCTTTCTTCAGGAGATAGTGTTTGTGCTAGATGTATCATATGAGGATGTTCTTCTGTGCCTAAGTTGATCAGATTTGTCAGATCTATCAACACTAATGATCTCTCTTGAAAGTGACTTGGAAGTGCATCAAATATCTCATCTAAAGGCACCTCATAGAGGTTTTTGTAGTTCAATATGTCCTTTGTTTTTACTTTTTTGGGTTTTGACACTGCCACACTGTGGTTTTCACCAGTGAACCTTTTGCATTTTTTCTTTTTAATTGTATGACTGAGATATTTGATGTTAGCTTCAGTCATGTTGATACTCTGCTCACTAGTGGACGACATTACAAGTTTGATAGTATTCAGGTAGCAAGCGAGAGCATAGTCATTCTAGAAAATGGGGACTTTACTACATGCATTAGGGTTCCAATCTATAGGCTCGAGATATGTGAGTGAAAGAGTAGTGATGGGTTCAATTGCATTCATGGTATAGTCATTAAATGCTTGGACCAAAAATTCAAGACCTACAATGACTTCATCCACAAGTGTGTTTGAATTCCTTTGAGTTCCAATGTCAGCAACTGATGACTCGAGGACACTAGTTGGATTAGACCCATCTAACCTAACCCTAGACATTTCACCCACTTTGAGTTGATTTTCATAGACATGAACTTGGTTAATGTCTTGATTACTATTCTCTTCTAAAAGAGAGTCAAACTCATATTCCTTAGAGTCAGTGCTACATGGTGAGAGGCTGTAGAATTCCCCAATAGTGATAGGGAGATACTTGCATTCATCATTTGGGTTTTTACACAAGTATTCAACATGTAATGCCTGACTAGACTCTCCTTTCTCTGAATTAGCTTTGGGTTGATCAGTATTGTCCTCAAAAGAATCAATGGTATCATCCATAGTGCTAACACGTGGCCTAAAGTCATCAGGCTTGGTAATAGCCAAATCATGAGGAATAGGGTAAGGATAAGGATCCTCATCATCAGATTGGTCATCTTGAGTATCTAACTCAGGTTGTAACTCATTTTTGGATGATCTCGTAGGTTCTGGTATGAATTTGTTAGCTCCCAAATGGAAGGGAACCTTGTTAAAGCCTAGGTCAAATGTATCTCT
The DNA here is from genome assembly GCA_028749045.1 of Cupressus sempervirens. Lineage (NCBI taxonomy): Eukaryota > Viridiplantae > Streptophyta > Pinopsida > Cupressales > Cupressaceae > Cupressus > Cupressus sempervirens. The sequence goes on along the minus strand of CM053786.1, from coordinate 439,434,382 downwards.
ATTTCTTCAAGCTATTGCCTTGATAGGATCAACTAGGCTATTGTTATTGCACCCAATAAGGCTAGTTCCCTTGTAGCCAAAATTCTTCATGAGTCTAAGGCCAGACCCATATTTCTCAAGAGTGATCTCTTGACCTTGCTCTAGTAGGTCTACTGGAGTCTCCTCTTTGTAGAGCCACATACCAATGGCTCTATTTTCACTTTCATCCTCTAAGGGAACTGTAGCCTTGATAAAAGTGTTATTATACTTGGTTTGAGGTGTTAGCACAAATGGCTTCTTTGCCTTTGATGGTCTCCCATAATCATAAGGAGACTCAGGAAGATATGTTAATGATAGCACTGGTTCAATATGGTACTCCCCTATGCTAGTTTCTTTCAGTTTGAATGACTGCTTGATTTTTTTTAGCTTGTTGTCATGATAATCAATAGATTCCCTAATAGTAGGGATGGAATTTTCAGCAACTTTGAGCATATTGTAGGTACAGCTAGTAGTGGTAGGAATAGTGACCTCGGAGCCATGAAATGGGAATTTGATGCATTGGTGATATGTGGATGGCATAGCACACATCTCATGTATCCATGGCTATCCTAGTAGAATGTTATAAGCTAAGGTAATGTCGAGAACTTGACAAGTGACATCCCTTTCTATAGGACTAATGTAAAGGGGTAAGACCACAAGACCTAGAGACTTTCATTCAACTTCATCATATGCTTTGATAGTGATCTTGTGTTGAGGATCAATAGAGTCCTTAGAATAATTCAATTGTCTAAGCAAAGAGGTAGAGACAATATTCAACCCAATGCAATTAATCATCAGTACCTAATGAACATGTGTCTGATGTATCATGACCTCAATGTGTAGGGGTTGATTGTGTGGGTGACTCAATGAGTTATCATCCTCCTTAGAGAAGGACATAAAGTAAGGTGAGGTCAGGTGACCTACCATAAATTGAAATCACTCAAGATCAAGATCTTGAGGAACATTTGCCTCAGTGAGGGCTTTATCCAGAATTTGCCTATGACTAGGTGAAATTTTAAGCAGCTCAAAGATTGAGAATTGAGCATTAGTTCATTTCAATTGATCGAGAACACTATAGCTAGTTGTTGTTGAATTTGTTGTGATTTTTTCACCTTTGCAAGATGGATCAGCAAGGGTTTTATCTTTATGTTTTTCAAGATTGGGAGTAGAAGGCATAGGGCCTTTGAGCACTAAGTTGGCATGGGAGCATGTAACAAAATTAGCACTATGTTGTGAAGGTGCGTTGTCTATTGTGTTAGAAGCAAGGCCCCTCAAGACAAATGGTGTCTTGGATTTATTATTATCTTGCTTGCCCTTGATGGTAATGATGTCACAATATTCAAAATCCATAGGTTCAACCATGTTTATCACATTGTCATCATCGAAGTATGCATAGTTGACCTTGTTGTTAGGTTTTGGTTTTGAAGTTTCTCCCTTTTCATAGGCTGGGAAGGGCTCTTTGAAGGCCTTGTGGTCCAAGTTTTTATTATGTCCATCTATCACAATGTCACCAACATCAATAATGTCCTAGACTTTGTGACACAAATTTATCTAATTGTTATTTTTGTGCCCCTTATTTTGGTGGTACTCATAGAATGGAATTTCATTCCACCATGGTGGATGTGGTTGTAGATCATAAGGGTGAGAGTTTTCTAGTGGTGAAATAAGCTTGTTTTGTAACAAGGTTTTGTAAACTACATCCAAAGGCTCACCTAGGGGTGTATACTCTTGCTTAGGGTGTGTGGCCCATGAGTTTCTTGATTTTTTCTTGGATGTCTTGTTGTTAGGAGGAGGTTTCTCAGCATTTTTGGCTGCATTGAGACCATTTGTAAGATTAAAGGCTACCTTAGCAAGTTTAGGAGTGATCATACCTTTAATTTTTGGCTACATTGAGACCATAAATTTCTCTACGTGGATGGCCTATGTGATCATGTCTTCAAAGGTATGTGGACCTTGAAGTTAGACTCTATACCTGAAATTAGGTACGAGATTGTCAGTGAAGATATCAAGCTTTTCCATTTCTAGAATCTTGTGTGAATATTTAGTATATAGTTGTCTCCACCTCTAAAGGAATATGAGGAAGGGCTCCCCAACCTTTTGCTTACGGTTACATAAATCTCAAATATTTTTAGGGTGTTGAATGTTATGAGAATAATGCTGGACAAATAAGTTAGTGATTTCATCAAACATTTTGATACCGAGAGACAAATGTGAGAACCACTCCAAAGCCTGGCCACTTAGACTCCTGGGGAATAAACATGTGAGATAAGTCTAGTTATGCATAAATTACATAGACAAGGCACCAAAATCCTACAAGTGATCTTGGGGATTGGTAGTTCCAAAGTATTTTTCATAGTTAGGTAGTTCTACTCCTCGTGGGAAAGGAGGCATGTCTATGCCCATGTCAAATGGAAATGGACAAAGAGTGTCTAAGGTGTATGTTTTTGCAAGTTTTTCTTTCTCATGCATCATCTAAGCTAGTTGGTCTTGCATAATTTTTAGTTTTTTTTGGAGTTTGGAAGTCTCAGTTTCCTCTTCAGATGTGACGATGGTTTCCACATTGAAATGAGAGGGTAGCTTAGCTCCCTCTTGGAAAAGTTTGAGAAAGTACTTTTCTTTCTCTTTGTTGAGTAGTATTTTCATGAGCTTTTAAAAGTTTTTGTATTTTCAGCATTTTTCTATGTGTTGAGGAAGTATTTTCACTTGTTCCTATTCCCCATTTGTGTCATGGTCTTTCTCTTTGTCATTCCTAGGTGTCTCTTGGTGTTTACTATGACTACCATGTTCACGTTCATGATCAGCCATTGTACGAATGTGTTTAGTTTCAGTATGTTATGATTGAAAAGGTCCTTTGAAAAGAAAATTAGAAATTTTGTTTGGAGATATAGGACTTTTTCTAGTTTTAGGATCCTCTTAGTACAAAGGGTTCTTAGTTTGTTGTAAGTTTATGAAGAATGCTCGCTAGATTCGAGGTGATTTGATAGGTGAAGGAGATTATGAAGATGCCTCACTAGATGAACTGGATATAGACTATGTACAAATTGAAAGGTGACCTCTGCCATGATTACAACCCCTAGCACAACCTTGCCTAAGTCTAAGAGGATAAAACATGTTGCTAGTTCTTGTTGCAATAGTCATAGATAGGGACAAGAAGCAAAAACCAAGACAAGGATCACAGTAAAACATAGTCTCAAAAAGAAAAAGAGAAGAGTGTTGTATACTAAGGTACAAGTAGTCTAAGTGAAGGCTAGAATAGCTAAGGATTATGACTATCGCAACACGAAGTATAACAAAACTAGAAAATATGAACAAGATAATGAGAGATGAGACTAGTTATAGTGTAGACCATGAGTCATCAGTCAAGAAAAATGTCACTATTTGGAACTATTATAGACAAAGAAGAGACCACTCGATGTAGGAAATAGACTAGACATAGATCACAAATTTCTTGAATAAGCTGATTTGATAGTTTTAACACAAGGTCTCGCATGAAGATCCTCTAGGAGGCACATGAGAAAGTACACTAGGGGATGCAAAATATCAGAACAATAATGTAAACTCACATGAGGATGTGCTCCAAGTTATGTAAAGAAATGAAGGTTTTCCAAAAGATAACTAGCAAGATCTTGCATAGAGATATGCAAGTTCTCGTGCAAAGATATTAGTAGGCTCGCGCGAAATCTTGCAAAAATGTGTGTGAAATTTGAGACCATACAAACAATACACTTGGATTTCAAAGAGATTTTTGACAATGTCAGACTATTCTAAATAGATTGGAGGTTTTTTTGATAGATAACAGATAGATTGCAAGGTTGGTTTTAGATTTGCGAAGTAATGTTGGTTTTCAAATAAGAAAAAGTGTTTTCAACAGGACACAAGAAGCAAGTAGTAGTCAAATATAATCCAACTAAGGGAAAAGCAACTCAGAGGGATGCGGGTGTTTTGAATTTTAGTTTGTTTAAGAAAGTTTTGACATGTTTAAGACTCAATAAAAAACACACTTTATCCATAGAAATATAAAAATGGTAGAGAAGACAAAACCTTTGTCCCACAACTTATGCACATGTGTGCACCTCACATAGCTGTGTCACCCCCTAGAGGGCACCCATGTTTTTGGTGTATTCAAAGGGCTAAATAACATATATACTAAGTGAACACCCTTGTGGTAGGGTTCAAGCATGTACACCACCTTCCAATGCCTAGTAGCATGCCTATGGTGAGTTCTATAGGAGAGATTCTTCACCCTCCTTGCACAAAGATTATGCCTCCTTTCGAAGGTGAACTAGGTAGCTTCTAGCTAAAAGGCTTTTTACTTGGCTTCCATTCATATTGATCCCTGGTGGCTATGCAAGTGAAGTTGAGACCAGCAACCCACACTAGCATCTGAGAGTGTAGACACTTCCTTAGCAAGACTGAGGTCGGTGCCATCTAGTGAAATAGATAGAGCTTCCCCTTGACAAGTGATATCAAGAATCAAGGGAAAAAAATTAATCCTACTTTGGAGTCTTTAACTCTACAAAGCATCTTGATTATAGTGAGTTAGAATCTTCAGCTAAAGGAGGATGCTCACTTGGGTCATTCTCGGAGGTTGGATCACTCCAGCAAGCCCTTTAAAGGATTGACTTGGATTGGTGGTTTGAACATAAGGGTCAATGTTTTTTATTTCCTTCAAGGGGAAAGAGCATACTCCTCTACCTTAGTTTCTCAACCAAACATGCATAACACATTAATTACCAAATTAGCTTAATCAATCTAGACTCATCCTTCCTAAAGATCTTGATCCCCTTGAAAGGAAACCGTCATCTCATCACAGGAAAGGATTAGCACTAGAGAACCACTAAGCTACTTGTCTCCCTTGAAATGTTGTCTTGTAGAAGCATCTAGGCTTTTTATTCACCCTTGGTCATGACCTCCAAGTGGTGAAGAGCATAATCCACTATTCTTCTGTCTTGCACCCTAAGAAGTTCACACACCCTAATTAGACTATGTTTAGAAAGCAAGAAAGAAGACACATTATTTAGTGGGTTTTAATGTCGATCTTCAAAAAATGTATCTTCAACAATCATCCTACAAACAAACAGTCAGTTCATGTTTGGAGAGTTTGTCTAAGGAATCTTTGTCAAATTTCCTAAAGACAACTGTTAAGCTATAAAGAACCAAAAAAATAGAATAATGATGCTTCAGAGGGAAACACATCAGTAAAAGTTAATGAACAACATGTTGAAAAATGACAAATTAGCTATGCTATTTTAAAACTTAGCATGAACTCTTGCACAAGCCCACATGAGAAAATGAGGTGGCACATGAAGACTTGCACAATAGGGCACTTTTTCACATGAGAAAGTGGAGAGAAACATGCTAGACTCTCAAATCTTTGTGCAAAAATTCAGAAATCTATATGAACCACTACAATAGAGTAATCAAAATGACAAAAAATTAGATAAATGAGAGTAGAAAATTTATTTTTCTTAGCCCCATGGTGAGTGCCAAAAATGTATGCATGAATTTATGGGCCTCTAAACCTCACACACACTTCAACGTGGTCATTACCTATGGAATCACCCTAGAATAAACATGGAGTTGTTTATCCAAGACACTCAAAAGTGTGACATGTTACCTTCTATCTAGGAGGATTTTGCCTATGTGCTCTTAGGATGAGATGTAGGCAACCAAGCCTTTCTAGAATGAAGAATTTATGCAAAAGATGGATGTGCAAGTAATCTATATGAAATGCAATCTATTCTATTGAACAATAAAATAAACTAAGCTATATGTATGCATCTTTTAATCTAAATGACAATTTAGAGTGAGGGCAATGTAAAAGCCTAAAAAGTGAGTAATCAATTCTAAAAATCCAACCTTTTTAATGAGGAATTAGGCATCTCTTAAATAAAATTCCTAGAATCCATCAACGGTTGAGATCAACTTAGATCAACAGTCAGGACTAAAGCCAAGATTCAGTCAAAGTGGAAGATTCCCAATATAGATGCAGTTAATTGACTCGGATCCTTAGTGCAAGAAATAGTTAACTCATATTCACTTTAGTGTGAGAGTAAGTGAATTAAGTCACTTCTAATTTGAGAAGTAGTTAACTGAGAATTTCCATTTTGAACTGAGAAATAGAATTTGGGAAAGACATTGAATTTAATAAAATGAGATATGACCTCATAAATGCCTTTTATATTTAATTGAATAATTACATTCAATTAATTAAAATAAGCATAATTATTAAATTAAATATTTTTAATTCCTTAGTACATTATCCTTAGGAGATAATTTAATTTAAATAAAGTATAAATAATTTAAATCAAACTAAATCTTAATCAAATAGATTTAATGTGACTAATCAAAAGGGAGGGGGGCACACCTAGCACACCCTATGAGGTGTGCTAGTGCACCAAACTTGGAGGGAAATAACTTTTTCTTGGAAAGTGCACAACAACATAGTTGTACACCTCCAAGAGCTGTGTTGGTTTTTGGGTCTATAAAACTTGGGGACCCCTTCACCTAATTTTCTCCTTATTGCTCCAATAGACCACATTATCACACCTCTTTAGGTGTGCATCACCACCCATCCTCCTATCATAGGTGCACTACTGTACACCTTTTTATTTTGCTAAAACATTAAAAAAGTTTAAAATACTTAAAGTTAAAACACATCTTAAGGTGTGCAACAGTGCACCTTCTTAGGTGCGCTATTGTGCAACTTTCATAGAAACATTCCTCACAAAGTTAAAGGGTACAAATTTAGCACTCCTCATAAGGTGCATTAAAAGCACACCCTATGCACTATATGTCTCTATAGGGTGCACATCTGGCACACCCATCAAGTGTGCTAGATGCACACCCTTGATAAACATAAGTCTATGTTAGGCACACATCGTGCACCTCTAAGGTGAACCAAGTGCACCCTTTTTTGCACATAAGGAATTAAAAAATTTATTTTTTAAATATTTTTGAACAATTAAGGTTTTTGGGTTTCTTTGTGTCATCGTTAGGGTTGATATTAATTAATTTTTCTTTGACTCTCGATTAATAGATGTTGTTTTTGTGTAGATTCAATGGCCTCTTCATTGTCCTCCCTTGCTACAAAGATTGTTCCCAAACCTATGGTATTCAAGTTTTAGGGTGTTTCAAAAAAGTCATGTTTCCAAGATGATTATTTAGAGATCCAAGAAACTAAGCTTGTTCATACAAACTTGAGCACATTCCTCGCATTATGCAACAAACACACCAAAAATGCCCGATGATATCCGCACTAATTTAAGTAGGACTTGTTAATGCAACATCACATCCAATATCAAGGCATTCTTCAAAATTGATCAAGGCACTACCAGAAAATAATGTTTTCTAAGGAAAGGGTCATGAAGAGTTTAATTGGAGAGATCATCCTAGATCTCTAACCTAAGAACATAGAGAATGTATTCCATCTTCTTAGAGCATATCAGTTCATCAGATTGACCTATCACCAAGCAGAAAAATGGTATAGGGAAAATGTAGATGAAGCTTCCAAAATCATCCACTCATCATACCTCATTGAAGAGATTCCTCTAAGGCATAAAGTAGGCAAAGTGGACATGATGAGAGGTCACATGAAAGAAGATAACAGATATCCTATCATACTCTTGATTAGAGTCATAGGATTACTAGCATCAAGGTACCTGAATATATGGATGGTGCATTTTATTGAGACTATCAAGATGGTGAAGATGCTAATTGATTGGGCTTCCATTCTTAGTGAGAACTTGGATGAGCGGTTGGTAATGGTTAAGAATAATTAAAAGTTTTACATGATGTCATATTTGGTGTACTTGTTAGTTGCAAGGGCAATAGACTATCTAGGACTCTACAAAAAGGGTAGCATGCAAGATGCAAACCCATGGCCCTATATAGTATATCTTTAGCTGGTGAAGAAGAGGCTTCCAAAGCACAAATAGGAATATAGAATAGTGAATGATGCATTTATATTGGAAATAATCTAATTCATTGAGGGGGATTATGTGAAGAGGATGTCAGAGGAGGCAGTACCAAAGATTCCAAAAGTTGAAACCTACTACATCCAGTATTGAACATTCACCTATTTGAGGGTAGCGAGTATGACAATCAATCCCAAGAAGCTCCCTAGGTACCCAAGTGACAGACTTATACTGTTGGATATTTCTTGATAACTCTTGTCTATATACAATAGAGTACAAAAGTAGCATAAAATAACATGGGTATGGCCCATTACTATAGGACCATTTAGTGTGGTCCACAGATAGGATATCCCATCTTTTGAGCCTGAGTGAGATCAATATCCATTGGAGGAATATAACTCTCCTCACCCTTATTTTGATAACATTAGAAGGGTACAATATTTGGCTAGTAAGACATTTTAGCATGAAGATGCACTTGAGGATCACTAGATGAATGTAGTAGATGCCTATGATATCCATACAAGGGATTATTGTTAGATGAATCCCTATCTGGCAAGCAGTGCCTTGAAACTAAAGATTGCTTTGAAGGTTATGCAATAGGATATAGAGGATGCTCTTCATCTATTGTTCCATAGGGACAAGATTGGTGATCAACCTATCATGAATTCTAAGATTGAAAAAGAAGAAAACTCAGACATCAATCATAATTCTAGGCATGTCATAAAATTGACATAGGATTGGATAAAAAGACCTTTCTAGTTGTATCCAATTCCTCAAATGGTAGTGTTCCATGTGATAGCTTTCCTAGCAAGAGGTTGAGGAGCTAAGGTTACAGTGCCTATATTTACAGCTCATTTCCTAGTGATGTCAGAAATAGTGCACCAACTTGATATAGAAGTTGGATATTATAGGTCTCAAAAAGGTAAAGGAAAGAGGAAGAGAACTTCTCCTCAACAACTCAAGCCATAAGAAGAAGTAACTTAACCATATCCATAGCTTGGGGAAGAAAATGTACAAGGGTTAGAAAATATTGAAGCCACACAAAACCAAGACAATCTTGAAGTGCCACCAACTGAACAAGGGCAAGGAGGAGCTGAAATATAAGTACAACAGGTGTCTCCACCTCAACAAGAGGTACAAGCCTCCCCATCCACTCCTAAGAGAAGAAAGATTAAGATTCTAGTCAAGAGGAGATAAAAGGTTATTAGGAGAGTGATTATTTCCCATCAGTACTAGAAGTTATCCCAGAAGGAGAAAAAAAAGAGGATGATAAGGATAAAGAGGGTGACCTTCCTTTGAACTAGAAGACTCATCTTTCAAGAGCCATAGAGTTGGAATAGAGAAGAAGCTCCACAATTACACTACCATCCATTCATGAAAAACCTATCAATCCACTACATCAAAAGATCAACTACACCAATGGATTGATGAGAAGGAGGGCCAATGCACTGATTTCTTTTAGATGTTAGATTTTGATTTCATGTTTGTTAGCACTAAACTAGTGGGATACAAAATAAGAGACACTCCAACCAATCAACCTCAATAGGAGGATTGGAGTTAGTTTCCACCTAAGCCACAAGGACCTAAAGTAGCTAGATCATTACCCATTCAATGCAGATTTTGTGTAGATAAAGGATTAGCCACTCCTATTCCTCCAAACAATGAAGAAGAATAGGTTCAAGAAAAATCGGTGGAAGAGCCACAACAAGTATTCACCAATGAAGTGTCAAAGTAAGGACAAATAAGTGAGCAACCTTAGAAAGCTTCCCAAGAAAAAAAAGGAGAAGACTCTGGAGAGGAGTGATAAGGGGAAGAGCATAGTAGAACAAACTCTTTCATCTTCAAAAGGAAAATCTTTGATGGAGAAAATCCTAAGATGGTTGAGGAAAGAGGTGATTAGAAGCAAGAGGTAGCAATTCACTATTGAGGAAGAGGATAGGATAGAATTGATTGAAGTTCTTAGGAAACCTGAGTCACCACCAAAGGATGTATGAGCATTGGCCTTTATCATGAGTGATAAGAACCAGGATTTGTTTGCACATGTTCCTATCCCTCCTCCATAGGTAGATGTTGAGAAATTAACTCCAAAAGATTATCATGTAAGGGAGGTTATGCTTGAAAAACCCACATTGGACACTACTAAGTTGATGGTGACAACTGGAATTAAAGAAGCATTTAGGCACTTGGAATAGGATGAGGGAGAATTGATAACACTTCAAAAATAGAATGAGATCCTAAAAGGATATCTAAATGAAGTTTTTGGTCCCCTAGATCCTAAAAATTTCAAGGAAACTTTGAATGCAGCATTGGAGAAAAGGCATAAGGAGACAGTTACAACTAGACCCATTTTTGCGAGCTTGTTAGCAATGGTGAAATTTTTTTGAAGAGAAAGGTGTATAGATTATATAGGGAAATCTTAAGCTATTACACCTTATGCAGATGATGGGGACACAACCCAAGCATAGAATGGACACAACAGAAAAGGGAAAATTTTATTAACTGTAAAAATATGCTAGTACACTTAGTGCAGAGAAAGAGACTCCAAAACATGCCCTATGGGCTTACAATAGAATAAATCTGGAGATAAATTCTTCTCCCAGTACCTTCTCTCAAACTCCACTCCTAACTGCCTTTTACAATGCTAGAAATGTTCTTAAATAGACCCTAGAGGGTTAATGATTAGGAATACATTTTAGAAAGTGCTAGTAGGAATCCATTGACCAAATAGAAGGCTCTAGAAGTTGCATTAGAAGTCGGTGCAAAATTAGAAGAATCCATAAATGGTAACTGAACTTTCGGGAGGCATAACTTTTGAACCGTAGCTCTGATTGATGAACCGTTTACATTTTTGGAAAGCTCTCAAAGTTCTCTATAGCCCTATGGAAAATATTTTCTCATCCCCCATTTTAAGCCCTATTTTAGATAATTTAATGCCCCTAACCTTACTTTGAAGCATTCTTACAATGTCTCCAGAAATTAAAAAATTGCGATAACTTTAAAACCGTGGGGCCTTTTGACCTGATTCTTTTTTTGTAATGCTCTAAATTATAGTGAAAATATTCCGACCAATTTAAACCTTCTAGTTCATAAAAATGATGGCTCAATTAAATACTTCTATTTTTCTGGCATTTACATGTATCCCAAGGTGATTAAAAACTCTAACCTAGAACATTAATAGTGGAACTGTGAGAGTTGGAACCTTTATTTGACCCAAATGGGTATCCAAAAATGAAAACACATGAAATAGAAACTAAGTCTAAGTAGATTTTTTTGGATGACACAGGATTTCCCTTATACCTCTGGATGCTCCTGCATCAGCAAAATAATGCAAATAAGTTAGTAGCCATTTTGAATCAGGATTTTGGTATAATGGACAAAGTACATACTTGGGGCAAGGACTTGTAGGGACTAAAGGAAATCAAAGGCCAAAGGTATTAGATCTTAATGGAGGTGTATATAGTGGAAGAGTTAGATAAGATTGATGATTGGATAGAAAAGATTGTGGATGACAATAAAGTAATGGAAAAATTACATGCAAAGATTCAAAAGCTGAAAGATCAAACCCAAGAGAAAATTTTGGAGTCAAAGAAACATTATAGTGATGCATGCTTAGACATTTTTGAAGATGATTCCAAGGACAAATTGATAATTGTGGAAATAATTGTTGAGTGTTGCTGGAAAACTTTTGAAAAAGCTTCTAATAATGATGACATCAGACAAGCATTCGAAATGAAAGAAGTATTATTAGATTTAGATATGAAACTGGGAGATTTTGCAAAGAATTGCATTGAGGTGGACAACTATAGGTAGAAATTAAAGGATAAGTATGAAGCTTTATATTTTCTAGATGTAGCTCAAGTCATTGAGATTATTGAGAAATTCAAGAGAAAATACACAGACATAGCTCTAGTATAAAAGGGAACAAAACCTAGAGGCTAGAATTTTAGTTTTGACACTTGGTGAAATTTTGCATTTTTTTAACCTACTTGTGAGGTGCATAGGTGTGTTAGGTGCATAGGCACACTTTATGTAAAGTGCACTTTTTTAGAGGTGCACAATAATTTTTGAAGAATTCAAAAGTGCACTGACAGTTTACTTCCAATTCTAAGCTTAGAGCTTTTGATGCATCAAAAATGCATTTTGATGGTAGTTTAACTCCTATAGACACCTAATGAAGATGGAGCTTCTATTTTTGGCACTTCTAGACACTCCTACGTCATCTAATGTCTTTCTTCTTCTTATTTTCTCATGCTTTCCTTATTTTAAGATATGTAAAGGCTCATGCATCTATTTAATGATATAAATATGGATGGAGTCCTACTTAGCATTAGTTAAATAGTTAGTTTGTATATAATTAGATTTGTTTTATTAGTTTAGAAGCATATGTTTGCATAAAGATATCTCTCACTCTCAACACAAATTGAGGAGAAGATTTCTTATAAATTCAGGAATGTAATATGTATTCTAGACTGTCAGTATTTTGATACAATAATATATGCAATTGGTGATTGCATTTGGAGTTTAGTGATTCTTTCCTAAGTGTGTTATATTCTATGAATGTATGTTCATGAAGTGTAATTGAGCCAATAGTTTTATTGTGTTGTTCTGGCTGTGTGAACTTTTAATTTTGGTGTTTGCTATGGGTTTACAAATTTTGCTAATGTACTTAGTTCAAGAAGAGATCATCATAGGTTTCCTACATAGCTTTTCATCTCACATCAGCGTACTTTTTGTGGCCTTGTAATTTGATGAAAAGTGAAACATCTTACAATTACTAAATTCCCATCAATGATTGTATTAGTGGAATTAAGGAAGCATTGCTCCTATTTTCATTTGTTACCCAATGATCGTTTCAAAGGATTAACTTGTAGATGCATTGTTTCCATGGCTTATATCTGTTAGGATTTTACTTTCATGTTATTTGTTTAAACTTCTTGTTACCCTATTTTTGTTATTTCATTTTACAAACACATGGTCAATTTATGAGTTCATATAGTTGCATTGCCAGATTGCATTCATTAAATAAAAATAAAAAAGAAATATTTATTTTTGTGTGTTTTATTCTTTAGAGACAACAAGTATATTCTACATCTTATCCAAATTGTTTGAACCAAAAAAGGCATCCTTGTGAACAAATACATTTATCTTCAACTGAGTAGATTCTAGTAGGTTGCAAGTTCACCCAGAACATTGGAGTTGATCCCAAATTAACTTTTCAAGAGAGGAGTTCAAAAGGATTCCTGCTATTAAGCATCATGCAAAATGATAATTCAACACATTTATGCAATAAAGAACTAAAAGTGTTTGTCAACACTTATTTGTAGTATTTTTCCTTCAGGTTATAACTAGCTATTGTAATAAAGGAGTTTATTACAAGTCTAAGAAGAATATTGACAATTATCTGCTATAGGGAATAAATATGAAAGAAGAAGGATCAATGAGTAAGAATTTGAAGAATATATCAAAATAACCAATCATATTCAAATCTCTAAGGTGCACCATCTTCTCCTTGTAGAGCCTAAAGTGTAGAGAGTCTTTTGTACTCTATTATAGTTGGTCTAGAGCTAAGATTAATCTAGCTAAATATAGAATTTAGCTAGTCCTTAGGCATGTTTTCATCTACAAAATCTTGGTATTAGGTTTAGACAAACCTGGTAGTCCAAAAAACACCAACGCTACTCATCATCACAATTCATCAAAAATGTACCATAGGTAATGAATTCAGTATATTAAAAATAATAATATTGACTAGTCTTATATATGTTATGAAGCATAGAAAAAGAAGATCTTTAGGTGTAATTATATTGAAATATATAGAGAAGCATTCAATATCCATACACTCATCAAATAAAGGTGTTTGGGTTGCAAAGTCAAGAATATTTCTTTTGTAAAGAATGTTGGTGTAAAATCTAAGGTGCACAATCTTAAAGAGTTGGTAAGCTACCCATTGTGTCAGCATGATTAGGATCCATATGGTCTATGATTGGATTTGTAAAAAATAGGTGATAATGATCAATAAGACCTAATTGGATTTGAGATGTGTCTTGAAAGGAATATGAAGAATCATCAAGGTCTCATCTATAGAAGGAATGTCAATGAAATGCATATAAATTGGTTGATTATTAGAAGAAATTATCATATTTTCACCCAATTATATAAAGGTTTCTCTATGGGGAAGGGATTAATTTGTGTCCTTATCAAAGGATTCATCTCAAATACTAGATGTTGGATATCTTATTGGGAAACAAGATATTGAGGGAGGGGGGTTGAATTAAGATCTATAAAAATTTTCACTTCTTGAATAAAATAATAGATTAATTTAATTCACTCCTAATCCATCTCATATCTCATATAAGATATCATAAAATCATAAAATGTAAAACTGAATTAAAATGTATCTAATAATAACATCCATAAATATGAAAATATAAACACATAGCACAAAGATTTTGTTAACCCAAAAGCCCTCCTAGGTGAAGGTAAAACTAGGGTGGGGATGACACACACAAATCTTTACTACTGCAATGAAATTTTTTTCCTATTAGGTATACAATCTGATCACTTTTGATGATCTACCCTTTGACAAGTCTTCTTGGTTAAAAGTATTACAAGATTGTTAAGTTTACCTTGATTAAAATATTTAAATTTAAAATGATGTAAGAACTCTATTAGGATATTTAAAAGGTTTTGTTAAAACCACTATGTTAAGATATTTTCCCTAATTCATCAATTAGAATGCCTTAGTACTTGATCTTTCAATTTTCTCTCACAAATCTTGTTTACAAATCTTCTCTCTTCAATGTTTAAATTGATGTCCTATTCTAATTTTCTCTATCTAATCTTATTATCAAACCTAAACTTACTTTCTTTATTCTTAGCTTGTTCACATGTTCATAATATTCCCTTGCATACCTTCATACTCCTCACATGTAACCATTAAGGGTTAGATCCATTCTTAAGTAAATAATTGTGGAAAATTCTAGATCATACTCAATGATCTAGAATGCATTCCTTTATTGTTTAACCCTTCTAATTTTCTAATTGGTTGAAATGTAGAAAGACATAGAAAATCCTAAATGTATAGTATGATAGCTCAATAATATTGAACACTAGGATGGAGATGATATTAGAACTCAAGAAGAGCACTAACGCCAAGAAAAGTAGATAGATCAAGAGAAAATAGATAGTTGTAGAAGAAATCAATTTGCAAAAATGATAGAATATTCCTACCCCCTCAAGAATGAAATTGAAATGAGATAGAGGAGATGCAAAAATTAGCTAGATTGGATCAAATTAGAACAAGGAAAAGTTCATGATGATAGATAAGAGATTAAGACCAAAGAGTGACCACCAAGAAGATATGCCCTAGTTTGACTAAGTTTGACCAAGAAAGATAAAGCATAAGAATTAGTTCGAAGCAAGAAGAAAGATGAAATGAGCCAAAATAGAAATGAAAGAGAAAAGTGAAAGAGAGTAGAAATGAAGAAAAGATTATTGCCACATCAAGATTCAAAGATTAAGCCTCAATAGGTCAACCAACTACATAGAAGAAGGAAGACATTTTGAGGAGCAACATGAACCCAAATTTGGATTTTGATACCAAAAATGGTTCTAGGTATATATGAGCAATGTTATTATGCTAATAGAAACCAAATTTAAATAAAGCTTCTACAAACTAAATAAAATTCATAAACTTCAAGATAGACTAAGATGAGCTCTCAATTGAGAATATGAGCCATTAATGGGCTCTCTCAATGAGAAGCTCTCTTGTTGAGTGGCTTTGTCTAAATAGATAGGATGTATGCTCAAGCTTATGCTTCAAAAAGGGCTTCAAATGGAGTTTGAATTTGGGTGTGAGTGTATGGTTTTGATGTAAAATGGATTCTTAAAATGGAATTATGACTTTACTTCATGGATTGTGTTCTTTTGCAAAGGGGAAGGATCCAATTTATAGGCAAGAGGCTTGAGGGATTGAGGGCTAAGATGCAAGGATGGGGAAAAGCTCATGGAGGGCTCAAATTGCATGAGAGGAGAGCACATGGATTGTGCTTTCTTATAGCCAATCAGGGAGTGACACATGTCACAGGGTGAGAGGATGGAGGAAAGGGGAAGGATGAGTCAACAAAGGAGGCTCAAGGGATAAAATCTTCATAAAGATCCTCATAATGGCTTGTAAGAGAAATGAAAGGGCTTGGAAGAGTCATTTATGGCCTAGTGGGCTTTAAAAATTTTATGGTTGGGATATTTTGAGGGAGATGAGAGGAATTTCAACTTGGGCTTGATTAGGAAGGTTTTAAGCTTGCTTAGGATTGTGCAAATGATTAGAGGATGGATTAGGATGGTTTAGGATTAGCTTAGGGATAGGCAAGTGGATGGCATTTAATGAGGGTGGGTGAAGGAGGAGATATTTGTTAACTTTGGCTTGGGTTAGTAAGTCTTAACCCATGTTTAGGGAATGTGACAAGGTTTAAAGACATCTTCTAGAAGAGTCTAGACTTTGGATGAGGATAAAGACTTTCTAGAATAGTCTAGAACTTCCTAGGATGAGGATGAAGACTTTCTAGAAGAGTCTAAAACTTCTTAGGATGAGGATAAATTAAATTTTTAGGAAATAAATAAAGTTTTATTTATTTCAAGGGTTTGGGTTGAGGAGATATTTATTAAAACTTTTTTAATAAACATGAGGATTAATATTTAATCTTAATTAAATATTTTGAGTTGGGATTAGGGGTAGGAAATGATGGGATTAGCCTTTAATCAAAATTAAAGAAGGACTAGAAGATTTTGGAAGAGCTTAGTGGTCTTAAGGAAATTGGCCAAATTTTGGGCAAAAAATAATT
This sequence comes from Cupressus sempervirens, assembly GCA_028749045.1. NCBI lineage: Eukaryota > Viridiplantae > Streptophyta > Pinopsida > Cupressales > Cupressaceae > Cupressus > Cupressus sempervirens. The sequence goes on along the minus strand of CM053786.1, from coordinate 439,417,608 downwards.
TTTTATTTATTTTGAGTTTTTTGGTCAATTTATTAATTAAATAATTAATAAATAAGGAAATAATTTTTGTTAGTGTAGTTTTTTAATTTTCCTATTTTGCTAGGTTTTTCCTACACTTTTAATAATCTCGCTTAGGTTAATAAAGCATGTCTTATTAGGTGAATGGTTGTGAGGTGTCACCTTCCTACATGTGAGCATCCATTAGCTATCTTGGGAAGATACTTTGCTATCTTTAGTCCGATAGATGGTTGCTCCTCATTGGTTGGTGTTGCCACCTCCTCCCTCTTCCTAGCCTATATAAGCATGCTACCTGGCTTGTATTTGTATCTCTTATTTTTGCATCCTCTTAATGCTATTTTGCTTCCAGCATTTGCATTACTCTCTTGGAGACTAACTCTATGATGCTATTTTGATTTTGTATCATTTGCATTCATAGTTTAGATATTTACTCTTTGCACTAGTTTTCTGGGTTATTAATCTTTTCAGATTCTAACATGGTATCAGAGCTTTTCTATGTGCAAGAGTAGATTTTAGTTTCCTTATTTGAGAGATTCAGGGGGGGCAAATAAACTTTATTGTAATTTTTTGAAAAACAAAGTATGCTCTTCTCTTGCATCTTTGGATGATCCTGAGAATCAGAAAAGTTTTGACAAAAACAGTTTTTCTCTGGGGTTTCAATCTCAAATTTGACAACCAACTTGCATATTTGGAGTTTTCAATCAGTTTTGCAGGTTCTAGCATGCCATTGATGGACTTAAGAAGCTGATCCAGCATTTGCATGTCAAATTTTGGTTGCTGGGGTCGTTTTCTGATTTTTGGAGCCGTTTTTTTCTGTTAAAAGCGTCTGATTTACACTATACCAACATCTTCTGTTCATCAGGAAGAAAAACGCTTTCTGGGTTTTGTTTGCAGCCCCGAAAAACCATCTGGGTATCTTTTAGATTTTGCATGCAAGCTATATATTTTTCAAATTGAGCATGCAAAGCTACAGCCATACCCCTCTCCGTTGGCAGTCGCAGATTTGAATGCAGTTTTCAAATGTCTCGTTCTTGCTCATACGGACTCCGATTTTGATGATTCTTGTTATGAACTTGGCTATTTTTTTGTGCTCTATCCACTATTAGAGTTATTTTTTGATTTTCATGCATGAATTCTCCAGAAATTGCAGATTCTCAGCCGTGACTGTGCACAGTCCTTATTTTGGAAACTTTGGAGGATCATAATTTTCTCATACGACCTCATATCGAGGCGATTCTTTTTTTGAAAGTGCATGATTTTTTGAGTAGATCGCAGTGGTGCTATTCGTTTCCTTGATTATTGTGCCCAAGTTTCACTTTTAACATATGCTCTTCATGAGGGTTTGTAATGCATTAAAATCAAGACCTACTTGTGGTTTTTTGGCCATAACTTTTGCATATGGAGGTATTTTTCCAATCCGAAAGAAGCGTCGAAAAGTTGGTTCTGAGACAGAGATACTGGTATAGTTTTTTTTTGAGTTTTGATACAGTTTGGTTGCCTATTATGGCAATCAAAGTTAGATGTTCTATTTTGCACTCCGAGAGGCGTATCTTGAGCTTCCGATCTCCGATTTTGGACTTCTTTATATTGTTGGAAAGCTCTTTCTGTGCTCTTTCCAGTGATGCTGGTTGTTGTTCCAGATTCTATTCCAGACACATCCTATTCAGTCTTTTGCATTTTAGCATTCTGGTGGATATTCTGTTTGTTTCAGGTCCGGAGATCAATTTTGTTGCTTCAGTTGCTTCATGTTGGGCTTTACCTTCTATTGTTTCAGCCTTATATTTTTTCTGATCATTGTTGATATTCACTGTAAGCATCTTTATGCAACGCACTGAGATAAAGTGCCACTCTTGTGATTTGGGATCCTTTTCATCATTGTGATTCGTTGTACTCGCACTATTATATAAAGTGCCATGGGGGGGATAGTTGTTTGCTGCTTATAGGCCCTCTTTCTCTAATTCCTCATGCAGTGTCGACGACACATGCCTTTATTTGTGTTTGTACCTCAGTCTCGATGTGTTTGGCTCCTGTGTTGTAGGAGATTTTTGGCCCATCTTTTCAACTGCCTGTCACCTCACCTACCTTAAGGGGAGGATATATTGTTGTTCTATGCTTCTTTGGTTGATGGTTTGTGCCTTCTATTTCCATGGAGGTTCCTTTGGTTGATGGTTCGTGCCTTCTATTTCCATGGAGGTTCCTTTGGTTGATGGTTCGTGCCTTCTATTTCCATGGGGGTTCTACAGATCAGCATTTTGACAGAGTTTTGCGGTTCTTCATGCTTCAGTGATGCTGCTTCTTCATGATCACTCCTTGTTCCTGTTTTAGGGGACAATTTCCCTAGTGGGAGACTTCTTCAGTTCTTCACTAGGTTCTTACCTCTTTTTGGGGGAGGGTTTTTCCCTTGTGGTTTTCTCTCTTTTCCCACTTTCAGAGGTTGCATCTTCTTGCATTGTACTTGGGTACCTAACATGGCCTCGTTGCCGGGACCCATTTCTACATCCACCTAAGCTTCGCTTATGGGGGGGTGTTAGTGTAGTTTTTTAATTTTCCTATTTTGCTAGGTTTTTCCTACACTTTTAATAATCTCGCTTAGGTTAATAAAGCATGTCTTATTAGGTGAATGGTTGTGAGGTGTCACCTTCCTACATGTGAGCATCCATTAGCTATCTTGGGAAGATACTTTGCTATCTTTAGTCCGATAGATGGTTGCTCCTCATTGGTTGGTGTTGCCACCTCCTCCCTCTTCCTAGCCTATATAAGCATGCTACCTGGCTTGTATTTGTATCTCTTATTTTTGCATCCTCTTAATGCTATTTTGCTTCCAGCATTTGCATTACTCTCTTGGAGACTAACTCTATGATGCTATTTTGATTTTGTATCATTTGCATTCATAGTTTAGATATTTACTCTTTGCACTAGTTTTCTGGGTTATTAATCTTTTCAGATTCTAACAATTTTTAAATAAGATTTAAACATTTTTGGGAGGGATTCCTTAATTAAATATTTTTAATTAAGATAAAGGGATTTAATGGCATAAAAATAAATAAATTAATTAAATAAATAATTAATTAATAAATGATGATGTCATTAGGGATTTTTTAGAAAATAAAAATACTTTATTTTCTAAAAGATTTTAGGTGTCTACATTTTGCCTCTCTTTGATGTGATGCCGCAAGTGGCATGGCATCAAAGATAAGAAAATAAGATGCCCAAGGCTAGAGTAGAAGAGGAGAGAATGGATTGGGAGATGCCCCCTCAAGAAGGTGGTGGGGAGAGAAAGCGGGGCTCAATGGCTTCTTGAAAAGTAAAAGAATCTTGGAGGGTGGGAGGATGAAGAGTGGCTTAAGAGAAGAGGTTTAGTTAGTTCAAACTCTCACTATGGGAGAATGATAAAGTCAAAAATCAGAGGCACAAGAGTAAATAAGCTTAAGACTTTAGGGAAGGTGGAGGATGAAGGAGCAGAGTGCTATAAAAAGGAATCTAGGATAGGGAGAAGGATGAGGGGATTATAAAGCTGATGCAATAGGATTTCAAAGAGTCAAATTGGTGGAAGATGGGTTTCGAAGATCCCTAAGACTAGGATTGTGGATCCCTAAAGCTAAAAGTGTAGATTGATTCAAAGAGATATTGATGCATAAGCTAGGGTAGGAGAGACAAATGCTAGATATGTATGGGGGATAATGGAGATGAAGGGAATCCATTGAAACTTTTTGAGCAGGGAGATACTTCAAAGAGAAGTACCACCATGTAGTTGAGCACTAGATTTTCTATAGGGCTATTGGTTAATTCCCAAGGTTACCAAGAACATCAAGGCCTTTTCACCAACTATTCAGAGGATTGATAGGCTGACTCAAAACAAACACACAAGGATTTCCCTAGCATCACACATGAATCCCAGAGGAAGTAGTGTGGAACCGACACTGGGTAACCCACAAGAAAAAAAGAAAAACAAACAAAAGACCTGATCAAGACCTTATGCTCAGATTGCCCCATTCGTAGTATACCATGATATGGAAGATCGTGGCAACCTTGAGGAGGGAACAAGGAGATTTCTTGGAAAAGATACTTCAAGACCCAAAAGGGAAGATTCCAAATCAAAAGAAAGAGAAAATAGAAAAGAGAACCGTTTGCCAACGAGATGGGTAGGATGAGGTACTAACGGACCAAGATCAGACATGTGGAAAGCTATATCCTGCAAGGATCTATCAGAGACCACCTAAGCTGATGGATTTTGGATGAGTGATGCGTCTGGCAAGCTGAACTAAGAAGGATAACACTTTGGTGATAGGAGATCTAGCTAAAGAATGCATTGGAATAGCTAACCAAGGGTTGTGCAATGTGTGCAAGATGCTGATCAAGTAGGAACTGACACGAAAGCTAGATAGATACAATGGTACTAAGCTAAAGAAGATGTACAACCTGACGGGCCAAGATATGTTACAAATGTACAAGGTTGTTCATGTTTTGTTATTTGTGAGATGGAAATGTTCATGAAGGGTGGGATGTATACAATAGTTGATAGGTGGATAGGTAGATGGTTTGCGAAAAGCTTAAGGAAAATGGGATTCTTTGTGCGCATGTGATAGGATACAAGCTAGGATACAAGATTTGGCATATAATACAAGCTGGAATATGGTACAAGGTTTGGAAAAGATTTGGGTATACAAGATATGATACAAGGGATAATACAAGATTTAAAAGCTGGGGTACAAGATTTACAAGCTGAGGTACAAGATTTACAAACTGTGCAGGAGGTATTTACAAGCTTCATTAGAATTTTGATATTTGGTCGGAACACCAAGGGAACAAGCATGTGTTTTATTGGATTGTGAATGGATGGATGAGGGATAGGGTAGTGATAGATAATAGATTATTCTTAGTACATAAGGAGCCTAAATTACCAGGTTTTCACCAAGGTACCTATCCAAGGTGCTTGAATTGCCAAGTTTTCACCATTGGACGCTTATTTCTCTTTACTATTTTTTTGTATTTTTCAAAAGATGGGTATACCAAAGATCTTCAAGCATAGAACTTCTTGAGGTGAATGATATTATTAGGATCATTCAAGAGTTCTCCTTCCTATGTAGATAGTTGATAGGCTCCAGAGCCAAAGGAGGCAGTGACAACATAAGGACCAAGCCAGGTAGGTTCAAACGTGCCTTTCTTTTCTCGATCAGCTTGGACTTTCATATTTTCTTTGAGGACCATGTCACCTGGCTAAAAGTGTTGTGGAAGCACCTTCTTGTTGAAATTCATTTTGAGATAAGTTTGATAGACTGTGAGATGATCATAGGCTTGTTGTCGCTTCTCGTCTAAGAGATCTAGCTAGGTGAGCCGAGCTACTTTGTATTCTTCATCTGATATTTGCCCTTGCAAAGATATGCACAAGGAGGGAAGTTCAACCTCTATGGGTAGTACTAATTTGGCACCATAGACTAAGGAGTATGGAGTTGTTCCTATAGATGTATGAAAGGAAGTTCAATAGGTCCATAGGGCTGGATTTATTTGTAGGTGCCAATCGTAGTCAGAATCATTGACAACTTTCTTTAGGATTTTGAGGAGGGTTTTGTTAGTTGCCTCTACCTAGCCGTTACCTTGTGGGAAATATGGGCTAGAAAAGTGGTGATGGACGTGGAGGGAAGTGCATAATTCTTCCATGTTGAGATTTTCAAAGTTACCTCTGTGGTTGGTGAAGATGGTGGATGGGATGCCGAAGCGGAAAACAATGTGGTACAAGATGAACTTGGAGACCTGAACTCCTGTAGTTGAGACTAGGGGGACTACTTCCACCCATTTAGTGAAATAGTCTATAGTTGTTATTATCTATTTATGTCCATTAGATGAGAGAGGTGTGATAGTTCCAAATAGATCAAGGCCCCAACAAGTGAAAGGCCAAGATGGTTCAATAGGCTGTAGATCCTATGTTGGAGCGTGCACAAGATTTGTGTGCTACTGACATGGGAGACATTTTTTGACAAAGTCACAAGAGTCTTCTTCAATGGTAGGCCAATAGTAGTTTTCTCTAAGGATTTTTCATGCAAGGACAATACCACTCGTGTGGGCACTGCAAAGTTTAGAGTGTACTTCTTTTAATGCCATCACAGCCTCATTTTCATCTAAACATTGAGAGAGAGTATCATGATAACCCTGACGATATAGGATATTGGCTATGATAACATAGTGGGATGATTTTTGGACGAGGTTTTGGCATTGGGTATGTGTGAGGTGAGGGGAGATGATACCATCTTTAAGGTAAGTTTGAATCTCATGGTACCAAGGGGATTGGGGACCAACTAAGATACAAACACAGTTTGAGTCATCATTCGCATAGGCAGGTGTGAGTAGCTGCTCGACTAAAAACTCATACTGCATAACTACTTGGGGAATTTCCAAGAGTGAGCCAATAGTATCCATAGCGTCCGTTGCTTTGTTCTATATTCAAGGAACTTGTGTAAATTGAAGCTTTGTAAAATGCTGGGTTAGCTGATCAACTAGCTCTTTGTAGGGTAATAGCTTTTTATCTTTGGTTTGATATTCATTTAGGGCTTGCTTGATGATGAGCTGAGAATTGCCAAATATTTGTAACTCAGTGATGTTCCATTCTATAGCTATCTTTAATCCTACTATGAGAGCCTCATATTTAGCTATATTGTTGGTGCTAGGGAATTGTAGCTTGAAGGCTTTTGGAATGTAATCTCCTTGAGGTGTGACCAACAATATTCCTACCCCTAATCCATGTGATGTATATGAGCCATCAAAATAAAGTTTCCATGGGGGCTATTCTTCAATTAGACAAATATGCTCATCTGGAAATTCTATGATCAAAGGATATGTATCTACTAGAGCCACATAAGCTAGATGAGCTGCTATAGCTTGCCCTTTCATTGCCTTTCTATCCACATACTAGATGTCAAATTTTCTAAGGAGCATAACCCATTTGGCCAAACGACCTGTAAGTGCTATTCTGGAGAGCATATACTTGAGAGGGTCAATCTTGGAGACTAGTTGGATGGTATGACTTAGCATGTAGTGGCAAAGCTTTTGAGTTGAGAAAACAACTACCAAACAAGCTTTTTCCATAGGAGTATAATTGATTTCATAACCAACTAGGGTTCTACTGATGTAGTAGATGGCTCTTTCTTTGTCGTAGTCATCAAGCTATGCTAGAAGTGCCCCTAGAGTAGTAAGCATTGCTGATATGTATAAGATCAAGGGATGACCAGGAACTGGTGGAATTAAGATAGGGGGATTGATGAGATATTGATTGAGATGATAAAAGTTGCATTGACATAAAGGATCCCACTTGAAGTTTTCAACCTTCTTCAATAAGTGTGCAAATGATGTACACTTATCTACAAGCTAGGAGATGAAGTGTCGAACAGATTGAAGATTTCCCTGAAGAGTGCGAAGCTGTCACAATGTTTGGGGAGGAGGCATGTCTAAGATAGCTTTGACCTTCTTGGGGTCAATCTCTATACCTCGTTTAGAAACTATAAAGCGTAGAAGCTTGCCAGATGTGAACCCAAAGACACATTTCTTGGGATTCAGCATGAGATGATATTTGGCTAGCCTATCAAAGACTTTCTCCAGGTCAGCAAGGTGATCCATGAAGGTATAAGATTCAACCAAGATATCATCCATATAATCCTCCAAAATACTATGGATAAGATCATGGAAAATGATTGTCATAGCTCTTTGATAGGTAGCCCCATCATTCTTTAGGCCAAAAGGCATCATGTTGTAGCAAAAGGTTCTCCAAGGGGTAGTGAATGCTATCTTATGCTGATCCTCTTCTGCAATCTTGATTTGATTATACCCAAAAAAATCCATCCATGAGGGACAAAATTTCATCTCCAGCTATAAGATCTACAATCATATCTATATTGGGCGAGGGAAAATCATCTTTTGGACAAGCTTTGTTAAGATCTCTAAAATCAGTGCAGATTCTAATGTCACTAGAAGGCTTAGTGACGAGGACCATGTTGGAGATCCATTCTGAGTACTCAATAGGCCGGATAACCTTAGTAGCTAACATTCTTTCTAATTTAGCTTTGACCAGTAATGCCACCTTGGGGTGCATTTTTCTAAGCTTTTGTCTGACAGGCTTGATCTTTGGATCGACTACAAGATGATGAACTACAAGCTTTGGATCTAGTCCCAACATGTCCTAATATGACCATGCAAATTGGCCAATGTTCTCTCTTAAGACCTCAAAGAGGAGGTCAGCTTGGTCTTGTGATAGGGATGCAACAATGTGAACAAGTCTAGGGATCTCTGAAGAACCAATGTTGACTTCTCTAGTATCCTCAATTAGAATAGAAGACACCTCTGGTCAATTATCTTGAGGAGGAAATGCTAAATCCTCATGTTCTTCTTGTGACTCTAGATTTTCTTACTGAGGGGTACTCTTTGCTACCTTAGCTAGTCCCAGATTCACCTTAGTTCCAGTTTTGGGTGTATCGGAACTAGGTTGGGGATTTTCTCCAAAATACCCCTTGGGATCTAGCTTATAGATATAGGTAGAATCTGGCTTTGTTTTCTTGTGAGGAGTTTTAGCTCCATGAATCTCAGAAGCACTTCCTTAGATGTGAACTCATCAATGTGTATGATGCTTGGTTGGTCCCAATCTATGAGTTGTGGATGGGTTATGGTAGGTCAATAAAATGGATGGATAGTTCTTGGAGAACAGAGTCTTCGAGGAAGGTTTGGTCTAGAATATCATTGTAGGCTCTCTTTTCAACTTTCTTAGGAATGTCTTCAATTTTGACAAGGTTATGGTGAATGTTTGAAAAAGTGTGACCATTCTCATTGGTGCCCCAAGTTGTGGGTATGCCAAAGCAAAGACCTGACTTCGATTCCCACTTGTGTGCGTCGATGGGGCACTACATGCCTCTTTCTTTTGGTCCTAGACCACCACCTTGATAGTTCCATTTGTTAGTGATGAGCTTATGTTCTTGGGGATACTTCTGGCTAAAGTGATCAAGGCGTGCTTGATTTCTTGGAGGTGCATCCTTATGTAACCAATTGTTGATATCTGGAGTGAGCTCCTCATGAAGAGGGATTTTCAAGGGTACAAAGGTATTTGGGCCAAACTATTTGTATCAAAGAGGTGGAATCTAGTTTTGTGATATGTTGATCATCCATGGGCATGTGGATCAAGTGAAAGTGCCTCGACAGCAAATGCATCTGATAGACTATACTCTCCACAACCTTTGTTATTGATCTTCATGCTAGATAGGGTGGAGGTGAGGATGGATTCTGGGTCATTACAAGTGTGGGATGAGCTGGTGATGGCTGTGCCAATATCAATTCTAGGGCAATGGTTTGCATATGAAGCTTCAACTGTATTGCAGTAAGCAAAGGGTTCTGGATCGGCATGGATGGTTACCTTAGTACCTTGATGCAAAAATTTGACACACTGATGGTAAGTGGATGGAACAACTTTCATGGCATGAATCCATGGGCAATCGAGGAGGATGTTAAATGGTAGGTTTAGATCAATAACATGATAGAGTGTTTCTTGGATGATAGGCCCAACCTTGATTGCTAGAAAAATAGTTCCTTCTGTGCTTCTTTCCAAGTTGTCATAAGCTTTGATGGTGATAACCTCACTGATGATATTTGCCTTAGTATACCCAGCGTGTTTTATGAATTTTAGGGTGCAAATATTCAAGGCTGATCCATTATCTATCATTACTCTTTTTACAACAAAATTAGATTCCATAATGGCAATGCAGATTAGAAGGGTGTGATCTAGCTCGACCACGGGTATTTCGGTGGGTTTCAATGATAGGGCACATGAGGAGGATAGGTGTCCAATGAGATTATGAAAATTAGTAGTGTTGATATTTGAAGGGACATAGGATTCTATGAGATCACTGCCAAGGATGTTTTTGTACATAGGACTAGTGCGAAGAAGGTCTAAAATGTAGATTTGGGTTGGCATGTTCCCAAGGTGTTCCAAGATATTGTACTGGCTTTTTGATGGAGCTAATGGTACTGGTGAAACTGGTGGGCCTATGATGTTAAATTGTGCTTTTCGAGTGGTGACTGCACACTCATTGTTTGGTCCTTGGATATTGATAACATTGACAGAAGGCTCTTTCTTAGATATACAACCTATGAGACTACCATAATCTATATAGGATGAAGTGTGGTCATTATTCTTCCCATGCTATTGGTTTGGTTGGTAGTTGTTGGTGTTGTTGTTGTTTTCTTGGATAGGTGCTTGTCCAAGATTTTGTTTGTTGTGAGGGGGAAAAGCATTTTGAAAGATCTGTAAGCCTACATTGGGAGAGGTTTGGGCACCAACAATGATTTCTTTCCGATCAATGAGGTCCTGCACATAATCTTTCAGTTTCATGCATATGAGGGTGGTGTGACCTTTTACCCTATGAAATTTGAATTACTCATTATCTTTGTGCCATGCAACTTTGGATTGGCCTAGGTCAATTTTTTGGGTAGGAGAAAATTTGATGAGTTTTCCTTAGTAAATTTCTCAAAAATGACATCCAATGGCTCACCAAGGGGTGTATAATTTCTAGGTGCAGGTTGGAACTTGGGATTTGGTCATGCAGCTACATTGATGGCATTAGCTTGATTGCTAGACCCTTGAAAGTTGGGTCTTGGATTGTGGCCTTGATAGCTTTGGTGATTTTGGTCTTGGTAGTTGATAGTTTTTTGATTTTTGGTTGATAAGGTGGGTTGGACAAATTTTGGGAAGGACCAATAATATTCACATGTCTGGTGTCAGTGATGCCATTTGTTGCAACGTGCTTGTTTTTGATCCAATACCTAGACTTGTCATTGGAATGTGATTGATTTTGGTTGGCTTCCTTGTAAATCTTGAACACACCATCTTTAATGAGTCCTTGCTCAAGGATCATTCCTTTTTCTTTCATATATTTGTAGGTCTGCAAATAGTTCATGGTCATGTGGTGAGCCAAGCTGGAATGGGCATTATCAATAAACATTTTCACCGAATGGCATTCTGGCAAGGTGCAAGATATGTGGGTGGTAAGAGTTTGTCATCTTTGCAGATATTCAAGAAGGCTTTCTCCATCTTTTTGCTTACTGTGGACAAGATCAACTACTGATAGCTCTGTTTCAATAAGATGGGCATATTGGGCTACAAATGCCTTATACAATTTAGCAAAGTTTTTAATTGTGCCATATGGGATTTTATAAAACCATTCAAGAGCTGGTCCTGCCAAGCTTTTGGGAAAGAGACACAAGAGGAAGATGTCACCACATGCCACTTCTTGGAAGTGCATGTAAAATTCTTTGATATGTGTAACAGGGTCTCCTTTCCCTCTGAATTTGTCAAACTTGGGTATCTCAAAGTGTTTGGGAAATGGTGTCATGGTAATGGCTCTATCAAACAGGTAAGGACACACATTTTCAAACTTGAAGGTTTTTAGATCATTTCCCTCTTGGATGTTCTTCAAAGCTATCTTCATGGCTTCCCATTCTAAATTAATGGGTGATGGTTGGGGTGCACCTAATGTAAGAGTGCCCTGAGGTAGGTATGTGCTAGATGGGGAAATTGAACATGGATGGCTTTGAGGTATGGGTTGGTAGGGATTGTACATGGCTTGGGCAACTGAACGGTGGATGATGTGTTGCTGAGGTGGAGGAGGAACATATTGCTACATGTGTTGTGAGGCTTGCTGTTGATATGGGATTTGGGATAGGGATTGAGGGATGTAGGCTGGCTGTGGGATAAATGGATTTCTTTTTGGAGGTAAGGTATAAGATGGCTGTGAAGCTTGGAGAAAGGATCGAGGAGCTTGTGGAACTTGACTTGGGATTTGAGGAGTTGACCAGTATATGTGGGTTGTGCCCCCATTTGGGAGGGTATCATGGCAAAGGAGGCCAAGTAATTGGTAGTTGGTGGTGGTGGATTTCCTCCTAGAAGTGGCATAGAAAAATAGTTAGTAATAGGAGGTAATGGATTAGTTGGTGGTGGAGGTGGTGGGAATTGAAAGCTTGGGAATGGAACTGATGGGGTTTAATAGCTTGGTGGCTTGATTTGAAAGCTTGGAAGAGTGGTGGCAGGAGCTTGGGTCACTTGAGAGCTTGGTAGAACATTGGTAGTAGCTTGTGGGATTTGATAGCTTTGTGGAGTGAAGGCAGTAGCTTGTAGATTTGTGGCTGATGGCACTGAGCTCCAAGGACCTAGTGGAAATGATGGAATTGTGCTATGAGCTAAGGTAAACAAGCTAGGGGTGATTAAAGGTTGATTTCTTGGCTCCATGAGTGGCATCCTAGTTGTATATTGCTAAGGTTGGCCAAAGATGCTAGCACTGATTTGGGAGATGGGTGGATTTGGAAGGCTACGTTGGAGAGCAACAGCAGCAATAGTGAAGGGAATGAATGATGAGGTGTTTTGGGCAAAGGGGGTTTGGGATGGAGTGGTATGGACCAATGGTGGAGTGGTGGTAGTTGGATTGGCTTATGGAATGGAGATTTCAACTTGGGTGGAGGATGGTATGTTTGGGTCTATTGGATCATATGGGGTGGGTTGAGACTCTTCTTTTGGCACATATTGAGAATAATTTGAATCATAAGAGCCTATGGGTGGTGGGAGTTGTCCAAACAATGGGTGAGATGGATCTAATAAGGGAGGAGGTCTTCCAAAGTCAAAAGCTCCTATGTTGTCCCTTCAAAAGTTAGCCATGATTGTTTTTTTATTCTTATCTATAATGGCGTTCACCAATACTGCATTTCCTAGTTGGTTCATGAAAGCTTCAATGTCAGTAGGTGATGGTATAGTGTTCTCTGGGCTGAAGGATGGTTGAGTGCTCAAGGGGAGCGATGCTATTTGATCCAAATGATAGAGTTCCATTGTTTCTTTCTTCTTCTTGGCTAAGAAAGTGCCAGGTGGCATGAAAATGTTTCTAGGGATGAGATGCAACAATGTTGATGGATGCCAAGGGGGAAGGCTTTTCTATGCAAATGATTTCTTGGGTTGAGGCAAAGCTATATGAAAAACCTAAGGAGGATTGCATTGGGGATTCTAACTTCAAATATATGTCGCTGAATCATGAAAGGTCTACTTTCCTATGTGCAAGCTTGGTGGTGATTGTGTGAACTTAAGGATAGACTGATGATCCTTTAGGAAAAACATGAGATTGACCACTTGTGGATACCAACCTTTAGCTCTAGGTGATGAGGGATAACAAGTGACAAAGCTAGATTATCCTAGACAAAGCTATGTCAAAAGGATAACCTTGGTGAGATTGGTGGATTTGCAAGATGTTAGGAATGGCAGACTTTGGCAAGGTGAAAACAATTTTGAAGGCTTGGATGTGAAGTTTAGGCTTTTGGGATGCTAGCTAGGTTTGAGGGGATTGGTTTGGTTCTAAGGCAAAGATCTAAATGAGATGGGTGAGCTAAAATTCTTAAGGGGATGACTACGGGTGGCTGGCTTACCTATAAGGATGACTCTAAAGTGGAGTTTGTACAAGAAGATGTGGAGGAACAAGGGGGCCTAATCATAAAAATCATGCCTAGTTGGTAAGGCATAAGCAAGGTTAACTCCTGGATGCTTGCTAAATTTGATAGTGCAATCTAACCAGGCATCTTGAAGGGCTTTGTCGATAGCTTTTTCTTCTGCTTTGGAGTTTGGAAATTCGAGGGCTTGGTGTTACTTCCTTTTTCTTAGCTGCAATTTCTTGGTATGCTTGAGATGGCTTGAGTTTGGCTTTGTGAAACTTCTATTTGGGTTTGGGTTGTTCTGACATAAATGTCCGAATCTGCTTGGCTTAGAGAGATTTTGGTTGTTTTTCTTCAACTAGTTCAACTTCTAGAACAGGCAGTGACTACGCTAAGTTTTCTCTAAGCTAGGATTGACCAAGTTTGGCAAACATCCATTCAACAAGTAAAAAATCAAGCAATAGATATGAACAATTAGATAGAACTTTTCAATTCTCAAAATGTGATACTTGCACCAAGGAGTGTGTATGTTTTACAAATGTTTCGATCACTCACTTTAAACACATTAACACCCTAGATGGTTATCTGCAAGGCTGATAGTTGGTTTAGCTAGGGAGTCCGCGATATACCCAAGGTATATGAGGCCGAAATTCATAGATGAAAACAAAAAGATGTCACACAGCCGAGAGGAGTGGTAACCCACTTCTCCTCTTTCACTTCTCAAGGGTATAAAGTTCCTTGAGGCTTAGCTCGAGTGACAAAATCTTGATCCCAAGAGAAGTGTCTTTGGATTCACCTCCTAATCTTTATACTCTGTCGGAACATTGGAGTTGAGGTTGTCCCAAGGGCTGATGAAATCCCCAAGTAGGCCTCCTAAAATTTAAACAAGATTTTGAATCCTAATCTTATGCACCCAAGATGGCCTCGAAAGATGACAAGGGGAGAGAAGACTTGGATGATCTTGGGCTAAAAGATAGAATTCTTTTCCAACTGACGCTTAAGTTTTTTAGATCTAGACCATGCAAACACACATGTTTAGGATGCAAATGTTCAATTCCAACTTGAAGCATTAACAAAAGTAAAATTGATCGAAGAATGAATACACTAAGAAGATTTAGGGTCAACAAATGTAAACTTGCATGGTTGGAGGCCCTCCACATTAAGTATCGGTTGATTTTTCTTTAAGGCATTCAAGATTGAGTGTGAGTTTGTTTTAAGTCCAAAATAAACATGTGTAAAACTTGGTTTCAAGCGCGTGCCTAGAGGCCCTCCATGTCAAGATTTGTTCAATTTTTATGCCCAAATGAAGTGTTAGCGAGACTAATGTGCATTCAAGAAATTTTCTATCTTAGAAAAACCAATAAAAACTCAAGTGAGTGGAATTTAATTTTTGTGGAGAACTTAACACCTTTTTAGGTAGACCCATCCCCATATATGGTGCTGATATTGCAACCAATGATTAGAATGATGGGTGATTAAAGAGGGTGAGTCTAACAACAAATTCACTCAAAGTGTCTTTATTTATTTTTATAAATTAGAAAGTTTCTAAAAAAGACGAAGTGTGAGATATTGTAATGATTAATTGACCTTTTGCATTCAAGATTGGATTTGTTGTTTTAATCATGCAGTCATTAAAAAAACAAACTTGATTTTAATCCATGGCACTCAAGAGTGATTTTAGCAACATGCATTCAAAGACAAGTGATTAAACATTCAAGTTTTTTTCTTTGAGCATTCAAGATTGAGATTTTGTGTGTTGATTATTTGAACAAACACACTAAACACAACAACAATCCTAATAAGGCTAATACTAGGCTGTACAAGGCTTAGCTAAAGGGCATCCTCGATATACACTAGGTACATAAGGCCCAATTCTGTAGATGAAAAGAAATACTGCCACATAGCCGGGGGGAGACGGTAACCCAAATCTCCTCCTTCACTTCCCAAAGGTATAAAATTCTTTGGGGCTTAGCCAAGAGTGACAATATTTACACTTCCAAGAGTGGTGTCTTTCGATTCACCTCCCGATTCTTATACTCCACCAGAACGCTGGAGTTGAGGTCGTCCCAAGGGGTGATGAAATCCCCAAGCAAACCTCCTAATAAAATGAAAAAAACAAATCCACTTATTTCTTGTGCACCCAAGGTCGCCCAAAGGCGCGAGGGGAGAGAATACGTAAGTGGACTTGAGGTTTAAAAAACACTTGTTCATTATCCACAAAAATTTAAGTTTGCTACACTAATTGAAGACACACATGTTTAGAGCATACAAGGTTCTTTCCAACAGAAAATAACAGAAAATAAAAGAAAATGCTGAAAATGAAAATGCTGAAATGACAATGTTGAAATGAAATTAATTTTCTTTAAGGCTTTGGATGTGATTTCATTTTAAGGCCCAAATATAAATGTGCTCTATACTAAATGTATCCATTTAAAATGCTCTAATTTCAAATGTGACCAAGTCTTTTGCACTTTTGTTCATCCTCTAACACAAATCCTTGACCTGCAAACTCACAAAATGCTCAAGAAACCATTAACCGTTAGTTTAAATCTCAATAGTCGTAGACACTAATATTCAAAGATGCTCAAATTCGAAGACGACAAAACATAGAGCGCAGACACCAAAAGTGCAGAGCACAGACGCCAAAATGTAGTGCGTAGACGCCAAAATGCAGAGTGTAGGCTCTAAAATGCAGAGCGCAGACGCTAAAATGAAAAGCAGAGACACCAATTTTGGATCGCAGACGACAGAGAAATAAGTGCAGACGACAAAACCCTAACACGGATGACAAAATAAATAATACGCAGACGCAAAAAAGAAAAGAACCTGATTTTTTTTTTTTGGCGGTAGCGTAGACGCTTGTTCTCAGAGACGCTGATCTACGGAGACGCTAATATGCATAGACACGCAATGCAAACAACACTATGATTATTAGAGACAACAAAACGCTAATCTGAACTACAGAAAGTTTTATTAGCAGACTTCTGAAGTGAGATCAAGGACGTGGGTCCCACCGGGAGTGCCAAAATGTGTGCTGAAAAAATGTGCAAATTGCTGGAAGCCTAAGGAATCAAGCTAATTTAAAAGAAATTCACAAAAGCAACCAACAAACTAAAATTCCAACCACCTCTAATACTCAACAAGGGCAGCTATGTGTAGCCATTGTTGGTGTATCTTTGATGGAGGGTTTGTTTGGTATGCTCTCACAAACACAACAATAAGTGAATCCCTTGTGTGGAAGTGCAAATGTGAGTGTGAGTGCAAAGTGAATATGCAATATGATCCTAGACTATATGAAAAGAAGAATACTTTTAAGATATGACTATGGAAGAAGTCACACTCAAAGGTATTCTATGATGCAATGAATATGAAATGATGAAAACTATCTATGAATGCAAGCTAATAACTAGAATGAAAACTAAACTAGAATGTAAACTAAATATAAATGCACAACAAAATTTAAGATGCAATACAAAATATAAATCTTACCAACTATCAATTCACTAATATGCAGCCTATGAACTCCATGTGGAAATGTAGCTATAATGCAAACTCTCAATATGGTGATTCTAGACTCAAAACGACGGAGTGTTAATGCAATCCAATAATCCTCTATATGCAATGCTTGAGACAAGGTTTCTATTTAAAGACTCTCAAGAAACATCTAGAGGGTGTCTAAAAGATAAGGATAAAGATTAAAAATTAAGCACCTTATCTCATATCTTTAGTTGGAAGGATAAAATGATGAGGTGGCACATGTGTGTAGAAAGTTTTCAAGTTGTAGACACCATGTGCTTAAAAAAAAATGCAAACCCTTATGATGACAACTCATAAGAGTACACATACTCTTAGGCTTATAGATTAGGATAAAAATTAAATTAAATGAAATTTAATTTAATTTAGGTCTACAAGAAATTAATTAGGATATGGAAGATTTAAATAAATAAAATTTATTTAAAAAAGGGAATAAATGGAGAATCATGTGTTAAATTAAATTTAACACATTAAGGCTAGGAAGTATTTAAATTAAATTTAAATACTTAGGCCAAAAATAAACCTATTTAATTAAAATAATTTTAATTAAATAAGTAGAAGAATGTGACTATTATTAATTAAATTAATAAAGTCATTCAGGACAATTTTTAGTGTCTACATTTTGCCCCTCTTTGATGTGGTGTCAGCACGACATCATATCAAAGAAAATAAAATGCAGGTTGCCCCAGAGAAGGAAGGAGAATCCTGATGCCCCCTCACGGAAATTGCGCAAGAAATACAAATTTGGGCAATTTTCATGAAAAGGTCTTGGAACAAAAAGAAGGGAAAGAAGGAAATAAGAAAAACAGGATGAAAATATGGAGGAATCATGAGACAGACATGACTCAGAGCGGAGAAGGGCGCAAACGAGGTCCACGAGACCTACATAAGCCTCAAAGGGACCCATGGGAAGGTCATTGTCACACCACGAGAAGAGCATCCAGAGCAGCTATGGACCTGATCAAAAGATTGCAGCTTGGTGAGCACGTTCGGGAGCACCAGAGACCAGCCGCGATGGGGGCACCAGTGAGTCATTTGATCCTCTAGGTAATTTGATAGCTAGACTAGGTTAGAGGCATTTATGATGCCCTAAATGTGGCGAAAAATGATCCCGGGCAGAAACAACAGTCTCCACCTTGTCGTCTGCGTAGACGACAAAGAAGGGATACCGTCGCCTGCAGAGACGACAAGGAACATCCTGTCATCTGTGCAGACGCTAAGGCTACGAGAAAGCTAATGGAGATGACAGACCATAGTCTGTCATCTGCGCGAGGGATAGTGGCATCGAAGATGACAGACCTTGCCATGTCGTCTTTGAGAGAAGAGCGAAGATGAAATACACTTTTTGCATAAGCGCAAACCAACATCTCTGCAGATTGGCGTCTGCACTAATCAACATCTTCGCCGATCAGCATCTTCGCCAAACGCAATAGAAATGAGAAATGACGAGCATGAAATGCCCCATTCTGGAAATGAAATGACTAACTTACTGCATGTCCATGCTGCAGGAGGGCACGGTGCTTTTTAGGTCACGGGAGCACTACCCACCGACTATGGTGATACAGGAGAGACTCACAGACATGGATTGGGGACACTCGCAGTTTTGCAGACTAGGGCATGTCCACGAGTGGCCAGACTTGAGAGCTCACACAACACAGCTATCGGCTCTCATAGAGCGATGGCATACACCCACAGGGGGCTTCCATCTACCGACAGGGGAGGCTACCGTCACTCTCCTAGATGTATGGCAGATCCTTAGAGTGCCTATTAGAGGCACATATCCAGAGTATGTATGTGAGGGAGCTGATCCCTTCCTAAGAGAGTGCTTGGTAGGCAACGACAAAGACTACCAGTACAACGATCCTGGTTATCCTGGCGGGGAGCCTTGGAGTAGAGACTACTGAGACCGACAGTATTCCTAGCCTCTTTGATATGGCAGATGTTACCAGATCATGCAGGACATGGGTGGCCTATTGGCTTGGCACAGGTGTTGAGCACCCTATTATAGGAGGATGGCGAGGTCTACTATTGAGGACAGACCATCTTAGCAGAGTTGTACCATGATTTACACATGTGTGCATACCGGACATAGCGCACTATGGGACCAGGACTGACACTACTGATGGTCTGGTCTTGGGAGCACATCGAGGTTACTCGACCCATCACACAGAGAGAGACCAAGTAGCCTGGAGAGCCATACGCATGCAGATATATCCAGTATACATCGACAGTGTCAGTGGGATTCTGGCGTAGGTGCCTTGATGAGATTATCATATTTGACTAGACTCCTTATGATGGAGTAGAGCACTGGGGGAGAGTACATGCAACAAGGGGTGAGGATGATATAGAGGATCAGATGTATCTCCCATTTACTTAGATTGATTGTTGGATTATTGGTCGATCTGCTCATGTGATCATGCAATATATGCCTTCTCGGGTGCGACGACAGTTTGGGCATATCCAGGATGTGGTTCCAAACAGATTCCTGTATCCTGTAGTGACTCACGAGTATGGTCAGCTATGGGGTCAGGGGATGATGCTGCAATTTTCCCGGGCATCATGGTTACCGATGGATAGAGTGCCATGGGTTCATGGTCAGGACAGGGGAGATGCTGGTATGACACCACCATATGCACAGTGGTAGGCAGCACACCAGCCAGTTAGACTGACAGTGCCTGGAGTAGTTCCACCAGCAGAGCAGGCACAAGGAGAGGGAGATGGTGCAGGAGATGGGGGACAGGCTGCTATGGTAGCAGTGCCAGCTCAGGGAGCACAACAGGGACCACATGGTCGTAGGGCAGTTGCTAGGAGGGGTGTCGTATTAGCACATGTGCCACCACAAAGAGAACCTCAAGTACAGGCACAGACACAGGCATAAGTACCACCACAAGCGCCTCCACAGAGATAGGTACCGAGAGAGGAGCCAGACATAGTCAAGGCTGAGCGGGATAGCCTATGGGCAGAGGTTGCTAGGCTACAGGCAGAGGTACAACTCCAGAGAGTTAGAGCAGATAGCACACAGGAGACACTAGCAGCTTTACAAGCATGAGTGGATGCAGGGGATTTTGTGGGTATGGCAGTGCGTGCTAATGCTGAGGAGCTAGCGAGGTTACAGAGAGAGGTGGCTACCTTGCATGCCGAGCGAGCGACATATCAGGCTCAGGTCGATGAGTATCGCAAGCAGTGAGACATAGCGAGGTAGATGGTTATGCTGGGGGCCAGCATGACAGTGATGCAAGAGGCCATCTTAGCCAGGTGATCAGAGGCATGGGCAGTACAAGAAGCACCCTATTACAAGTCACTATATCATGATGTCGTACCTACCGACCAGCGGCAGCCTGATTTTGAGAGAGGGGCTAGTTCCTGGACCATGGGTGGTAGAGCCAGATCAGAGCAGTCAGTAGGGTAGAGCCGACCACCTCGAGGGGGTGACACAAGAGGAGCAGGACCCTCATAGCATGGCTCCTGGATTTTGTATAGAGATCCAATATTGTGACAGATATGTGTAGATGATGCATTTGTACTATATGATTCTATATGTATTTGGACTGTACAGACATTGATTCTTTTGTGATATATATACATGACATGAGTTGATGATTCTATATGTGTATGAGTTTTTATGATGCATATGTATGGATTTTATGTGATGCTTATGAGACTGACATTTACGATGCAGGATGTGATGTAACTTTTCTATATACTATATGATGCTTAACCTGTGTGATGCAGATTGGCTAGCAATTATGAGACTTATGCATTATGATATGTATGTGCCCCTAAATGTAATGCTAATGCTAAAATGAACTAGACTATCTAATGAGTACTAAGAAATGTAATTTGACGAGTAAACTAATGCAATCTATACTGAAAAATTAATGTAACTTAAAAGGATAAAAAAAATGAACACTCCATTTAAAGATGCAACCTAATGAATATCTGTCAAAATCATCGCCTATAAAGATCTAGGAGCATAGCATAGGAGGAGGACATAAATAGAACCTTGTCTCAAGCATGACTCGAATGAAACCCTATATGACATGGACCCTAACTAAGTGAAATCAAGGGATTCTGTTGTGTTTATGTGGAGAGCACACCATTGTTTTTATTTTGCAAAAGAGTGTATGCATTATATGCTATAGAAGCATAAATGTTAAAACTCCTTTGCGTAATTGCCCCCATTGTGGCAGGCATTAATATCCGAGACAGACACACAGTAAAACCACAAAAGACATAAAGAAAATATGACAAACCAAAAAGAAAAAAAAAACTTCATGACCAAGTAGTCATTTATCTCATAGTTCCTGCCAAGAGCCTTAAGTCTGGAAAAGTGAAAGTCCCCAGATCGCCTACAGGAAGGACTCAACCTACGGGGAAATGTTGAATCAAGTGTTTTGTGATAATATGATTATGTGATTCTGGCAAGGGTTTGTGAAACAAATGAACTTCTCGGATCATTAAGCCTCCAAAAGGTGATTTTATACGTATCCAAGTGTGATCACTATCATAAGAGTGTGCAACAGAATGCGATTAAACAACCATTTGACAGGAACATGCTAGAATGGAAATGAAAATGAGGCCCTACAGACAAGAGGTCTTTTGTTGGATTGAGCAATAAGCGAAAGACTAAGTACTACTCTGCACAAATGGAAAAAAAAGGAATGATTGTAGGACATAAAAGGAATGGTTTGGGTAGACAATGGATCAGCACTTTTTTTTTTTTTTTTTGGTTTTTTCAGGACTTTTAAAGACTGTACAAGATCTACAAATGCTCAAGCATAAAAGCACTTGAGATGCTAAATATTTACAGGTTTAGGGAGCAGATCCCCCTCAGGTGTAGTAATCTGATATGCCCCAGAACCATATTTGGCTGTAACAACGAATGGACCTAGCCAATTTGCCTCAAATTTTCCTTTCTTTTCACGGTTCTGGAGATTCCTCATATTATGTTGTAGCACTAGATCACCCACTCCAAATTCTCTTGGCTGAACCCTCTTATTATATTGTAGTTGGAGGCGACATTGATACACGCAGAGGTGGTTAAGGGCACGGAGGCATCTCTCATCAAGGAGTGCCAACTCTTGCAAGCGAGAAACTTGGTATTCTTCATCGGATATGAGGTTTTGTAGAGAGACTCTAAGTGAGGGTAACTCAATCTCAATGGGTAAAATGGCTTCAGAACCATAGACGAGGGAGAATGGAGTGGCTCCTGTGGGGGTGCAAATGGAGGTTCGATAGGCCCAAAGTGCGGGAGCAACCTGGAGATGCCAATTACGGCCAGCTGTATCAATAGTTTTCTTTAGGATTTTTAGGAGGGTTTTATTTGTGGCTTCAGCTTGGCTATTTCCTTGAGGGTAGTATCTAGTGGAGAAATGATGGGTTATTCCAAATTTTTGGCATAACGTGGCTACCTCTTGGTTTTTAAATGGGGTTCCATTATCAGTGATAATATCTTGAGGTATACCAAAGCGAAAAATAATATAATTTAGGATAAATTTAGAAATTTGCTTGCCGGTGATGTAGGTTAAGGGAATGGCTTCAACCCATTTCATGAAATACTCAGTTGTGGAAATAATATACTTGTGGCCATTAGAAGAATTAGGATACACTTGACCAACAAGATCAAATCCCCATCGGGAAAAGGGCCATGGTGTGATGGTAGGTTGCAAGTCTTGGGCGGGAGCGTGTATCAAATCGCCATGCTGCTAGCAAGGGATACATCTTTTCACAAAATGATAGGCATCTGCTTCCATAGTGGGCCAATAATAACCTGTCCTAAGAAGCTTTTTCGCTAACATAAAGCCACTAGAGTGGGCACCACAAATCCCTTGGTGAACCTCTTCTAACGCTGTTTTGGCTTCATCTGAATTGAGACATCGGAGGAGGGTTCCATCAAAGTGTTTTTGGAAAAGGGTATCACCTATAATGGTATAGCAAGCGGTTCGGCGAATAAAGGTCTTACTTTGGTTTGGAGTGAGGGTTATGGGAATATTTTTATGACGTAGATAGGCAAAAATGTCGGCATACCATGGAGACTCAAGACCAATGATCTTGCACACCACTTCAGAATCATTTTGCTCATAAGCAGGAGTAACAAGATTCTCAATGAGGAACTTGCATTTTGGACTATATTCTGGCATGGCAATCATAGAAGCAATAGTGGCCATGGCATCTACTACTTTATTGTTAGCCCTTGGAACTTGTTGAAAGACACTTTCTGTAAAGTGTTTCTTAAGATTCTCAACTATTTGGCGGTAGGGCAACAATTTCTCATCTTTGGTGTGATATTCATCAGTCACTTGTTTGATAACCAGTTGTGAGTCTCCAAAGACAAGAAGATTCTTAATATCCCATTTAATGGCTTGTCGCATTCTTGTCACTAATGCTTCATACTCAGCTATGTTATTTGTGCAAGAGAATGAAATTTTGTAGGACTTAGGAATTAAATCCCCTTGTGGCGTTACAAACAAAACTCCTGTCCCCGATCCTTTTTGTGTGAAGGATCCATCAAAAGATAGTTTCCATGATACACAAGGGGCTATAGTCATAATGGTATCATCTGGAAAGTCTGCCACAATAGGGTGACTGCCTGGAAGAGGTGCTTCAGCTAACTGATCTGCGATTACTTGTCCCTTAATAGCTTTACGATCCTTATACACAATGTCAAATTCACTTAGGATTAAGACCCACTTTGCTGCTCGACCAGTGAGGGTGGCTCTTGACAATAGGTATTTGAGTGGATCAATTTTGGAAATGAGAAATGTAGTATGATTAAGCATATAATGGCATAGTTTCTATGTACAAAAGACCACAGCCAAACATGCTTTTTCAATAGGAGTCTAATTCAACTCATAACCAACTAGTGTTCGACTGAGGTAATATATGGCTTGTTCATTTCCATTATCATCTAATTGTGCCAGGAGTTCTCCTAAGGCAATTGAAGTAGCTGAAATGTACAAGATCAATGGTCATCCTGCTACTGGAGGGACTAAGACTGGAGGATTAGTCAAATATGCCTTGATTTGTTCAAATGCTTTTTGGCACAAGAAATCCCATTGAAACTGATTTCCTTTATGAAGAAAATGCTGAAGGGGATGAACTTTATCAGCTAGCTATGACGCAAATCTTCTGATTGATTGTAATCTTCCTTGAAAATTGCAAAGCTCTCTTAATGTGGTAGGAGGAGGCATATCCATGATGGCCTTTACTTTTGCAGGGTCTACTTCAATTCCTCTTCTGGATACAATATAACCTAATAATTTACTAGATTTGACCCCAAATACACACTTTTTTGGATTAAGGCGCACTTTGTACTTTTTCAATCTTTCAAAAATAGTAGTAAGGACATCAATGTGGGCTTGTCTAGTCTTGGATTTTCCTAAGATATCATCAACATAGTCCTCCATTATGATGTTTAGAAGATCATGGAATATGGTAGTCATCGCGCGTTGATATGTGGCACCAGCATTTTTCAAACCAAAGGGCATGACTTGATAACAAAAGGTTCCCCAAGGCGTGATAAATTCCATCTTATGTTGATCTTCTTCTACAATCTTGATTTGGTTATAATCGAAAAATCCATCCATCAAAGACAACATCTCATGTCTAGCTATCAAATCCACTATGATGTCTATATTGGGTAGTGGAAAATCATCCTTAGGACATGCTATATTCAAGCCTCAAAAATCAGAACAAACACGAATACCCCCAGATGCTTTTCCTACAAGAACAATATTAGAGATCCACTCAGGATAGTCAATGGGTCGAATAAACTTTGCTTCTAGCATCTTTTGTAATTCTGCCTTGATTAGAAGTGTTACCTTAGGATGAATTTTACGCAACTTTTGTTTTACTGGCTTGATTTTGGGATCAACTGTCAAATGATGTACCACTAAATCTGTATCCAATCCAGGCATATCCTTATAGGTCCAAGCAAAGTTTATCTTTCCTTTTTTTAAGAATATTGTCATAGCTTTTTGTTCTTCAGGACTCAAGGTGGTAGCAATGTAGGTAATCTGTGGATTATCTTCTGTTCCCAAGTTTATTGCAATAGTGTCTTCATTCAAAATGGATGACTTTTCTAGAAGCAAGGATTTGAATGGCAAATTAAACTCTCCCTCTTTTGGCGCCTCTACGAGGTTTTCACTAGAAGATGCATCTTTTATTTTATCTTTTTCCTCATCCAAAAGCGCCCTAGAAGGGTTTTCACTAGAGGATGTTTCTTTGATTTTTTTATTTTTCTTTTCTTTTTCATTTTTGCGACTAAGAGAGTTGATTTGGCTACCAAAGTAGGCTTTTTCATCATATTGGATCTCATGCTCGTAATCTCAAAGATTCTTAAGGTCAAAGAGTACCATCACTTCCTCATCAGACTTACAAATGTCCAAACTTGGTGGCGTATCTTGAAGGTCACAGTCTATCATGTCAGGGTTAGTGAGAGGTAGATCAATGGATGAAAGGTCATTTATGGTAATGGTATGGACACGATTATTTAGATCATCTTCGACGTATTGGAAAGGCACTTCGAAGCATTCCTCCTCTTCAGTCTTAGATTTAGGTTCGGCCAAATAGTTGTCAA
This sequence comes from Cupressus sempervirens, assembly GCA_028749045.1. Taxonomy (NCBI): domain Eukaryota; kingdom Viridiplantae; phylum Streptophyta; class Pinopsida; order Cupressales; family Cupressaceae; genus Cupressus; species Cupressus sempervirens. Next base: position 439,392,041 of record CM053786.1, on the reverse strand, counting down.
CAAAGGTAACCTTAGGTTTGAGGGAACCCAAACCATGTCTTTTTGGATAGCTATTAGCTTCTAGGGGTTGTCTAATTCCATTTTCATTTGGGCCAAGACCAGTACCATGATATCCCATGCTTTCAACAATGGGTAGCGCTTTGACATATTTGTCCTTAGGAAACTCCACAGGTTTGTCTTTGCATCATAATATAACCAATCCAAAATATTATCTTCCATGTGTTCATCCCTAAGGGAACCCCAATGTTCAAATGTCATTTTTTTAACTTGCATGGTTTCCTTATTAGTAGAGGATGGCAATTGTGAAGGCTTTCCAAGGGAACAAGGGGAGAGTGGTAATTGTCCAATACATAAGGCATTTTCGAACTTATACTCTCCCATTACCAAGTCAGTAAAGGAAGTATTTTTCCCTGTAGTGCTAACTTTAGCATCTTCAACTTTCTCTTTTCCTTTACAGGAATTTGAACTCTCATGGGCTGCTTCTGGTACTGTAGGGGAAGCAGTTTCTTTAATGACAAGAGACTTAGGTATGACTGCAAAAAACTCACTTATGGGACAAAGATTTGCTGGAGTACCTTCCAATCTTCTACAAAATTCAAAAGGTGTAGGATCCCCTAGAATTGTAACTTCTTGTCCTTGGTGCGGGAATTTCAAACATTGGTGATATGTGGAAGGCACTGCTTTGAGAGTGTGTATCCATGGTCTACCAAGCAAGATGTTATATGGCAAATCTAAATCTAGGACATGACATTCCGTATTGATAATGGCTAGTCCAACTTTGAGAGGCAACATAATAACTCCTTTTGATTCCCTTTCTCTTTCATCATATGCCTTTATAGTAATTCTTTTGCTAGAATCAAGGAGATCCTCTAGAAGTCCCAGGAAACGAATCATCTTTAATGTACAAAGATTTAGACCGGATCCATTGTCTATGAGGACTCTTTTTATTTTATGTCATTGTATAAGGACTTCAGTATGGAGCGACATATTATGGTTGGGATTGGGAGCTTGGAAATCTTTATCTGTAAAGACCAAATGTTGTTGAGTGGCAAGGTTTCCAATTATGGCAGTGAATTGGGCAGCATTAATATTATCAAGGACACGGGACTCTAAAAGGGCCTTTTCCAAGATTTCCTTATGTACAGGTGAGGTGGTAAGAAGCTCAAGGATGGATATTTGTGCAGGAGTCTTACCTAGTTGGGATAATACATCATAGCATGAAGTAGGCCTTTGTGGAGTGGATGGCACAGCAGGCACGTGTGGAGCTGGTGAATTACTGTTATTAGGAGTAGCTGCTTGCAAAGTGAGCCTTCCACGTCGAGTGGTTGCATCACAATCAGCTGCTTGTAAGACAAGGGTATTCACATGAGTGTCTACCCTTTCTATGTGACCACATAAGGAGTCAAAACCACATATATCATTGGTATCTATTTTACCACACAAGGAGTCAAACCCTGATATGTGGTTAGTAGAATAATCATAAGGTACAACATTTGATGTGGAGGCTTGATTCATATTATTGTTTCCATCATTGTGATCGGGAAATGGCTTTTGAAATATTTTCAACTTAGCATTCTTAGAGGAAGAACCTCCTTCTACTTCAATTTCTCCATTATCAACAAGGTTTTGGATAAACACTTTGAGTTTGAAACACTTATTGGTATCATGTCCTTTGACGCGATGGTATTTGCAATATTCATTTTCTTGATACCACCTAGGTTTTGGTTGATTTTCATCAAAAGGACGTGTATTAGGAAACACCATCAAGTTATGATCTACCACCTTTTGAAAGATGGCTTCCAATGGTTCACAGAAGTTGGTGAATGTCCTATTTCGATCATAATCACGATTGTAATTGTTACGCGGAAAGAATTGAGTTTGCTGACTACCCTGGTTGTCTTGATTTGAGTTATTGTTGTTACGGTTGCGGTAATTATTGTTGCTACCTCCTCAAAGGCTTTTGACATCCATAACACCATCGTGCGTAACACCCCTATTCTTAGACCATGATCTAGGCTTGTTATCATTGTTCGATTCATTATGGGTAGATGAAGAACTATAATGTTTGATGGTGCCTTTTTCTAAAAGTCCACTTTCAATGTTTTTACCCTTTTTGATTAGAGTAGGAAATCCCTCAGGGCTCGCCATTTTCAAGTGAAAGGACATTTTAGGTATCAAATTTTTGATGAACATATCTACAAGATGAGAGTCCTCAATTTTGTATGGCATAGGAATAGCAAGATGTCTCCATCTTTGCAAGAAATTAGCAAAAGTTTCTCCATTTCATTGCTTAGTATTACACAAGTCACTTAATGAAACCTGATTGTCCATGTTGTAAGAGTATTGTGCTATGAACTTATTTTCCAATTCATCGAAGGTAGTATGAGACTCCTTAGGCAGATTTATGAACCACTCAAATGTAGGGCCTCCGAGACTTCATGGGAAGAGTCTCTTAAGGTAATCATCACTGTATGCCACCTCTTGACACAAAATATAGAACTCCCTTACATGTGCGATAGGGCATGTTTTTCCCATATATTTGTCAAACTTTGGAATCTCAAAACCAACCGGGAATGGAGTAACAGGAACAGATTTATCAAAAGGACAAATCTCATCAAGAGACAAGTGTTTTACCCCTTTATTGTTTGTGCTGCGCACCTCATTTCATAGTTCATGAATCATTTGAGTGAGATGTGTTACTTTAGAGTTCGTTTGTGCTGGTGACTCCTGGGGTGGTGGAGTTGCTCCACTGGAACCACCCTGTCGATATGCACTCATTACGTTTGGCGCCGATGTTGTTACCATGGTCGTAGGCACATGCAACTGAGGTAAAGGTGTAGGTTGTGTAGAAATGACCATTAGTTGAGTTGGTGCTTGACTTATACTAAGTCCTCCTACATTTGAAGTTGTTGAGATGTTTTGTGGAGCATTAGCATATGTAGAGAATTGATGAATTGTTGAAAGATTTCAGGGTTGGTTTGAAGCGTTGGTTGTGGTAAAGTGCTAGATGTGGGCATTGCACTAGTTGTCACCGTAGGTCCTTTTCCTTTGCTTGATGTTGGCATTGCACTTGAACTAGGTGCTAAGGGAGCACCACCTTTCTTGACTTGAGTAAATAGGATGTTCTCATCAAAACTTGTAGGAACGTTAACACCATCCTTAATCAGATTTAAGAATATGTTAGTCTTGTTTGCCTTAATGGATTTCTCCATCATCTCTAGATTGTAAGGGTCTGCACGGAAGGTCTTAACCTCACTAGAAATATCACCGAAATCAATAGGGTCTTCATCTTGGTATACTTCTTCATCATTATCACCTAGATTGCTATTATGAAAAGGTTGTTGTGGCTCTTGGATATTAGGCATACCAAGATTCGGATTAGAGGGAAGCACATCCCCTAATGAAGTTGCAACTGAGGGAGGAAGATTCTCCATTTCTGATTGCTTTGTTGATTCTCACAAATGTGTTTTGGGGTTGAATGTAAACCTTCCTGATCGTGTGTTTACCATACAAGAATGGCCAAGTGATGAATGAAGGCTTATGAGAGAAATAGAAAATGAAAATGAGAGCTCTTAACCTTAGCTGATCAGTGGGTCAACTACCCAAATTTGAACAAGAGACCTTAGTTTAGCAAACAAAATGATATTGAAAGATAATAGTATCCTTTTCTTACCAAAGATAGTCAAATATGATCTTGTAGGCAAGATAAGACACCAAATGGATCACTTACTATTTGGAGACTGACTTGTGGTCCCAAATAAGCAAGGTAAGGTATTGAGTAAACTGCTTACTATTTGGAGATTGACTTGTGATCCCAAATAAGTAAGACTTGAGTATATTTCTCTTACCAAAGATAGTCAAATATGATCTTATAGGCAAGATAGGACACTAAATGGATTGCTTGCTATTTGGAGACTGACTTGTGGTCCCAAATAAGAGAATGTGATTAGGATAAGGTGTTTGCTTATGGATGTAAGGTCTACTATCACGATAGAAAGATGTTTTTAGGTTTTTAGCTCTCTTAGAAGAAAGTTTGAAGATGGAAGAAATGGAAATGAATAAGAAAGATGAATGTATGATGGCCACTTATACGGTTGATTCAATTTTTGTTTACAGGAAATAAGAACCTTGGGTTTACACCTAGGAAAGTAGACTAGTTCCAAAGTTTTCCGTTATAGGTGATCCTATCATAGCGGTCTTGCCTAGCTTCCTCATTTTGAATGTCCTTGATCGCGTAGCTGAATTTTTTTTCACCATGTGTTAGTCTCTTCCTTTCTTTGTAGACAGGTGGTTTGGACAGTTTCACTTTCTTATGCTTGGTTTGGTTGACTTTTTTGGTCATGGCAAGAACAAAACAGGACTCAAACTTTTTGACATCAAAAATAATCTCAACCAAAATTCAAAATGTGACTCCAATGCAAAAACTTCCAAAAGATGACTATGAGTCAAAGAGACCTCACCTAACCTATCTTAGTGCAAAGGTTCCCTCACAATTTCACTCATTTTTTGGCTTGTTTGAAGTTTTTGTTTTGTTTTGTTTTTTTTTTTTTTTGATTTTTTTTTTTTTTGATTTTTTGATTATTTGAACAAACACACCAAACACAACAACAATCCTAATAAGGCTGATACTAGGCTGTACAAGGCTTAGCTAAAGGGCATCCTCGATATACACTAGGTACGTGAGGCCCAATTCTATAGATGAAAGGAAATACTGCCACATAGCCGGGGGGAGATGGTAACCCAAATCTCCTCCTTCACTTCCCAAAGGTATAAAGTTCTTTGGGGCTTAGCCAAGAGTGACAATATTTACACTTCCAAGAGAGATGTCTTTCGATTCACCTCCCAATTCTTATACTCTGCCAGAATGCTGGAGTTGAGGTCATCCCAAGGGGTGATGAAATTCCCAAGCAGGCCTCCTAATAAAATGAAAAAAACAAATCCACTTATTTCTTGTGCACCCAAGGTCGCCCAAAGGCGCGAGGGGAGAGAATACGTAAGTGGACTTGGGGTTTAAAAGACACTTGTTCATTATCCACAAAAATTTAAGTTTGCTACACTAATTGAAGACACACATGTTTAGAGCATACAAGGTTCTTTCCAATAGAAAATAATAGAAAATATAAGAAAATGCTAAAAATGAAAATGCTAAAATGACAATGCTGAAATGAAATTAATTTTCTTTAAGGCTTTGGATGTGATTTCATTTTAAGGCCCAAATCCAAATGTGCTCTATACTAAATGTACCCATTTAAAACGCTCCAATTTCAAATGTGACCAAGTCTTTTTCACTTTAGTTCATCCTCTAACACAAATCCTCGAATTGCAAACTCACAAAATGCTCAAGAAACTGTTAACCGTTAGTTTAAATCTCAATAGTCGCAGACGCTAATATTCGGAGATGCTCAAATTCGAAGACGACAAAACACAGAGCGCAGACACCAAAAGTGCAGAGCACAAATGCCAAAATGTAGTGCGCAGACACCAAAATGCAGAGTGCAAATGCTAAAATGCAGAGCGCAGACGCTAAAATGAAAAGCGAAGACACCAATTTTGAATCGCAGACGAAAGATCACAGAGTGCAAATGACAAATAAATAAGCACAGACGACAAAACCCTAATGTGGATGATAGAATAAATAATACGCAGACACAAAAAAGAAAAGAACCTAATTTTTTTTTTGGCGGCAGCGCAGATGCTTGTTCTCAGAGACGCTGATCTACGGAGACGTTGATATGCGTAGATGCGCAATGCAGATGACACTATGATTATCAGAGATGACAAAATGTTAATTTGAACTGCAGAAAGTTTTATTAGCAGACTTCTGAAGTGAGATCAGGGACGTGGGTCCCACTGGGCGTGCCAAAATGTGTGCTGAAAAAATGTGCAAATTGCTGGAAGCCTAAGGAATCAAGCTAATTTAAAAGAAATTCACAAAAGCAACCAACAAACCAAAATTCCAACCACCTCTAATACTCAACAAGGGCAGCTATGTGTAGCCATTGTTGGTGTATCTTTGATGGAGGGTGTGTTTGGTATGCTCTCACAAACACAACAATAAGTAAATACCTTGTGTGGAAGTGCAAATGTGAGTGTGAGTGCAAAGTGAATGTGCAATATGATCCTAGACTATATGAAAAGAAGAATACTTTCAAGATATGACTATGAAAGAAGTTACACTCAAAGGTATTCTATGATGCAATGAACATGAAATGATGAAAACTATCTATGAATGCAAGCTAATAACTAGAATGAAAACTAAACTAGAATGTAAACTAAATATAAATGCACAACAAAATCTAATATGCAATACAAAATATAAATCTTACCAACTATCAATTCACTAATATGTAGCCTATGAACTCCATATGGAAATGTAGCTATAATGCAAGCTCTCAATATGGTGATTCTAGACTTAAAGCGACGAAGTGTCAATGCAATCCAATAATCCTCTATATGAAATGCTTTAGAAAAGGCTTCTATTTAAAGACTCTCAGAAAACATCTAGAGGGTGTCTAAAAGATAAGGATAAAGATTATCAATTAAGCACCTTATCTCATATCTTTTGTTGGAAGGATAAAATGATGAGGTGGCACATGTGTGTAGAAAGTTTTCAAGTTGTAGACACCATGTGCTTAAAAAGAAATGCAAACCCTTATGATGACAACTCATAAGAGTACACATACTCTTAGGCTTATAGATTAGGATAAAAATTAAATTAAATGAAATTTAATTTAATTTAGGTCTAGAAGAAATTAATTAGGATATGGACGATTTAAATAAATAAAATTTATTTAAAAAAGGGAATAAATGGAGAATCATGTGTTAAATTAAATTTAACACATTAAGGCTAGGAAGTATTTAAATTAAATTTAAATACTTATGCCAAAAATGAACCTATTTAATTAAAATAATTTTAATTAAATAAGTAGAAGAATGTGACAATTATTAATTAAATTAATAAAGTCATTCGGGACAATTTTTAGTGTCTACACCCACAAGAAGAAGAAGAAGAAGAAGAAGAAGTAGATAAAATAAGAAGAATATAGACAAGAAGAGTAAGAAGAATTCCAAGTGCTTTGTCCATCTATAAGCTTGAAAAATCTGCAAACACTATGAGATAGACTATGAGTTCCTTTGTCTTCTTCATGCTCATGTGGACCTACAAAACCAATTTATACAATCCTACCAATCACAAAAATAAGGAAAATTAGCCAAAATTAGCAAATGACATACAAAACTTGACTAAAAAAGCTAATGAAGATGACCCATGCGGGGTCCCACCGGGCGTGCCAAAATGTATATGAGCAATGTTAGTATGCTAATAGAAATCAAATTTAAATAAAGCTTCTACAAACTAGACAAAATTCATAAACTTCAAGATAGACTAAGATGAGCTCTCAATTGAGAATATGAGCCATTAATGGGCTTTCTCAATGAGAAGCTCTCTTGTTGAGTGGCTTTGTCTAAATAGATAGGATGTATGCTCAAGCTTATGCTTCAAAAAGGGCTTCAAATGGAGTTGGAATTTGGGTGTGAGTGTATGATTTTGATGTAAAATGGCTTCTTAAAATAGCATTATGACTTTACTTCATGGATTGTGTTCTTTTACAAAGGGGAAGGATCCAATTTATAGGCAAGAGGCTTGAGGGATTGAGGGCTAAGATGCAAGGTGTTGGTGTTTTAAAATGCACTAAAACTACTAAGTGAAAAAAATGCTTAATACCAGAATGACAGTACATACACAATCTAAAGACTAGCCAATTCTTATTAACAATTGCATATGCAAAGTATTTGGACCCAACTTCAACAAAATCATAGACGGTTTTCTACTCTTTTGGCTCTGCAAAACTAGGGTGGGTATACCTAGGGATGATTCAAAACTGGAACAACTGTATGAGGATTATTCTTAGTTTCATTCTGATTCTCATTTCAAAATCCTCAGACATATACATAATTCTTTGCTAACTTGATAAATACATCCCCTAAAATAGATATGGCCAAGAATTCTTCTATAGATCTGCAGATGTTCTAGACAATAGTGGCTAATTGAAGCTAAAATATTCCATATAGACAAGTGCTGGCCAACTTTGAAGATCTACAGGAAATAAAAGTAAAATCTGATTTCATGTTGTATTTTGATAATCATTTATGATCTATTTTTCCTTCAGCTGAATCAATTTTGATCAGTTCCTAATCCATTGGGATTCAGAGTCTATAGCAAGTTCTCAGATCTAGTTTGTTGCCTTACAACAAATTCTATCAGCAATTCTTATCAGAATTCATCATTCAAAATCCTTCCCACTACTAAAGAAGCCTTATCACATTTATCAAAGCTTTTATTTAATCCATTGAATTAATAGTAGTGATAAATAGATATACAACCTAACTAGATTGCATTCAATTACACAAGCCTTTACTTATACAATATCAGGACAACCAAGTAATTGAAAGGAGACAAGATTCAGAAAGAATAATATGGGGACAGTTTACAATTATTATTCATCTTCTTTGAAAATGGTATATCATTTACAATAGACTCAGAATGACCTTCAGAAAGAAACAGAGCTCATTGTATATTCATGTATTCTTAGATAATTGATAGAGAAAATACATCATAAACTTGCTTTCAAAATTTGGACCAAAAATAGACTAAGCATATTACTTAGAAAAATAGAATTTGGACCCTTCTTTAGCCTTGGGATCTCACTTAAATAATGCGAGATGCAACAAGCTCCAGGCTAAAAGAAATGACAGTTGTCCTTAACAAAGAATATTTACATACACCTACCACAAAAAGACAAAAAGTGGGTAACAAAAGATGTCCAGATCAAAACATTCTCTTAAATGAGTCATCTTTTGTTAATACAATTTTGTGTTGCTGATTGGTTATTGATCTACTTTCTCTGTACAAGTAACTACCAAATTAGCCGATGATGAAGCTTGTTCTGATGATGGCATATTAACTTCCACCTATAGGCTTTCTTCGTCTTTATCTCAGGTGGTAGGAACAACTTCTATCTTATCCTCTTCTCTAGCCTTATCAGCATCCTGTGGTCCTAGGTTTGTAATTGAAAATGACAGGTTTCTCTTGTCTTCTTCTTCTGATTGGGTTTGAGAAATGATAGAATTAGTAGTTTGGAATTCCTCATCCTGCACATTATCACTGTTAGTTTCATCTGCATCCAACTGTTCACTAGAAACCATTTTTGCCATCCACCTATCAAATAATGCATCATCTGGCTAGTTGAATTACAAAATATCCTTCTATTTTTTTAGCACATATTCAGACACATTATTAATATCAATGAAATCTTGTTTTAAAGAATCAAAGAATATTTTGGCTTTCACCATCTCCTCTATTGTGGTGGCCCACCATGCATGCCCAATTTCATTCACTACTTGATTCATTCTTAAACAAAATGCTTCATCAATTTCTTTTGTCCATTCCTCTTTTCTTTTTAAATTATTTTTCTTATCTAGGGCATGAGGAAATAATTTGAAATTTTGACTCCTATATTTGTCCAAGTGATTTATTGTTATCTTCTATAAATGTGTCCTTTTATTATCAAAATCAGCAAGGTTAGAAACAATATCAAAGACTTTTTCAATCTGATCATGGGAAGTATCTATAACAGATAAACACAAAAAAGGTTATTCCTTTTTCCCTTCTTACCCACTTATCCAAAATAGGCTTTAGAGCCTCATCATTTCCTTTTAATTCCTCCCAAATGTTAATCACCCTGACCAATTGATGATGAATTAATGGCCATTCAACTTTGTCTCCCAGATATGTAAGAGCTTTTCTTAGTTTATCTTCATACTTAGATTCCAACTCTATATGTAAGGCCCATAGTTTAGCCTTTTCTTCTTCAAATTCCTTAGCAGTGTAATATTGTGGCCCCTGGGGTGTATCTGGCATTTCAATGAGGGGGGTAGACTTGAAGAGTTCTATAGGGGGACGAGGGTAAGTTATTCTAGGCCTGGTGGATTGTTCCAATAGCTTATTTTCAAGCTCAATCCTCCTCTTTACCTCTTTGTTGTATGAATCCACCATTGTCTCATACTTGCTTTGTAACTCAAGCATAACCTGTTCCTCCTTCTTAGTAGTGTCCAAAAGAAATTTGGAAGACTCCACATTCCAATAGGTTGCCTGTACATGGGAGGTGTCAGCAACCCTTCTTACAAGTATGTTGCCCGTTAGTTCAAACTCATCTGGTTGCGAGGATGTGGCTCTAGATCCTTTTTTCAATGACCAACTGACCAAAGCAACTTGATCCTCAATGAATGTAGTTCCTTAGAAATCCTTTTTATTTGGGTCTTGCAATTCCAATTTATTTGAAACAAAATTGAAAATTAAGGCATCTGCAATATCCCAATTTGGCAACAATAATATGTTCAAGGCTTTTACCATTTGCCTTCCTTCTTCGGGAGTAATGTTCTGGAATTCCTTCATCATTTCTTCTTTAATCTGGTCTTGTATGGAAGCTTCATCCATTTCTAGATGCTCTGTCTTCATCCTTTTACATTTCTCCTCAAAGATTTTCATGTTCGTTCTCCATGCAAATTGCTGAAAGGCTCTTGATTTTACAAAATTGTCATCAGTCAAAAATTGATGACTTGCTTGTTCTAATACAGGGTCCAATTCCCTGCCTTTATAATCAACTCTTGTTAGATCCAGACTTGGGAGAGGAGGCTTTGGAAGGTTACCTTCATCCAATTCTACTTGGGTAATAAGAAAACCTCCTTGTGACCCAATCTCTTCAACTTGCTCACTTGTGAGCTTCTCTTCTCCAATTCTCAAAGGAGATTGGGTGGGTGAATATTCCTCAGCTTGAGATCTCCCTTCTCTTATTACCTTCTGCCTCTTTGGGCTAGGCTCATCAGGTCTCTCCTCCAAAACTATACTAGTGGATCCCATTATTTGTTTGCCCTTATCTATAGGAGCCTTTTTATTCTGAATTATAGTGTAACTAGGCTTCTTGTGTACAATTATTTGACCAATCCCTATATTAGGAGTGAAAGCTAACCTCTTCATGGCTTCTCTAGCCTTATCAGGAGAAGAATTAATAAAAAATTATTTCTTCTCATTCATGGTTTCCATTATTGCAGGGAATTTATTTATGAGCTTATTTATCCTATCAGCCTCTGTATTAGCATTGTCTAAAGGACTATAATTTTGATCAAAATAATGAATAAATTCTAGGACCCAAGAATAAACTCTCCACTTTTCTTTTTTAGTTTCTTTTTCTTGTAAAGAAAATTCATTTCTTATAATGTCTTCTGGGTAATATGAATCATGATTTACCGGTCCTAGCTTGATCCTATGCCTCAAAGTTTGATTGAAAAATCCCTCAAAATCACAAAAATGGGGGTGGGAAATAGCCATCATATACTGATCCAGAATTTTGTACAAAAAGAACCATCCTCCTTTAGTGATCAAAAACTAATGGGCCACTGTACAGGTAGGGAAAATTGACCCTAGTTGCCTCTTTGACAAGAACATTTCCTCTACTCCTCCTAATTGCCATAAGACTTCTGCCATCCCTATCTTTAGGGGCACTTGGTAAGGCAAGACATGAGGGCTCCCTTTAAAACCATAAATTCTGAAAATTGTAGAAACAGGGTATGGAATAATATCTCCCCAATTGTGCGAAACTTTCAAATTATGTGGGCTATCCATAGGTCTTATGAGATTCATTAATACTTTAGGGATCCTGGGATTATCACTCAAAAATAGACATCTCAACTTAGAGGCAAAATATCTATCAAATCTGACAAAGCTAGCTTTATTTGCATCCCAAGTCATATCTCCACTCCACAACTGGACTGGTAATGTTTCCCCATTTTCTTCTCTGTTCAATTTCATCTCATTTCCAAAATATGTTACCCCTTTGAACAAGAACATATGCATTAATAAGGAATAGTGGCCAAAATTTTTCTCCACCTTACCTCTCGCAATTCCAACCAAACTGATGTGAATTTCTTCAGCTAGAAAGGAAGCAAAATCAAAAATGACATCTACACCAAAAGAGGCAATTTGAATCATCATATACATAAGGTCAATGGGCATGAAATCCTGCTCATCCTCACCAAGAACATGGCACAGGGTCCTGTATATCTCTATAGCTCAGGAAGTGAAAAGGCTCTTCTTAAAAGGTTCTTTAGAGGCTACAGTTATTATTGGCAGAGTTCTGACTGTACCAATGTGTGCCCTCAATGCACCTCCCCTAATTATATCTCTTTTCGCTTTGTATTCCTTTTCTAATTCCAACAAATTGATTGGCACATGGAAATCTGATAATGGTTCTAAGTGAAAAACCTCTCTAATTTCTTCAGGGCTAAGTGATACTAGAGGCACACCATCATTTCTTCTCACAACCCTAATGGCTTGGTCATAGTTTTTGGCAATATCTTCTAGCAAGTCATAGTCAATGAAAACACTAGGAACTACTAACTTTTCCAAGTCAAAATTCCATATATTAGCATGAGGGGAAAACAGATTCCTCTCTAAAAACCACTTTTAAAAAAAAATGAGACCAGTCTGATTGGTTATTGCATCCCTTACCCAGTTCCCCTTGTCATACAAGCCATCAAAAATTTTAAGCCTAGGACTTAATGAAATTAATCTCTTGACCTGTGCAGACTCTGTAGTAGATCCTGGGAGTAACTCTAGGAAATCATCATGGATATTCCTATTCATATAATTAACTTGCATAGAGAATGATTTCTTAGGAGGCATCTTGATTGTAACAATGGGAATTGGAATGTTACAGAGGTTATGATCAAGTACTTACTTGATTTTTCCAAAATTATCCTCTTTTGAACTTCTACAACTGCTTTCAAACAGATATGAAACTATTTTCGCGTCTTCACCAAAGCTTAATCACAATGTGATCGACGGGTGCCTATGCTCAAAGAAAATGTAATCTTTGCTGGAGTGGACTGTAATGAATAATAAAAGAAATTCTTATAGATTATACTCTGCTTTTTTGTCACACTTGAAATCTCTGTTCATCATAAATGCACGAGACACAATGTCACCACACTTCCCCTTTTCTTTTAAAAACTTGCACCATCAATTCCTGGAAAAACTTGCGATCTGGTAATGACAACTAAGCTGTTTCATTTCCTTACTGACATATTTGCAATCAAACCAATAGGATAGCTCCACCTGTGCCTTTCCTTCAATGTTGGCGCTTTAGATTGGGCCCACGAATGACCACGGACACATGTCATCACGTCGCTAACTCGCTATACTTATACCTTGAGCATCTTTCCATGGCGAGCTAGCGACGACCATTGATCTTATGTCAATCATGTGGCATACATTTGAAATGACTTTACAAGGAATCAATGGTGGGCCATCATTCGCTAACTCACTATGCTTAATTTTCGAGCACTTCTACATAGCGAGCTAACGACAACCCTTGATATTGGCCCAATCTCACAGTCAAAAAACCTTAAATTAAATTCCTCAGAAGTGGGTCCACTGTACCACTGTTGCTGAGCTAGCATGATGCACTGGAATACACATATATATTTTAATCATCGTTTATCTTAAGTTCTGCCATGTTTTTGACTTTTGGGTCAATCGTTATGTCGCTACCGGCAAAACACAACAATATCCGGCTAGCGATGCAACAACCCATCAAAAAACCAGTGCTAGGAAAAGTGGCATAGCTTGCAAGGAATTTTTTTGGGACTTTCCAAATCATCTTTGGTCATAAAAGAAGGTCACCTTTAGCGATGATTTTGTCCTCGCTATGTCGCTATCGTCAAATCACTTGTTTATTTTGATAGTGACTTAGCGAGTTTCCGAAGTAATTTGGATGCCAGGTTTATTATTCTCGATGACCATAGACATGTGTCATCCCATCAACCAACTTGCTATACTTAGCTTCCGAGCACTTTTCTTTAGCGAATCAATGACAACTGTAGATTTAAAAGAAATCCGACGGTGAGGTAAAAAACTTTGACAAGGATTAAAACAACAAAATCAACATAGGTGAATAAAAACATCTACTAAGTTTCTTCCCCATTTTTTAAAATTTTCGTGCCAAGGAAAATTTAAAAGGAAAAAGGGACTAGCCCAAGAAAAACACAAACTTAGTTGGAAACCTAATCATCACTAAAGGATCACAACCTGAAATTTTATCTAGGCAAGATGAAACCTATTATGCAAACATTCAGGCCAGCACAAGGATGGAGAAAAGCTCATGGAGGGCTTAGATTGCATGAGAGGAGAGCACATGGATTGTGCTTCCTTACAACCAATCAGGGAGTGACACATGTCATAGGGTGATAAGATGGAGGAAAGGGGAAGGATGTGTCAACAAAGGAGGGTCAAGGGATAAAATCTTCATAAAGACCCTCATAATGGCTTGTAAGAGAAATGAAAGGGCTTGGAAGAGTCATTTATGGCCTAGTGGGCTTCATAAACTTTTATGGTTGGGATATTTTGAGGGAGATGAGAGGCATTTCAACTTGGGCTTAATTAGGAAGGTTTTAAGCTTTCTTAGGATTGTGCAAATGATTAGAGGATGGATTAGGATGGTTTAGGATTAGCTTAGGGATAGGCAAGTGGATGGCATTTAATGAGGGTGGGTGAAGGATGTGATGTCCCCTTCTAGCTAGAGACATCACTTTAGCTGGTGATTAGCCTAACAGAGACCCTCGTAGGCTAATAAGATTGGATAGAGGGTCACCTTGGTGTGGAGATCCTCCAAGGACCAGAGCAGAGTACTCTTCTGGGTTGCCAGAGTTTGTTTATGATGATTTTTCCTTTGAGTTTGGCTTGGTCAGGCTATTTTTAGCAGTTTTAGAGTTATAAAGATAGACCCCTGCTATTTTTAGAAAAGGGGTATGGTCATATGCAGTTCTATCATGTTAGCTCCCAGTCCAAACGACATTCAAAAATGTTGAGTAATAATGGAGATATTAATGTTTATTTAGTTAAAATAAACATTATTGTTTTTGAGCCTATATTGTTAAGTTATAATATATAACTTAAGTGAGGGTCATGATATCATAAAAGGGGCCATCGTTTCAATTAATTGTGGGTCCAAGCTTATGGAAAAATTAAAAGGGGTTTTCTAAGTTTTAATGTAATAACATTTTTTATGTTATTATTATATCTTTTATCCCACATTGAGCGTGGAGACTCATTCTGGAGTTGAGGAGTCCTTATAAACAAACTTTGTCTTCCTTCAAGAGCAGGTTATGAGAATTGCTTAAAAACTTTGCCTTGTGAAATTTCTTGAAGTTGTGGCAACAAGGGTTTCTACAAGTTTAAGAAGAATTCAGAATGTGGAGAACGTAGTATCTTCAGAGTTGATGCAATTTGAGGGTGTGAAATATCACTTGAATTTTGCCTGTGAGTTGACTTCATTCTGGAGTCAATATTGTATTTAGTAGGAAAGAATTTGGATGAATCTGTTATAGGTTGGAAGGGGTTATAACAGTAGCTACAGTGCTGTGAACAATACAGCGCTATAGTGAATCAGAGATTTAATATTGCAGTTTTTGATAGGCGCTGCCCAAGGAGGAAGCAACCAGTAGCGTGGTTGCATATTAGAGACAAAAATCAGCTTAAAACATTCAAAAACAAACCAAAAACAATTATTACACCCAGGGAAACAAACAGTGATCAGCTTAGAGCCTATTTGGGGTTCTTACATTGGTATCAGAGCCTCATTCCTGCCATCCTGAGGGTTTGGGGAGTCATATGCAGCCACTGGAAATTGGACCACACAGGTACCATACTCGTAGGAGAGCTCTGATTGAAAGAGAATAGTTACAGGAAACAGGAAATATGGAAGAGAGGCATGATGGTAGTCCACCTAGAAACAGGAGGAATAATGATGATCAGGATACCAGAGAATTCTACCATGCTATGGTTACTGGGCAGCAGCAAATGGCACAGGCATTACAGGCACTCACTACTATGGTAGAAAGGATGAACCCACCTGTTAGAAAAAATGGGGAGCCAGGAGAACAGGGAGATAACAGGAGTGCTACAGGTAATCAGAGACCACAACGGACCCATTCCAGAATAGCTGATAGGCCTACACGCCCTACATTTGTTCCGGAGGAGCCAGAAGAAGCTCCAGTAGAGGAGATGACAGGAGACCCCATATTCACAGATGCACTCATGGCTGCAAATGATGAATGGGAATTATTAGCTCCGCAGGTTCGGGAGAGGATGACCTTTGAACGCTTTGTAAATTAGAGGAGAGAGCATTACAGGTCACTCAGACAAGATAGGAGGCCTAGAGGTCAAAATAGTGAGCTGAAGAGGGCTACAGCAAGCTTACTATGCCTACATTTGATGGGAGTGGTAAGATGATAGCTCAAGCTTGGATTCATAAGCTTGACACATTTTTGGCACTGAGGCCAATGACAGAGATTGAAGCTATCAAATATGCCACCTTGCATTTGGAGGGAATAGCACATGATTGGTGGTACCATGGTATGGTAACACTTCAGCATAACCAAGTGATAGAATACCAGGACTTCGTGGATAGGTTGGTTGAAAGATTTGACAAGAAAGATCCAGAGATTTACTTCTGGGACTTAGCACAGCTGAAACAAATAGGCAACTTGGAGTATTTCATTGGTGAATTTCAGCGGTTGGCAGTCATGGTGCCAAACATTTCAGAGCATAGATTGATAGTTCTTTTCATTGAGGGCCTATCCAAACCACTGAGAGGTTGGATAAAGGCATTTGATCCTATTTCTTTACAGGAAGCGATGAGAAAGGCAAGAAGTATGGAACATGTAGTCCCAACAAACAAATTTCAGTCCAAAGGAGCATCTTCTAGTAAGGATAACAAACCATTTTATAAAAAATTAGAGAGGACTGATTTTAAAATTGATTCTAAAGATAAAACTCCAGCACCTTTTGACAGGGAAACATTAAACAATTTGAGGAAGAAAAAATTATGTTTCTACTGTAAGGGACCCTATGATGCAAACCATGATTGTCCTCTTAGGCCAAAGGGAAAAGCTAACAAAGTTATGTGGGCATACTATGAGGAATCAGAATCAGATAATTCAGATCAGCAGTCTGATATAGAGGAAATAGATGGTGAAAAAGAGGAAGACAAGGCTGAAAACTTGTCTAAAATGGAGTCCAAGGATGGGGAAGGAGATGGGCAACTTAGGGAAGCTTGTCTCACTAGTATTAAGCAAGAAGGGTCATTCCGGATGAGAGGAGTACTTGCTAGACAGTGAGTCATAACCTTGGTTGATATAGGTGCCACTCATAATTTCATTGATGCTAGGATGGTGGAGAAGCGTGGCATACAAACAGAGGAGTTTGGGGGAATTAGAGTGAGGGTAGCGGATGGCTATGTCCTCAAATGTGATCATAGGATCACTGGACTCCCATTAAAAGTTAATAATTATGACTTTAAGGCAGATTTTTATGTTGCACCTATGGGAGATACAGATATAGTTCTTGGGATGAGTTGGTTGCACGATATTGGTGAGTTCACTCTTAACCTCAAGGAGATGGAGATGAGGTTTAAGGTGAATGGGAAGACACATATTCTTAAGGCAATCAGGGACAGTGATCTCAAGATGGTCTCTTTTCGTAGAATGGCTAGATTTATTCGACATGATCAGGTAGAGTGGGTAGCAGAGTGCATGTTGATGCCATCATAGGAGGGACAGCATAAGATTGAATATCCTCCGGATATTCAGGAGCTTAGAGTTAAACACTCTAAGGTGTTCAGTGACATTCCACCAGGTAGACCACCAGACAGAGGTATTGAGCACATCATTGAGTTAGAGGAGGGGGCTAAGCCCATCATGATTACACCTTACAGGCATCCGAAGAGGTTGAAGGATGAAATTGAGAAAACCATAAAGGAGTTACTTGCTATGGGCCACATTAGACCAAGTAAGTCTCCTTTTGCTTCTTCAGTGGTGTTAGTAAAGAAGAAGGATGGGACATTGAGGATGTGCATTGATTACAGAGTGCTTAATAGGAAGACAAGTAAAAATAGATACCCCATTCCCAAGATCAATGAGTTGATAGATGAGCTTCATGGAGCTTGCTTCTTCTCAAAGATAGATTTGAGATCAGGTTATCACCAGATCAGAGTTAGAGAGCAGGATATTGAGAAGACAGCCTTTAGATGTCATTGTGGCCATTTTGAGTTTGTAGTTATGCCATTTGGGCTAACTAACACACCTGCTACTTTTCAGGCAACAATGAATAGGGTTTTCCATCCTCAGTTGAGGATATTTGTACTTGTCTTCTTCGATGATATCTTGGTATATAGTAGATCTTGGGAGGAGCACTTGGTTCACCTGGACATGGTGCTGGGTATATTGGATAGAGAATCCTTGTATGTAAAGGAGTCAAAGTGTGATTTGGGCATGATAGAGTTGTTGTACTTGGGTCACATCATCAGTGCAGAGGGCATGTGCATGGATCCTGAAAAGATTCGTGCCATTGTGGAGTGGCCTTCACCGGTGAACCTTACATAGTTGAGGGGATTTCTAGGACTATGTGGTTTCTACAGAAGGTTTGTGGATGGATATTCCAGGCATGCGGCACCCTTGATAGATTTGATGAGAAAGGGAGCTTTCTTGTGGACTCTTGAAGCACAGGAGTGTTTTGAGAAATTTAAGGGGTTGATGACTTCTTGTCTAGTATTAGCATTACCAGATTTCAGCAAACCTTTTGAGCTACACTGTGATGCTTCTGGAGAGGGCATTAGAGTGGTGCTTATGCAGGAGAAGCACCCTATTGCTTATGAGAGCAGGAAATTGAGAGGGCTAGAGCGGAGCTTCAGCATATATGATAAGGAGATGTTAGCCATTATGCATGCTTTGGCCAAATTCAGGCAATATTTGGTAGGTAGAAAATTTTGTATCAAAACCGACCATAATAGCCTAAGACACTTTTTGGGGCAGCGAGATCTCAATGATAGGCAGCAAAAGTGGGTGAGCAAGTTACAGTCCTATGACTTTGACATTACATATTTTAAGGGGACACAGAATGTAGTTGCTGATGCCTTATCACGTAGGCCCCATTTGAGCTTACTGATAGACATATCAGAGGATTGAAGACACTTGATCCTTGCAGAGTATGCAAAGGACACTTGGGCAGCTGGATTGATAGATGGGACTATTCAGGACAGCAGATACACCCTTGTGAATGAGCTCATCATTTACAAAGGACGAATATTTTTGGTCCCAGGATCAGTAGTGAGGAGGGTGGTTTTGAAATCTTTTCATGATTCACCTATGGCAGGACATCTTGGTTTCTACAAGACATACCGACAGATTAGAGAGTGATTCACATGGAAAGGGCTCAAAGCAGAGGTACTTCAATATGTTAGGGAGTGTCCCACTTGCCAGCAGAATAAGCAAGAACACTCCTATCCAACCGGTTTACTTCAGCCACTTCCGATTCCTGATAGGAAGTGGGAGTGTTTGTCTATGGACTTCATCACAGGACTGCCTAGAGCCCAAGGTAGAGACTGTATATATGTGGTTGTGGATCGCCTTACGAAGTTTGCACACTTTTTTCCGATCACTGCTACATACACTGCTACACAGGTGGCAGAGTTGTTCTTCAAAGAGATATTCAGATTACATGGCTTACCTCAAAGCATTGTAAGTGACAGAGACAGTAGGTTTATGAGTCACTTTTGGCAGGAGCTATTCAGGTTGTGTGCGACAGAGCTCACTCCGAGTACTAGCTACCACCCTCAAACAGATGGTCAAACAGAGATAGTAAACAAATGGGTGGAGGGATATCTCAAAAATTATATAGTAGGGCAACAGAGGGCATGGGTAAAGTGGATTTATCTTTGTGAGTATTGCTACAATACCACTTATCACATGTCTATTCAGATGTCATCCTTTATGGCCCTGTATGGGTATGAGGCACCCAATTTTACGGATCTGCTTTTGAGTGACAGTAGAGTGCCCAGTGCAGGTGATTTGTTATAGGAGAGTCAAGACCTTGTTAAGACTCTCAAGGATAATCTAACTAAGGCACAAAATCAGCAAAATCAGTATGTAGATTAGAAGAGGACTGAGCGGACTTTTGAGGTTGGAGACATGGTGTATCTTATGTTGCAGCCTTACCGTCAATCCACTCTCAAGAAGAGTGGTGCCGAGAAACTCAAGCCACGATACTATGGTCCATTTAGGATTATCAGGAAAGTGGGAGAGGTGGCTTATGAGTTAGACTTGCCGGCGGAGAGCAAGGTGCACAATGTTTTTCATGTGTCACGCCTCAAAAAGGCGCTAGGACATCATATTGTGCCTTCTACAGTACTACCACCCCTGGATGATGAGGGAAAACTTGTTTTGATACCGGAGGCTATCATTGATTTTAGAGAGAGGAACTTGAGGAAACGTACCATCCGAGAATATTTGGTGAAGTGGAAGGATTTGCCGGTAGAGGATGCTACTTGGGAGAGCGAGGAGATTTTATAGCATCCAGACTTGAAATTGCTTGAGGACAAGCAATTTCAAGGAGGGCAGACTGTGATGTCCCCTTCTAGCTAGAGACATCACTTTAGCTGGTGATTAGCCTATCAGAGACCCTCGTAGGCTAATAAGATTGGATAGAGGGTCACCTTGGTGTGGAGATCCTCCAAGGACCAGAGTAGAGTACTCTTCTGGGTTGCTAGAGTTTGTTTATGATGAATTTTCCTTTGAGTTTGGCTTGGTCAGGCTATTTTTAGCAGTTTTGGAGTTATAAAGATAGACCCTTGCTATTTTTAGAAAAGGGGTATGGTCATATGCAGTTCTATCATGTTAGCTCCCAGTCCAAACAACATTCAAAAATGTTGAGTAATAATGGAGATATTAATGTTTATTTAGTTAAAATAAACATTATTGGTTTTGAGCCTATATTGTTAAGTTATAATATATAACTTAAGTGAGGGTCATGATATCATAAAAGGGGCCATCGTTTCAATTAATTGTGGGTCCAAGCTTATGGAAAAATTAAAAGGGGTTTTCTAAGTTTTAATGTAATAACATTTTTTATGTTATTATTATATCTTTTATCCCACATTGAGTGTGGAGACTCATTCTGGAGTTGAGGAGTCCTTATAAACAAACTTTGTCTTCCTTCAAGAGCAGGTTATGAGAATTGCTTAAAAACTTTGCCTTGTGAAATTTCTTGAAGTTGTGGCAACAAGGGTTTCTACAAGTTTAAGAAGAATTCAGAATGTGGAGAACGTAGTATCTTCGGAGTTGATGCAATTTGAGGGTGTGAAATATCACTTGAATTTTGCCTGTGAGTTGACTTCATTCTGGAGTCAATATTGTATTTAGTAGGAAAGAATTTGGATGAATCTGTTACAGGTTGGAAGGGGTTATAATAGCAGCTACAGTGCTGTGAATAGTATAGCGCTACAGTGAATCAGAGATTTAATATTGCGGTTTTTGATAGGCGCTGCCCAAGGAGGAAGCAACCAGAAACGTGGTTGTGTATCGGAGACAAAAATCAGCTTAAAACATTCAAAAACAAACCAAAAACAATTATTACACCCAGGGAAACAAACAGTGATCAGTGTAGAGCCTATTTGGGGTTCTTACAAAGGAGGAGATATTTGTTAACTTTGGCTTGGGTTAGTAAGTCTTAACCCATGTTTAGGGAATGTGACAAGGTTAGGAGGGGATTAGGATTAGGTTTAAAGACATCTTCTAGAAGAGTCTAGACTTTGGATGAGGATAAAGACTTTCTAGAATAGTCTAGAACTTCCTAGGATGAGGATGAAGACTTTCTAAAAGAGTCTAGAACTTCTTAGGATGAGGATAAATTAGATTTTTAAGAAATAAATAAAGTTTTATTTATTTCAAGGGTTTGGGTTGAGGAGATATTTATTAAAACTTTTTTAATAAACATGAGGATTAATATTTAATCTTAATTAAATATTTTGAGTTGGGATTAGGGGTAGGAAATGATGGGATTAGCCTTTAATCAAAATTAAAGAAGGATTAGAAGATTTTGGAAGAGCTTGGTGGTCTTAAGGAAATTGGCCAAGTTTTGGGCAAAAAATAAATTTTTTATTTATTTTGGGTTTTTTGGTCAATTTATTAATTAAATAATTAATAAATAAAGAAATAATGTTTAAATAAGATTTAAACATTTTTGGGAGGGATTCCTTAATTAAATATTTTTAATTAAGATAAAGGGATTTAATGGTATAAAACTAAATAAATAAATTAATTAATAAATGATGATGTCATCAGGGATTTTTCAGAAAATAAAAATACTTTATTTTCTAAAGGATTTTAGGTGTCTACACTAGGATGTCAAGATTAGAAAAGATAGGTCAAAAGCATAGATGAGATGGTAAGATAGCAAAGAAGAGAGAAATAGGAAATAAGAGATAAGATAAGATCAAGAAGAGGTAAGAGAAGGATGAATGTAGTTAGCTAAGATGTCCATGAAAGATAAAGAAGAGAGCTCTCTCAACATCCAAAATTAAAAGCTAAGCTAGAATGAACCCTAGAATGCAAGCTAGTATGAAAAGGTGCAATTGTAAGGGTTTTATATGTAGGTTCTTGTTTTAGGGACATCATAAGATCATACAATCATCACTAGTAAAACTTTGAGGAAATGAATATGATCTATGTTAGATAGAAATATGGGAATCCAACATAAACATTAAAGACATATAGGTCAAGATGGATAATGCAATTAGAATCCCTATGTTTACTATAGAAATATTACACCTATATCAAGGCATAAGTGCCAAGATAATTCCTATGTGTGGTCTCACAAAAAATAGTCAAAGATGATACATTTGTAAGCCAAAGTGTTAAGTAGGACAACAATGAATGCTCAAAAACACCTTAGACTAACAAAGTATACCCACAAGCAGAAAGCAAGTAAAACATGCTCCATGCCCCAGTCTTCTAGTTCATGACATCCTCAAAAAGCTATTAGGGAGGGAACACATAGCAAAGAAATCATCATAGCTCAATCGTTTAAATGTTTAAGTGCATGTGTGTGTAAGTCACTTGGCCAATTTTTCAAGACTCAATTTTGATAGTGAGAAATATTGCAATATCGAAGACTGTAGTAAAACTATTTGAAAAGTGTTGAGAAACACTATTTTGTGAGTTTTCAAAGAAACACTAATGCACAAGGAAACCTCAATAGGCTAAGTAGTTGTGCCCCTAAGATGAGGACATGAAACAATTCCAATCTAGGAAATGTGTTGCAGAGTGGGTAATTGAGACTAATAGACATAGGTGCAAGGGTCTCAAGTAGCACCTGTTTCCAGGTTTTCACCACTTGATAGTTTTGTTAGGACTTTTTTCAAAAAAATTGTATTTTTAAATTTCTTGATTTTTTGGTGATACACCAAAGAACCCATTCTTAGTTTTTCACTAAGATCATTTTTCAAGGACATTTTTGTATTTTAAAGATTTTTTGGATTTTTTAGAATGATTTAGAGATTACTAGTTCTCAAGCAAGGTCACATCATTTTGTCCCAATGTCTAGAAAGATGTAGAATATGGAGGAGCAATAAGCTGGTGGAAAAGAAGAGATGTATAAGAAAGGAGTATGAAGCAAGTGAAAGCGGTCCTCAAAGACTGGCTCCTCAAGAGTACCCAAACTAGGGAAAGATAGCCATATGAAGTAGGTTTGGATAACAAATGGAAGCAATGAGAAAGATAGCATGTAGGATAAGAAATTAAAGCCAATAAGTGAGATATCATATAGGATAAGAAATGGAAGACAATAAGTGAGATAGCATGAAAGCATGTAATTTAAGAGAGTAGACATGTCAAGAGGCCTAAGAACCATGTTTTTTCTTTGTGTGATCAAGACCAAGAGGTTAAATGGATATGATAGCAATGGGATAAAGAAATAAGAATGAAGTTGAATATGAAGGATATGGGTGAATGAGCAACCACAATAGGGAAGATGATCAATAGAATATAAAATACACAAGGATAGCTCAACATTGTAAAAATCAAAGAAACAAGAGGGAACAAATGAATGATGGAAGAATTACACATGATGCTTGTTTGCTATGTTTTCATCATGATACTTATCCAAGGTGCCATAAGAAGTATTTTTCACCATAGGATGAATTTTATTTCTCTTTACTTTTGCTACCAAGGTGCCACAAGAAGTGGTTTTCACGAAGGTTCTTTTTTTTCTTTTTCCTTTTCTTTTTGAATTTTTTCCCTTTTTCTAAATTTTTAGAAAGAGCTCAAGATTTTTTTTCAATTAGATAGTGCTCTTATAGGAATGATAAGTCATGATAAGACAAGACCATAGAAAGGTATGCTCAAATATGCTGATAGGGTAATGGAAGGGAAATGGTAATAGGATTAGTATATGAAGGATAAGAATTCATGTATAGAAAGCACTAAATGAGCATGGATAGAAAGTAAGTGTAAGTTCTAGAGGATTTCATGAGGGCAAATAAAAAAGTGGCAAGATCAACATTGACACACACCTTGAAGGGTGATGAAATGATGGAGGAATTGTGGATGAAATAGCTTGATGTCTAGGTGTATGAGGTGGTAGGATAATTTTAGAAGAAGATTGAGTGGAAGCCTTTGGAAGCTTGAATGTCAACTTAGATTTATGTTCAAAATTCAAGTCTTTCAAGAGAGACTTGGGAAAGAATATAGCTTTAGATTTTTCTTTGGATACTTTAGAACATATTTCTTCTATAATGGGTTTAGGAACCCATATTAGATTTGATTCAACTCTTTGGGTAGTGGATCTTTATGGTCCCTTGAATAAATTTTTTTTTTTTGTATTGATGTGTTGATTAGATATAACATAATGATCTTAATTTGTAAATGGATTTATGTGTTTATTATTAAGTTGATCATCATCTAAATTCCTTCTAGAGGACTTGAGATTTGTGGATGAATAAGCTTGATATGACTAGTTTAGATGGATACATGGGTGGAAATTCATTAAGGATGAGTGTCTTTGTTGATCTTGTGGTATTATGGGAGAGTTAATAATGTAAAATGTAGGAGATGAATGAATATAAGGTCACAATATAGATGGAAGGTTTGAAAGATTTAGCTTTGATGGATAAGGACCAAGGATAGATTTAGAAGATGCAAAAGGATAGTGGAAAGGGATATCAACATCTTTAGAGTGAGCAATATAGTCAAAGCCATCAATAGACTCATGAGTAGCTTTGATAGGAACAAAAATTTTAATAGGATAACTTGAAGTTTGAGAAAAATTTTGAAGTGGATAAGGAGAAGTAGAATGTTAAGGGATACTTTGATCTTGACAAGTAGCTTTGCATAGAATAGGAAGAGAAATTTTCTCATAATTTTCAATAAGCTCAAGGGAAATAGTTGAAGTGGTGTCTTCATAATATTTAGGAGGTGGATAAGGCATAGGGTATGGAGGAGTGACATTTTCAAGGAGATGAAAGGGTACTTGATCTTGTTGTTTCTTGACATTTATAGCTTTTTCTTTTTGAGAGGCCTCTTGACACTGAGCCACTTCTAAGGACAAGGGAGAAAGTATGGATTGCATGATAGAACCTTGACGAGGTAATGAAGTAATATCTAGAGTAGGCATATAATTTTATGAAGGTTTAGGATTTTTAGTTGTAGTAGCATGGAAAAGGTTTGCATCCAAGTGAAGGTTATCTTGAGTTTATTTTAGAGGTAGCCCTTGAGGATAGCCATACTGTGCATGAAAAGAATTAGGTTCTTTATTTTATAGAGGTATGTTGGAAAGCTTTGAAGTGTTAGGAGATGCACAAGTGTTGGAAGTATTGGAAGATGTAATGGAGCCACTATTAGACATAGGTTTATCAACATGATCTTTCTCAAGAGAAGTATCCTCAGCACATGAGTCACTAGAGGTTCCAAGATCAACAATCTCATCATCAATGAGATCTTGCTCTTTATGTTTCAACTCTATATAATCTAAAGTATTATGCTCATTATGTTTATGATAAGCACAATAGATATCTAAGAATGGGTTTCCATATAAGATAGACTTAGGAAATGTGATGAGCTTGGTGCCAAGAAGTGTTTGTAAAATAACATCATAAGAATCTCCCAGGGGTGTAAAATTCCACTCAAAATTATACCAAGGTTCTTCTTGTTGTTTATCAAGTGCATAGAATGAATCTATGTCTTCATCATTATCTTGATAAAAGATAGGTCCATTATGATAGCTTGGAATAGGCTCAAAGGAGGTATTACTTTCTTTCTCTCTAAGGAGGTCTTTAGATCTAGAAGATGAAGACATATGAGGTCTTGGAGTAGAACATGTAGACCTTGAAGAAGATGACCCATGTGTATGTAAAGGTCTTAAGGGATATTCATTTAAGGATTTAATCTTCTCCTCTAATCTTTTTTCAAGTTTAGACTTCATTTCATGCACTTAGAGAGATGAAGGTAAGAAATATAATTTGTCTCTTCTAGTTCTTTGTATTGAGCATATAGATCTTGAAACTCTTTAGTGGAATAGAGAATACCATGATCATCTAGATTTGGTTGAGGTTTGCTAGCACAAGGCTTGATTGCCATAGTGGTAGATAAATACTCAAATATGAAGGAGACTAGAGGAAGCTAATAAGGTGACACAAGACAACTTGATGTCCAAACTAGAGAGATAGAGTATTCACTTGCCAATAAAGTAGAGAGAGATTAAAGTAACTTGTCAAGAAAGGTGTCCAAATAACTTATGACACTAGTGACTCAAGTCAAGAGCTAGGAAAGAAGAAAAATAACCAAATAGATAAAGCAAGAAAAATGACAAGTGAACAACTTTCCCAACCCAACAGTATAGCCAAGAAGATAGAAATACCAAGAGCACTAAGACCAAAGAGTCACTTTAAGCATGTTCAAGCACTAGAGACATAGAAAAGAAAAGTCAAGCAACACAAGAAAATATTTGCACTTGATGTTTTGAGTTGGTTGAAAAAGTTTGACAATAGTTGATAGCATAGCAAATTTGATGTTCAAAAGAATTTTTTTTCCAAGCAATATAGTGACACATCAAGTATTATTCAAACAATAAAACAAGGGACAAAGCAACCATGCATGATACAAGCATATGTGAGGTCTCCAAAGAAATCCCTAGGACTATCTTCATGTGTATGTTCAAAATATTTTCACTGGTCTAACACATTTGAAGACACATCAAGAATACTCTATCAAAAGAACATAGTTCATTACTCAACAACTTGGCCCATGATAAGTGCTCCTTTGCCTCACACCAAGTGGTTTTGCACAAGAGATATTGTCTTTGTCATGGAAATGCCATAAGCATAACCAAGGAAATATAGATGGTGAGTGTAAAATCTTGTGGTGACTCAATTAATCCACTAGGATTGATCATTCTACCAAGAACTTGAGTGGAAAAATAAGGTAGTTACTAACCTAGGGTGTTTAGAAAGGGTTTCCATTCATAGCACTCCTCTTCCTCCTGATATAGGATACCTCATCTTGTGGTGAGTAACTAGTCTTGTGACCACAAGAGTACCTTAAGAATTCCTCCCTAGTGATCTCCTCATGGTCACAATCTCACAAGCAATCACACTATGTAAGACAAGTGCTATATCTACCAAGATTTTTTCTCCTCAATAGCCTTGAGATTATAGTGTAAGGAAACTTGGCAATAAAGAATATAACTATTTCCACATGACCCATAATATATTTGAAATAAATATAGAATTAAAATCCACATGCAAGAGAATAGAAAATATACCCACAAAATTGTGACACAAGATATACCCTAGGAAACCCTCATTGAGAAAAAAATCTAGCCTCCAAAAGCATCCATCACCATGTATTATTCAGCAAAAAATATCATTTCCATACAATCATGGAAGCCTTGATAGCCATAGCCACCACACCGCAAACTATGTGAACAAGCATGAATCCACACATCCCATGCCATGCTTCCAACCTTCGCAAATGGTCCCTTTGCTAACCTGTCAAGCCTTGTCCCACTCAACTCTTGCCTTTCTCTCTCTTACTCTACAACAACAACCCTTGTGGCTACTTATATAGTAGCAAGTCCCACAAAACCACTAAGTGGTATTACATAAACCATGTGCTAAAACCATGTGCTACCTAACCCACTGACCCCACATTTAATATTGGGCATTTAATTCTTTTCCCTAATATTAAATAATTACATCAAATATTATCAAAATGTTGCAATACAAATCATCAAGAATATTCCATGGGAATCTTTACATGTTGCACGTCCATCTAGGCACAACATTACATAATAAAATAAAATAATAAAATATAACAATATTATGCAATGTGTGCAATACCCATTATCTCAACATATAGTGGGTTGGAATAGTCAAGTTCACTTGCCCCCACTTGGGTCGTTCCTCTTGGTTGCCCAAGAGCAAGCCCTCTAAAGGATTCTAGACTAAACAAGAAGCAAATCAAAATTTGAAAGTCAATATTTTTGATTCACCACTAGGGTGAAGAGCATACTCTCCTATCTCAAAAGCCTTTCCCAAATATGTCAAACAATGTACAATTAACCCTCTTTCTTTTGAAATCTAGAGGTAGGTCAAGATTTATAATTCACCACAAGGATGAAGAGCATACTTTCCTACCACCAAAAGACTCTAATGAAAAGATCTTAAGTTCCTAATAAAATGAACAACTAGTATAATGCCACACTTAAAAATGAAAGGAAAGAACAAGTATTTTGTTCTTTGGTTTTTATGCTTTGGATAGCCCTGCAAATAAGTGTTAGTAGCCCCTGTGCATGTGAAGCTTTGACATGCATTATTTTTAGCAATAAGATGAGAAACTCCCTAACAAACAACCAAGATTAGGGCATAATAACCAAGTAATACCTGCAACACAAAGTGATTAGTTGCCTTAAAAATCTAAGTTATCTTCCAACCAAGTTTATGCAAAGAAAATGCAAGCTAATCACAAATGCTCTAATTTTTACTCTTTGCTTTTGACCTAGTCAACAAGATTAGAGTTATTCGCTATGATTTGGGATCCAAAAATAGAAATGTAAAGAAGAGAACCCTACTAGAAACTAGATAGTTTTCCAAAAATGCAAAAAATTTAGAAATATCTCTTCATTTGTGCCCTAGGGACCCATTTTGTTAAAATAGACCAAATTTATCAAATCAAGTTTGGAGCCCTAATATGACCTCTAAATTCCAAATACAAAGAATGAACCCCCTATAGAATTAAAAGACCTTTCCAAAAATGTAGATTTTTTGAAAAATTCACTGATTTGCAACAAAAAATTATTTGTTATGAAAACTCAAATTAATTTACCAATTGGTATAAGACATTTGTAATGCATAACCAACCTAAAAAAAAAATTGAGATCCGAACTCAAATTGGTTTGGAAGATATGCTCAAATATTTCAAAACTAGTGTTTTGGCCTTCAAACAAATCTGCACAAGGGTTAGCCTTAAAACCAAAGTAAGAAACCTAAAAAACCACTTGATTAAATCCAATAAGTTGTTGTAAAAACCAAAAAATGATAATGTAACCAAAATTCAAGAAATAAAATGGAGCTAGAAACTTGGTTCTAGCTCCACGATGGGTGCCAAAAATGTGTGTACAAAAAGTGGCACACTTCTATAAACTATTATTCTTGAGAATACCCATGAAATAGGGCATCTCAAGAGGCATATTATAGCTCTCTATGTATTACATGAAAATACTATTAGATGGTGACTCTCAAATGAACCAAACTATACAACCCTTGCAAGGTGCACCATAGAACAAGAGATTCAAAGATGGGAGCAAGAATGCTAGCATTAAAGAATCTAGAATGAAATACAATGCAAATGCAAGCTATTCTAAATGAAATGTAGGGTAACAAAGAGAACTAAGATAAAGCATAAAGGAAAATGCACTAAAAATTATGCCATAATGTAACTAGAATGAAAGATAAGCAAAAATGCAAAAATGCAAAAGTGCTCCATGTCTCCAAAATCACCAAGAAAACCTACAACATAATAATAGCATGAAAGACTAAAATTTTTGAATGTGGAGAGAGCCCTCCCTTTTAAAGAAAAATGGATGGTAGAGATTAAGAGGCAAAAGAGGCAAAGGGAGGAGAATGCATCTTGAGTGATTCATGTGCACAAGAATCTCAGCCAATCACAATTAATGGTTGACTTTTGAGAGGGAT
Organism: Cupressus sempervirens; assembly: GCA_028749045.1. NCBI lineage: Eukaryota > Viridiplantae > Streptophyta > Pinopsida > Cupressales > Cupressaceae > Cupressus > Cupressus sempervirens. The sequence continues at coordinate 439,361,907 of CM053786.1, read as the reverse complement.
TGAAATGTATGGAGGAGAATTAATTTTTTTTTAAAATAGAAGATTCCTCCCACCTAAAAAATTGTGCATTCATGTGTAGACAAAAATGCCTTTTCTTTTATATTTGAAATAGGAATAATGTTTTATGTGTGTGCAACTTAGGATAAGAGACGAGTGGGGAATTTTATTTAATTAAAAGGGAGACATGTTCTTTTAATTAAATATTAACTTAGGATAAAGTGGTAAAACTATAGGATAAAATCAAATAAATTAATTTTTGGAGATTTGATCAAGGATACACATTAGATAAATTATGCAAAAATGCTAGAAAGGGGCTCATAGTTTAGATGACCATTTTTAGGTGATTACAGGTGTAGGGTGTGTTGATACAATTGATTAATTGTGTATTGTTTTTGATGTTACATAAATATCATATCATTATCAGTTAGTATATGCTGAGATCACTCAGGTAGTGAAGAAATTTTTCTATGTCCACTGAGCATTCTTGTGATTACCTAGTTCAAAAGGCAGTGTCTACCTAGTTCACTTGGACATCAAAGAAAAGACTATAGAAGATGACTGTTAATTGGACTCACTTGATTAATGAAGGAAAATTGGATAGAACCAATGCTAATTGAGCTCACTTGGTTGCCAAAGGATCATTGCAAGTATACAGTGTTGACCAAGCTTCTATTCATTAACATAGGAAATCTCTTCTAAGTTAGTGTCTACCAAGTTGGGTCAAGTAACGAAGGATTTTCTTATTTTAACATATCAAGCTTAATTGATTTATGTATTGGTTCAAGTCAACTAAGGTGATAAATATTAGTTATTCTAAGTTGAATGTAAGCCAACTTGACAATATGAAAGATATATGTATAAGGTCAAGTTCTGGATTTAAATTGTGAAAGAGTATGAAGATGTGATGAATATATTTGAAGATTTAATGATGAAGAAAGGAAGAAAATTTGAAGGATAAGAAAAATATCCTTGTGGAGCAGAGAAGCTATATTTGATTAGGAAGGATCAAGTATAAATTAGAACAAAGATCTATAATCACCAATTTAGTTGCATTCAAATCAAGTCATCGCATTATTACTCTTTAACCATTGTAGTATTATCTAAATCTCCTAACAGAGTTGGCTTAATAACTATTTGTAAATCCTCTAACAAGGTGGAAATTATATTGAATTGTCTCAAGAACTCTAACAAGTTCACTCCTAATAGGGTGATTAAATCCTTTAATAGGGTCACACCTAATAGTTTTTTTTGTAACTTTTAATAGGGTTGACTCCTAACAGGGCTCACTTCAGAAGTGCAAAAACAATAACCAGTTGTAATTGGAGGTTTTTCCCAAATTGGGTTTCCACGTTAAATCCTGGTGTCAAATGTGTTCATGCTATTTTATTTTATGTTTTTGCAACTAATTTAAAGTAAGGTTAATCATAGTTAACATCTAAAGTTTTCATGTTAAGCATTTGTCAAGCACATTCAATAATTATCGAGTTACAACATTTTATATATGTTTACCGAGCATCAATAGTATTCAATTTTTAAATTGTATTTTTGTATTGACATCTAAGGGATCTATGATTTATTTTAGTATTAATTGATTCACCCCTACCCTCTTAGTTATCCCTCTTATATTTCCAACAATTGGTATCAGAGCTTTTGGTGCTTGCAGAGAAGGTTTCAAGGACCTAAGCTAAAGATCAAGATGACTTATAGACGAGAGATCCCCAAGCTAAACATAGACAATTTTGCAACATGGCAAGGACTTATGAGGTTACATTTGGCTACTATCAATGATTCAAGATGCAAATATCTTGATACTAAATACAAGACTCCCATTGGAACATTATCTATTGAAGATATTGCTGAAAAGAAGAATCATAACATCATGATGATTGATATTGCATCTGCTCTTAGTTATGCTAAATTTAATGAGGTCAAAGACTGCAAGACAGCTCATAATATGTGGATCAAACTAAAAGACATATATGAAGGAGATGAAAATGTAAGAAGAGCTAAGGTTGAAATTTTGAAAATGAGAGAAGATGAGAATATTACAAAATATGTGGAAAGAATCAAAGAAAGTGTAAGTTCAACCAAAGCATCTAGAGGAGACATTGAAGAGAAAATAGTTGTTAGCAAGGTACTTATAACTCTTCTTCCTATTTATGCAATTAGAGTATCTATTATTCAAGAGATGAGATGTGATCCAAATAATAAAATATCTTTGGATGTTGTAGTTGGAAGATTGACAACTTTTGAGTTAGATAACTTTGATAACTATGTTCCTAGTTCAAAGGTTGTTGAGTCTACTTTTAAGGCTAAACTTTCACTCAAAGAAAAGGCTAAGAAATCAAATTCCAGTCAATCAAGAAGTGAAGAAGAAGAAATAGAAGGAAGTTTAGACAATGATCTTGAAGTTATTGAAGCCCTACTTGCAAGAAAGTATTCCAAAGGCAGAGGAAAGTAAAAAGGTAAAGTTCCTTTGATCTACTTTTCTTGTGAAGAAGTTGGTCACATTGCTGCAAGGTGTCCAAATAAAGAGATAGAAGATGAAAAGAATAGAAATAAGCACAAACGAAAGAAGGATTCCAAGAACTACAAAATCTATAAGGATAATGGTAGAAAATATTATTTTATAGCTAAAGATTCTGATAATAGTGAAGATGAAATGGTATATATTGCTATGAAAGATGAATCTAATGATGAGGGAGATAATATGACACTTATCTCTCATGTTAGAAAAAATGATATATGGATTATTGATAGTGGATGTTCACATCATATGACATGAGACAAAACAAAATTTGAGTACATGGAACTTTATAATGGAGGTACTGTGAGATTTAGAAACAATGAACCATGTAACATAAAAAGAAAATGATGTATTTCATTGGCTAAAGAACTTGTATGTGACAATGCTTATTAGGTTGAAGGACTAAAGCATAATCTACTAAGTGTGGCATGGTTGAATAAAATTGGATTCAAGGTAGAATTGATGAATGGATAGGCCAAACTACTGGATAGGAAAGGAAATATGGTTGGATATGGCAAGAAAACAATAGGTAATCTATTTTATCTTGATCTTAGTGATTGTTCATAATTTATTACTGAAGTAGAAGAAAGTTGGTTATGGCACAAAATAATATGTCATGTAAACTTTGATAATTTGGTTAAGATAAGCAAACATAGAAGAGTAAGAGGTATTCTTAGCTTGAAGAAGCCTGATATGGGTTTATGCAAGAATTGCCAAATTGGTAGGATGGGAAAAACTAGTTTCAAAAGCAAAAACTATCAGTCAAAAGAAGTCTTAGAAATTGTTCACATAGACTTATGTGGATCTATTGGAATAGAGAGTTATAGTAGAGAAAAAAATTTCATTCTCTTTATTGATGACTATTCTAGAATGATGACTGTAATGTATTTAAAAGAAAAATCAAAAGCCTTTCAAAAGTTCAAGTGGTATCTAGCAACAGTAGAAAAAGAAACTGGAAAGAGGTTGAAATGTTTAAGATCAGACAGAGGTGGTGAATTCATCTCCAATGAATTTAATAATATTTGCATTGAAATAGGAATTAAAAGACAACTATCAGCCCCTAGTACACAACAATAGAATAGTATAGCTGAAAGAAAAAATGGATCTATCATGGATTGTGCAAGAACCCTGATGAGTGAAAAGAATGTTGCCCTCAAATACTAGAAGGAAGCTATCAACTCTACAGTTCATACCTTGAATGGAGTATGGTTGAAGAAATATTTTTAAAAACTCCTTATCAACTATGATATGGCTATAAACCTAATGTAAGTTAAAATTATTTGGCAACAAATGTTATATCTTTAAAGAGTCTAGAAAAGGAAAATTTGTTGTAAAAGGTGATGAAGGTATATTTCTAGGATACTCTTATAGAAGTAAAGTATACAAATATTTGAATTTGTCTAATCATAAAATAATATAAAGTGCACATGTTAGAATTGATGAATTTGCAGAAAAGAGTGAAGAAGAAAGTAACAAGGAGCCAAAGGATTACAAAAGATTCATTTACTATGAACCTAATACCCTACCAAATATATTTAAAAGAAAGTATGCTTCATCTCCTAAGTCCTCAAAATCTCCAATAGTTACTAAGTTATAGACAGTACAACCCGAGTCACATTCTTAAGGACCCGAGTCAAAGTTAGAGGCTACCAAGCTAATTCAAACTGATTTTGAAGGACCTGAGTCATAGACAGTGGAACCCAAGCTTGATATTGAAGTTCATGATGAAGATAGTAGAACTCATTTAAAGCCCAAAGATCCTATGTTAGAAAGATATGTTAGAAGGCATCATGCACCTGATCAGATCATTGGAGACAAATTAGATGGAACAATGACAGGAATAAAATTAAAAGATACATGTTTACTTGCTAAATTTGAACCTAGAAGTGTTAGAGAAGCTCTGGATAATGAAAGTTGGGCTGAAGCAATGAATGAAGAGATAGAACAAATAGAAAAGAACAAAACTTGGATTCTTGTTCCTAGATTGAAGGATAAAAATATAATTGGCACAAAGTGGGTATTCAAAAATAAGCTAAATAAAGATGACAAAATTTCAAGAAATAAGGCAAGACTAGTATGTAAATGTTATTCTCAAGAAGAAGGTATTGATTATAGTGAGACTTTTGCTAGTATAGCAAGACTAGAAGGTGTTAGAACTTTACTAGTATATGCACCACACAGAGGATTTAAAGTATACCAAATGGATGTTAAATCTATATTCTTGAATAGAATTCTTGATGAGGAAGTCTATATTGAACAAGAAGAAGATTTTGTAGATCCTAGCAAAAGAGACATGGTTTGCAAGTTACACAAAGCATTATATGGCCTCAAGAAAGCTCCCATAGCTTGGTATGAAAGAACCAGTGCTAACCAAGCTCACTTGACTACCAAAGGATCTTCACAAGTTTCCAGTTTTAACCGAGCTTCTATTGGTTAACATAGGAAATCACTTCTGAGTTAGTGTCTACTGAGTTGGATTGGCCAATGAAGGATTTTCTTATTTTGGTATATTAAGCTTAATTGACTTATCTATTGATTCTAGTCAACTAAGGTGATGAGTATTAATTATTCTAAGTTGTATATGAGCCAACTTGACAATATGAAAGATATATATATATATATATATATATATATATATATATATATATATATATATATATATATATATATATATATATATATATATATATATATATATATATATGGTCAAGTTGTGCATTCAAATTGTGAAAGAGTATGAAGATGTGATGAATATATTAGAATATTTAATTATGAAGAAAGGAAGCAAATTTGAAGGATAAGAAGAATATGCTTGTGGAGAAAAAAAGGTATATTCAATTAGGAAGGATCAAGTATAACCTAGAATAGAGATCTATAATTAGAAATTTAGTTGCATTTAGATCAGGTCATCTCATTGTTACTCTCTAACCATTGAAGCAATGATCTAAATCTCCTAACAAAGTTGGCTTAATAACTATTTGTAAATCCTCTAACAAGGTGGTGGTTCTATTGAATTGTCTTTAGACCTCTAACAAGGCCACTCCTAATAGGGTGATTAAATCCTTTAATAGGGTCACACCTAATAGTGTGTTTTGTAACCTTTAATAGGGTTGGCTCCTAACAGGGCTCACTTTAGAAGAGTGAAAATAGCAACTAGTTGCAATTGGTGGTTTTTCCCAAATTGGTTTTCCACATTAAATCATGGTGTCAAATGTGTTCATGCTATTTTATTTTATGTTTTTGCAACTAGGTTAAAGTTAGGGTAATCACAGTTAACATCTAAAGTTTGCATGTTAAACATTTTTTGAATACATTCAGTAATTACCAGTTTATAGCATTTTATGTATGTTTATCGAGAATCAGTAGTATTCAATTTTCAAATAGTATTTTTGTACTAACATCTAAGGGATTTGGGATTTATTTTAATAGTAACTAATTCACCCCTCCCCTCTCAGTTACTCCTCTTATATTTTTAACATAGGGCACTACTCATGCTTCTTAAATAGATTTGAATAGGGGTATTACCCTTGGTTTACCTCTTAGATACTTATGAGCATCCTCGGGTAAAGCTTTTGTAAAGATATTAGCTATCTTCTCTTTTGTATTCACATATTCCATTTTCACTTCTTTGTCTTAAACTGACTCCCTCAAGTAATGATACTTGATTGCAATGTGCTTAGTCTTTGTGTGCATTATAGGGTCCTTTAATATATTTATAGCACTTGTATTATCGCAATAAAGTATCATAGGTTCAGTGATTTCTTACTTTATACCTATGAGTAGCTACTTGATCCATACATTGTTTGTACAACTTACTGTAGCGGCCACATATTCAACTTTAGCAGTAGATTGAGATATGCAATTTTTTTTCTTACTAGTCCAAGTGATCAACCTCTTTCTTAAGAAAAATTCTCATACATTAGTGCTCTTATGTTTCTAGCCCAATTAGCATTAATGTAGGCTCTCAACTCAAACTTCTTATTTTTCTTATAGTATAGACCATAGTCTTCTCTTCCTTTGAGATATCTCATATTTCTCTTAACATCCATCAAATAATTCTCCTTATGATTAGCAGAGAATCTTGCAACTATCCCAATATATAATGAAATGTCAGGTCTTCTATGTACTACATATTGCAATTTTTCAATAGTAGACATGTACAATGTTTCATTAATATTAGTTGAATCATCATTCTTTGACAACTTGTGTCATGTCACCATAGGTGTGCTAACTGGTTTGGAATCTTCCAATCCAAAAAAATTCAATATTTCCTTCACATACTTAGACTAAGTGATGTATATACCATATTTCATCTGATGTACTTGCAAACCAACGAAGAACTTTATCTCTCCAAACATAGACATCTCAAATTCTTTCATCATTTTATTTTTCAATGCCTTATATAATCCATCTTGACCTCCAAATATGATATTATCAAATAAAATTTCTACTAGTAAAATACCTTTACCTCCTATCTTCAAGTACAAATTATTGTTATCATCAATCTTCTCAAATCCAATCTTCACAAGATAGTTGTGAAGCCTTTTATAACATGCTCTTGGGGCTTGCTTTAAACCATATACAACTTTGTGTAGTCTACATACGATGTCAATTTTTTTAGCATTAACAAATCCTTCAATTTTTTCTATATAGACCTCTTCATTTAATATGTCATTTAGAAATGTTGACTTCACATCCATCTGATAAAATTTGAAACCTTTGTATGCAAAGTAAGCATGCATAGTTCTTACTCCTTCCACTCTTGCAATAGGGGTAAAAGTTTCTCCATAGTCAATTCCTTCTTCTTGTGTATACCCCTTGCAAACTAATCTTTCCTTATTCCTTGTGATTTCACTATTTTCATCTAACTTGTTTCTATACACCCACTTGGTTCCTATCACATTCTTGTCATTTAGTCTAGGAACTAGAGTCCATGTCTTATTCTTCTCAATCTGCTCAATCTCTTATTTCATGGCTTTACTCTGGTCCACATTTTGTAAGGTATCTTTCACCGACTTAGGCTCATGTATGCTCAAAAAATATGTATTACTTTTCAACCTATTTATTGTTATTGGTCTAGCATTTTTTTCTCCAATAATTTGTTTAGTAGGGTGATGTCTTTTATCATACTTTGATAATATTGGTTCTTCTCTACTTTCTTCATTAGGTTTTTCAACTTCTGAATCACTATGTACTTCAGTATTAGGTAATTCAAAATATCTTTCATGTACACTAATCTTAGAATCAGAATGAGTCTCATCTTTTGTCTATAGATCAGCTCCTAACTACAGCTCTGTTTCTGAATGCAACTCAACATTCATTGTTTATGACTTGACAGTCACTAAAACTTGATGTTGATTCCCAACTTGGTTTATAACATCTTCATCAGTAGGCATTTCTTCATAATGTTTATATCTAATTGAAAAAATAATTGATTAGAAAGATTATTGAAGAAGACTATGTGTTCCAATCATTATTTTGTCACTAATGTCAAACCTACTATTTGCTAGTAAGACAATTACTTATATGTTTCAAGTACTATCACTTAGTTGATTGATGAGGAAGATTTGATCAACAAGATGTAAACAAAGTACTTAGAGGAAAGGTTGAGTTATGATTATGTAATGAAGTACAAGGATCAGTTATAGTGATAACATAATGTATTGATGATCTACTTAAGGTTACAAAATGGTTGGCTACACTTAGAAAGTTTAGAAGAATAAGTTAAACAAAGTTCATCTGCCAAGCTTGACCAAGTGGATAGTAGGTACTGAGCAAATTTAGTTCAAGCCAAACAAAAAGTCTATTGGAGCTGAGTGAAAGAAAATTCTAGTGGATGCTAAGCAAGACAATAGTTTTCAAGTAACTTTTAGTTCTTGTCGAGCACCAGTAAAATGCAATTGATGTCGAGTGATTTTACAATTGATGTTGAGTGATATAGTATGTGTTGAGAATCAGAAGATTGATAATGCCGAGCTACTGAATTATGACAAAGATCAAAGATTCACCAAATAAAAGCTGACAACTTTGTTTTCTTGGAACTTGTGAACTAGGAGGAAGATAAGATTGATGAGTTGGTGGCACATAATCTTATGTAAACTATTTTGGAGGTGAATTTAAATGGATTCTAAGAGAAGTTTCTAGAAAAGATAAAATACAGGGTAGATACATTATATCCTACCTAATCCATTCAAAACCCTAATTTAGTCAACGAATAATGAGAAGGAAAAAGCTCTAAATATAGGAATGTTTGGTCATGAAGCAAAAGAGAGTTAGAGAGTTTGGTGCAAGAATCTGAGAAGGAGAAGGAGAAAAGGGGTTTTTCTTCAAGTGACCTAAGAGAAAAATATTCAATGGCATACTAAGCAAGAAGGCTTAAGAGGATGAATGCTTGAAGGGTGAACAAACTATCAGAGCTGTAAAGAATGGAAGCCAAGTAGAATTGAGGATTGAAGAGAGATCTATAATCTACAAGTGAATTTGTATCAGATCAAAGCTCTACTATTACTTTCTAACAATCGTATCAGTCTAAGGTAAGTCCTTTGGAGTAAGGTTGACTTAATAGTCATTGAAAAATCCTTTAATAGAGTGGCATTCCAAATGAATGGCCTAAAGTCCTCTAACAAGGTTCACTTTTAACAAGGTGATTGAAATCCCTTAACTAAGTCACATTTAAAAATGTGTATGGCCTTTAACATGATATAACTTCAGAAGAGTGAAAAAGGAGTAGCATGTAACTGGTGGTTTTTTCCAAATTGGGTTTCCACATTAAATCATTGTGTCAAATGTGTTGATGAATGTGTTGTGTTTCATTATTTATATTTCTGGAAGATTGACTTGATAGTAATATATAAGTTTTAGTTGATACACAATGAATGCATGCATGGGTATAAATGTTTTATGGGTTCACTGAATTGTAAGAAAAGTTTTATGTGTACATTAGGACCTTGAATAACTAATTCACCCCCCTACCTCCCCTGCCTTACCTTTATAGTTACAATAAAAGAATTCCAACATTTGGTATTATAGCCATCTGCTTAAGAGGATTAGTTTTAAGGTACTGGAAGAACAAAGATCATGATGTCAAAAAGAGAAGTACCCAAGCTCAATAGAGATAGCTTTCCTACATGGAAAAGTTAGATGAAGCTATACCTTGGAGGACTTGGTGATCATGCACAATATTTCATTACAGTAGAGCATGTTGATCCAGTAGGAGCCCTAACTATTGAAGATATGAGGATAAAGAAAGAACACAATTAGGCAATGTGGGAGATTGTCTCTAGCCTAAGCTATATCGAATTTAATGATATCAAAGGTCTTGACAGTGTAAAGAAAATGTGGGATGCCCAAGCCACCATCTATGGAGGAGACAAAAATGTTTAAAGAGCCAAGTTAGAGGGTCTCAAAGGTAAGTTTGATGACATGAGAATGGAAGAAAGTGAGAATATTGCTCAATATGTTGCTAGAATAAAAGAAGTTGTTAGTTCAATAAAAGGTGCTACTGGTAAAATAGATGATGATACTATGCTAAGCAAAGTCTTGAGGACATTATTGCATGTTTATGCCATTAGAGTTTTTGCAATCCAAGAGTTAAGATGTATACTAGGAAATGATCTAACCCATGAAGGTCTGGTAGGTAGACTCGTTGCTTTTGAGCTATCTAATTTTGACAATTACAAACTAGAGAGTCTTGAATTAGCTTTCAAAGCTAAATTTTTATGGAGGGATTATGAGGAGATAAAGCAGAAGAAGAAGAAAAGAAAGATAAAATATGCATCTAGTGACAACAACATAGATGAGGAAGACATTGGATAATTGGAAGCATTACTAGTAAGAAGATTTTACAGAGAAAAACACAAGTTCAAAGGTAAGTTACCCATCATTTGTTTTAGTTGCAATGAAGTTGGTCATATTGCTACAAGATATACATAGAAGAAGAACTACAGAGAAGGAAAAAAACACAAAAATAGAAGAGAAGATGATGACAGACACTATAGAGACAAAGGAAAGAAGTCATCCTACATTGCTGATGAACATGATGATGAAGTGGTATATGTTGCAATGAAGGACAAATCTGATGAGGATGAGGCAACTACACTTGTGACTTGTGTGAACAAAAATGATAAATGGATCATTGATAGTGGATGCTCAAATCACATGACTGGAGACAAAAGTAAATTTGTTACCTTAAATTGTTATGATGGAAATAGTGTAAGGTTTGGTAATGATGCATAATGTTTGATAAAAATAAAAGGGTCTATCAAACTCACAAACAAGATTTCATGTGACAATACTCACTATGTTGAAGGATTGATTTATAACTTGTTAAGTGTGTCACAATTGAATAATTTGGGATGCAAAGTTGAGTTTGAAAATAAAACTACCAATATATATGCCATAAATGGAAACTTGATTGGAAAAGGTGATCAAACTAGAAGTAATCTGTTATACCTAGATATAGAGGATGGTACTTGTCTTATTGAAAAATTTGATGATGTATAGCTCTCGTACAAGAGATTATGTCACATTAATTTTGATAATCTAATTAGTATTAGTAACATGAAAAGAGTTAGAGGTTTGCCTAAGTTGAAGAAACCTAATAATATAATATGCAAACAATGTCAGCTAGGAAAAATGACAAAGTCAAGCTTTAAGAGTAAAGCTTATACCTCTAAAGAAATACTAGAAATTGTTCATATAGACTTGTATGGACCTATTGAAGTAAAAAGCTATAGAGGAGATAAGTACATAATGCTATTTATTTATGATTATTCTACGATGACGATAGTCATGTTTCTAAAATAGAAATCTAATGCTTTTCAAATGTTTAAGTGGTACTCAGCAAGAGTTGAAAAAGAAACAAGTAAAAGTTTCAAATGCTTGAGATTAGATAGAGGAGGAGAATTCACTTCAAATGAATTTGAGATGTTCTATAATGATAGAGGAATCAAAAGATAGACATCTACACCTAGGACCCCTCCACAAAATAGAATTACTGAAAGAAGAAATAGGTCTATAATGGACAGTGCCAGAACACTTATGATGGAGAAGAATGTTTCTTTGAAATACTGGAGAGAAGTTGTAAGTACTATTGTATATACCTTGAATCATGTGCAAGTCAAGAAAGGTACTCATTCAACACCTTTTGAACTATGGTATGGATATCCACTTAATGTGAAATACTTCAAGGTATTTGGAAGAAAATGTTATATTCTTAAAGATGTTAGGAGTGGAAAGTTTGATACAAAAAGTGAAGAAGGAATATTCCTTGGTTACTCCACAAGAAGTAAAGCTTACAAGTCTTTAAATACTAACACTAAAAAAATTTTGGAAAGTGAAAATGTAAATTTTGATGAATTTATAGATGTACATGAGGCTGAACCTACAAAAGAATTAGAAGAATACAAATCATTTGTGTACTTCTATGAAGAAATGCTTGCTAAAGAAGAAGATGCTACAAATCAAGTTGCAAACCAATAGCAAGTCTCAAGTCACAACCTATGAATGCCAAGTTGAATTTAAGAATTGAGTTGCATTCAAATGTTGAGTAGTAGAATGAAGAAAATGCACATTATGATTCTAAGATCAATATATATGAAAGACATGCTGAAATACTTGATAGAGATGTACATAGTGACACTAAAGCTGAAAAATAAAATGTAGCTACAAGAACTAAGTCAAGACTATCCAAATATGTCAAAAGACATCATCCTATAGATCAGATCATTGAAGATGAAGACACAAAGACAATGACAAGAAATAGATTAAGAAGTGAATCATGTTTTTTAAGCATGAAGAAACCCAAGATATTAAAAGGTGCATTGAAAGATGATGACTGGTACAAGGCTATGGAAGAAGAAATTCAGCAGATAGAGAAGAACAAAACATGGAGTCTAGTTCCTAGACTAGAAGACAAGAATGTGATTGGCACCAAATGGGTATTTTAAAACAAGCTAGATGAAAATGGTGAAGTGACAAGGAATAAAGCAAGACTAGTTTGCAAAGGATATGCATAAGAAGAAGGAATTGACTATGTGAGACATTTTTCCTTGTTCCAAGAATGGAAGGAGTGAGAATTATGCTTGCTGATGCTGCATACAAAGGTTTCAAAGTTTATCAAATGGATGTTAAATCTACATTTCTAAATGACATACTAGAAGACAAAGTATACATAAAATAGGTAAAAGGATTTGTTGATAAAAATAACAAGAACATGGTATTAGACTGCACAAAGCCTTATATGGATTGAAGCAAGCAACAAGAGCATGGTATGAGAGACTTTATACTTATCTTGTGAAAATTGGATTTGAAAGGACTGATGATAACATCAATTTGTACATGAAGATAGACAAGGACAAAGGTATATTATTATTTGGAATATTTTTTGATGATATCATATTTGGAGGACAAGATGCTTTGTGTAAGAACTTGGCAAATTAGATGAAGTAAGAATTAGAAATGTCAATGTTTGGAGAGATCAAATTCTTTGTGGGACTACATGTATATCATATGAAATATAGTATATATATCACTCAGTCAAAATATGTCAAAGAGATATTGAAGACATTTGGACTAGAGGAGTCCAAACTAGTAAGTACACCTATGGTGATAGGGCTCAAGCTATCAAAGAATGATGATTCAACTGAGGTAAATCAAACATTATATAGATCCATGATTGGAAAATTGCAATATGTAGTGCATAATAGACCTAATATTACATTAGTACTGGAGATAGTTGCAAGATTCTCTACTAATCCTAGAGAGAATCACTTGATGGATATGAAAAGAATAATGAGATACTTGAAAGGAAAAAAAGAGTTTGGTTTGTACTATGAGAACCTTCACTGATGCTAACTGAGTTGGAAACATTGATGACAGAAAAAGCACCAGTGGAGGAGCATTTTTCTTAGGTAAAAAATTTGTTACATGGACTAGCAAGAAGTAGAGTTGTACTTCTTAATCTATTGTTGAAGCAGTATATGTTTTTGCTTCTATTAACTGCACAAATATTATATGGATCAAACAAATACTTAAGGGAATGAAGGAATAAATCACAAAACTAGTGACTCTTTATTGTGATAATACAAATGCTATCAATATATCAAAGAATCTTGTGATGCATACAAAGAAAAAGAACATTGTAATCAAGTATCATTATGTAAAGGAATTGGTTCAAGATAAAAAGGTGAAGATGAAATATATTAGCACAAACGAGAAAATTGCTAACATCGTCACAAAAGCATTACCTAAGGATGCTTATGAGCATCTAAGAAGTAAACTAGGGGTGATACCCCTATCAAAGGCTATATAAAAGATAGAGAGAGTGCCCTGCATCAAACAAGTTGACATTCATTTAATACAAATTGATGTTGTGGATCTTATTTTAGGAACTGCCTAAAGTAGTAATAGAATAGTAACTATAAATTAGTCACAAGCAAGCTGTTACAGGGAGAAATTGAAGGACCTACAAAATCTTATATTTGGATATATTAAGGATGCCAAGTATTTAGTATATGTCTTTGGCATTGTTGTCAAAGAGGGAGAAAGTACATTAAATTGATCAAGTGCAAGAGGAACAATGGAGAAAGTACATCATCAGAAGATCAAGAAAAAAAAGAGAGGGAGGAATAGTAGAAATTGATTAAAGAGGGAGAAAGCAATCAAAGAAAGGATCATTATTAGAGGGAGATATTCTATTGATCAATCTAGTATGAAAGAGAGAATTAAGGAGGAACTCAAAGGAAGTTATATACCTAGTTAGTTTGATTGAATAAGATGTTCATCATTTGTTTGACTTGGTTGATCAGTTCAGTTTACAATCGATGCCAAAGAGGAAGATTGTTGATATCTAATTGAAAAGATCATTGATTAGAAAGATTTTTGAAGAAGATTATGTGTTTCAATCATTGTTTTGTCATTGATTTCAAACCTACTATTTGCTAGTAAGACAATTGCTTATATGTTTCAAGTACTATCACTTAGTTGATTGATAAGGAATATTTGATCAACAAGATGTAACAAAAGTACCTAGAGGAAAGGTTGAGTTATGATTATGTAATGAAGTACAAGAATTAGTTAAGATAGTGATAACATAATGTATTGATGATCTACTTAAGGTTATAAAATGGCAAGCTACACTTAAAAATTTAGAAAAATAAGTTAAACAAAGTTCATCTGCCAAGCTTGACCAAGTGGATAGTAGGTGCTGAGAAAAGTTAGTTCAAGCAAAGAAAAAATTTAGTTAGACCCATGTGATTTTACAGTTGATGTTGAGTGACACAGTATGTACCAAGCATCAAAGGATTGATAATGTTGAGTTGTTTCATTATGAAGAACCTACAAAATATTATATTTGCATATATTAAAGATGCCAAGTATTTAGTATATGTCTTTGGCATTTTTGTCAAAGAGGGAGAAAGTACATTAAATTGATCAAGTGCAAGAGGAACAATGGAGAAAATACATCATCAGAAGATCAAGAAAAAATGAGGGAGGAATAGTAGAGTAATATCATAAATTGATCAGAGAGGGAGAAAGCAATCAAAGAAATGATCATTATCAGAGGGAGATATTCTATTGATCAATTCAGTATGAAAGAGAGAATTAAGAAGGAACTCAGAGGAAGTTATATACCTAGTTAGTTTGATTGAACAAGATGTTCATCATTTTTTTGACTTGATTGATCTATTTGGTTTACCATCAATGCCAAAGAGAAAGATTGTATATATTTGACTGAAAAGATCATTGATTAGAAAGATTGGTTAAGAAGACTATGTTTCAATCATTGTTTAGTCACTGATGTCAAACCTACTATTTGCTGGTAAGACAATTTCTTATATGTTTTAAGTACTATCACTTAGTTGATTGATAAGGAAGATTTGATCAACAAGATGTAACAAAAGTACCTAGAGGAAAGGTTGAGTTATGATTATGTAACAAAGTACAAGGATTAGTTAAGATAGTGATAACATAACATATTGATGATCTATTTAAGGTTATAAAATGGCTAGCTACACTTAAAATTTTAAAGGAATAAGTTAAAAAAAGTTCATCTTCCAAGCTTGACCAAGTGGATAGTAGGTGTCGAGAAAAGTTAGTTCAAGACAAGAAAAAATTTAGTTAGAGCCAAGTGATTTTATAGATTTATAATGTTGATTTGTTGCATTATGACAAAGATCAAAGATTCACTAAATAAAAGATGACAAGTTTGTTTTCCTGGAACTTGTGAACCAAGAGGAAGATAAAATTGATGAGCTAGTGGCATAGAATCTTATGTAAACTATTTTGGAGTTGAATTTAAATGGATTCTAGGAGAAGTTTCTAGAGAAGATAAAATATGGGGTAGATACATTTTATCCTACCTAATCCATCCAAAACCTTAATTTAGTTGATGGATAATGAGTGAGAAAATTTTCTAATTTCTTGTATATAGGAATTTTTGGTCATGAAGAAAAAGAGATTTAGAGAGTTTGGTGCAAGAATCTAAGAAGGTAAAGGAGAAAAGGGGTTTTTCTTTGTCAAGTGACCCAAGAGAAGAATCTACAATGGCATACTAAGTAAGAAGGCTTAAGAGTATGAATGCTTGAAGGATGAACAAGCTATTAGAATTGCAAAGAATGGAAGCCAAGAAGAATTGAGGACTGAATAGAGATTTGTAATCTACAAGTGAAGTTGTAAGTTGTATCAGATCAAAGTTGTACTATTACTTTCTAACAATTGTATTAATCTAGAGTAAATCCTTTGGAGTAAGTTTGACTTAATAGTCATTGTAAAATTCTTTAATAGGGTGGTATTCCAAGTGAATGGCCTAAAGTCCTCTAACAAGGCTCACTTTTAACAAGGTGATTGAAATCTCTTAACTGGGTCACACTTAATAGTGTGTATTGTAACCTTTAATAGGGTTGGCCTTTAACAGGGCATCACTTCAGAAGAGTGAAAGAGGAGTAGCATGTTACTAGTGGTTTTTCCCACATTGAGTTTCCATGTTAAATCATTATGTCAAATGTGTTGATGAATGTGTTGTGTTTCATGCTTTATATTTCTACAAGATTGACTTGACAGTAACATGTATGTTTTAGTTGATACACAATGAATGCATGCATGGGTATGAATGTTTTATAGGTTCACTAAATTGTTAAAAACTAAATTATTTGTACATTTGGACCTTGAATAACTGATTCACACCCCCCCCCCCCCTCCCAACCTAGTTATTCTAAATGAATTCCAACACATAAAACTATATGAAAGATTTGTATTCCTTTGGACCCTTCATAGTTTTAGCCTCATGTACCTCCATATATTCATCGAACTTAACATTTTCACTTTCTAAAATTTTGTTAGTGTTAGTATTTAAACACTTATAAGCTTTACTTCTTGTGGAATAGCCAAGCAATATACCTCCTTCACTTTTAGCATCTAATTTTCCATTCCTAAAATCTTTAAGAATGTAGCACTTGCTTCCAAATACTATAAAATATTTTTCATTGGGTGAATATCCATACCATAATTCAAAAGGTGTTAAATGAATACCTTTCTTGACTTGCACACAGTTAATGTATAGATAGTTGTACTTATGATCTCTCTCCAATATTTCACAGAAACATTCTTCTCTATCATGAGTGTACTAGCACAATCCATTACAAATCTGTTCCCCCTTTTAGAAATTTCATTTTGTAAAGGGGTCCTAGGTGTGGATGTTTGTCTTTTGATTCCTTTGTCATTATAAAAAATCTTAAACTCATTCAATGTAAATTCCCCACCTCTATTAGATCTCAAACAATTCAAACATTTTCTTGTCTCCTTCTCAACTCTTCCTAAGTACCAATTAAACATTTGGAAAGCATCATATTTCTTCTTTAGAAACATAACTACCACCATCCTAGAATAATCATCAATAAATAGGATAATGTACTTGTCAGCCTTGTAGCTTTGCACATTAATTTCTCCACAAAAGTTAGTATGAACAATCTCAAGATTTTCTTAGAGGTGTGACTCTTACTCTTAAAACTAGATTTTTCCATCTTGCCTAATTGACATTGTTTGTAAATTATATTATCAAGTTTCTTGAATTTAGGAAAACCTTTGACTCTCCTCATGTTACTAATATTCACTAAGTTATCAAAGTTAACATGACATAACCTCTTGTTCCATAACCAAACATCATAAAATTCTAAAACAAGACAAGTGACATCATTCATATCAAGATAAAATAGATTATCTCTAGTTTGATCACCTTTCCCAATTTGTTTCCCATTAGTGTCATATATCTTAGTTATCTTGTTCTCAAACTCAACCTTGCAACCTAAACTATTTAGTTGTGACACATTCAACAAATTATACTTAAGTCCTTTAACATAATAAGCATTGTCACACAAAATCTTTTCTATGAGTTTGATAGATCCTTTTCCTTTTATTAGATAGGATGCATCATTACCAAACCTTATACTATTTCTATCATAATAATTTAGGGTAATGAACTTATTTTTGTCTCCAATCATGTGTTATGAACACCTACTATCAATGATCCATCTATCACTCTTATTCACATAAGATACTAGTGTATTTGTCTTATCCTCATCAAATTAATCCCTTATTGCAACATACACCACTTCATCATCATGATCATCATATTTGTCTTTAGTTTCCTCTTCTATAATGTGGCAATATTTCTTGCCTTTTGTTAGTTCCTTTTTCCATCAAGGCTAAATTTTAAGATTTATGGTGAAAAGTTTTACCTATTTGATAGGGTTGTTTTTATTACTGATCCATTCTTAGAATAAACCCTAGTTTTTAAATAAACTTGATAGATTGATTCAAGCCCTAACCATAACCCTAGGCCATTTGGATGAGCAAATTAAATTTTCTTTAAATACATAAGCAGGGGGTTTTAGCCTTTTTCGATCTCACGATTGGTATTGTGACATGTTATTGTGGACAAAATTTTGAGTCTCCCCAATCATACAATATCCTTGGTGCCATATGATTGTATAGCATTTTAAGTGTTTGCATATCATCTTCCCTAATATTATGATGAAAGGCTTATCGTGGTGTCATGAGTAGTAAAAAGGCTAGCTACGATCTTGCAACAAGGTGTTCATCATGGGACTGTAAAAGAATTTTGAAAGTGTTGCAATGGCATGATATTTTTCTATCATAAGATCATAAAGGTGATATAGGAAAATAAAGTGATGAGTTGTTAGACAAGTGTCTATTTCATAATTGGATAGAGAAAATGTACGAGTGCCAGGTATGTATGTTGTTAGAATTAGTGGGACCAGAAAAGGTTTTGTAATGCATATTGAATGGAAAATTATGGTCTTCAATCTTATGATGGTTGCTTCATTGTGAGATCTTAAGGATAACAAAAGGGCTTCTCAGTGTTACAATATGAAACTTTCAAGGGTTTGGCATAACATCATAAAGGAAAATGGGATCACTGGCAATGTTATGAAAAGGTGAGCTTAGCCGTGGTCGTATGATCATAGGTTAAGAAAAAGTGAACCATGATGCTATGAAGTTTCTTTTCATATGATTGTGGAAGGAGATAAGGTTGATTTCGATGTTGCGATAAAAGGGATTTCATAGGATCATAAAGGGTTTTTCCCACCGTGTCTGATTGGTCAATAGGAGCTTATCAAAGGGTGTTCATAAGATTAGAAAGCCATTGTTGCAATAGTGCAATGTTAAGAAAGGTATTTTCAACTATCCTTGTCATAATATCATAGGATCCTATTTTGACAGAAACATAATGACAAAAAATGAATAATGGGATTTTTGACCAGTAAGATTTGAATGCAGTACGAAAAGTGCATAGTTGGATATTATTGGTGACACCTCATGAAGTTGATATAATAGATTGATATCATATTTCAAGCATGTTGAAATCAATGCAAGGTAAATGTTAGTCTATACATATCAACTTATAAATATTTCCTTTCCTCATAATCATAGTTCACTATTTGCAAAGAGAAAAGAGTTTGAGCATTCCCTATGTTTTCAGAGCTTTTTCAATTATCAATTCTAGAGCTTATTAAGAACAATGTAGTATCTACTTAGGGTATTTTATTTGCATATTCTCAAGATGTCTGACTAGGAAGTAGAGGAGATTCAGGCTTCAAATATGGTAGTTTTAGAGACTTCAACTTCTAAGGGAGGCAAAACTAGATAGAGAAGACCTAGCAAATTTGCAAAGGAATGGATAAAAATCTTCCTAGCTTCTACTAATGCAAAATTTTTAGATGATCATGCCTTCTTTGACCCATATGCCAAATTTCAACATCACATATGCCTTGATGTTATAGGTTCTGAGCTATTTTATTTCATTTATTGTAATAGGGAGAAGAAAATTCTTATTTGTAACCCATGGAAGAAGAACCTCGCTAAGTTAATTTTCCTAGAAGTCTTTTTGGATGTTGATTTGATGAAGGCCTTATTTTGATGTTATAATCTAGAAACTAAGTCCTTCCATAGGAAGGATGAAGCTATTATATGTACTTTGGACCGTGAGTATTTCATTGAGGTCTTTGGGTTAACTGGTGCTATCGGTCAACCTATATATTTAAAGGATTTACAAAGGAGATTTGAAGCAAACCCCAATTCTTTCATAGGAACCTCAATGTTGCAACATATCCCTAGGGATTTGAAGAAAGTGGATGACTACCCAAAGAATATTTGGAAGAAGATGCTACTAGATAAATTCAAATTTTATTTTGTCAAAATTGTATATGGTGTCCATAAGCTGGTAGGAAAAGATGGATCTGATGAGGCCTATGGAGTAGAATACATAATTGCAAGGGATGTATAGGATTTCTACCATGCCTATGAATATGACTATGTTAGTCATATTTTGGATATAATGAAGGAGAATATTGCTAGAGCCCAGACAGGAGATTTGAAAGATTTCACTTTCCCCTACTACTCACTACTAATGCACTTAATTCTTTATAATAATGTGGGGTATATCAGTTCTGATTTCATCAACCAGACTTTTGACTTGAATAGAGATCTGCTTGTATAGCTCTGGACACCGGTATGGGATAACACTTACCATTTTTCTAATTTTGTGTCTTTTTTCAATAATTTTAGTGCTATGATAATGAAGATGTTAGACCCAGGGTACTTTAGGGCACCTAAAATATTGAAAGGTCTTTTAAGACAAGCCCTAATTCTTGAGGGGAAGAGACCAGATCATTATTGGGGGGATATTTTCTTGTTTTCCACTTTTTCTTTAATGAGAGTCTATGGTTGTCCCCTGCCACCCCATATATTGTCAAAATTCATTCCTCCTAGGCTTGGAATAATTGAGTTTGTTTGGCAGTTGCTCATGGCAAATAGAGAATACCTAGGGCCAAAGGTACATAGGGGAACCTTTTTGTGTAGATGCTTTAGGATTGGTGATTTCACCATTGGTAAAGAGGCCCTAGATTTAGTCCACTCTTTTCTACACCATTATAGCCTATGTACAGGTCCCTATAGAATGTATGACTCTAAGGGATGGATGAGGACAACACTCAAAGAGATGAGAAATTATGTGTTGCCAAACTCCAAGGAGTTGCCCCATGAATACATCATTCCTAATATAGTAGTAGAAGGGGGGGAAGCTGATAAGCTTGTAAAGCTTGATCGTGTACTAAGGGTAGAAGGAGAATTAAAAATAATTGATCCTCAATTTGTAGGATTCTACATGGATATCCCTTACCCCAAATAATTAGGAAGATAGTCATGGACCATGCAGAGATTATGGCCAATTTTCTAGAAGGTTCAATGGGGGAAGAGGATAGAGTTTGTCCTAACAACCCTGAACCAGATGTAACTTTTTAAGTAGGAGAGGATGATGCACCTTAGGCATCTTGGATGGCCAAAGGAAATAAGAGGCAAAAGATTGTTCATATCCCTCCTCAGGTCAGACAAAGGACCTTTGAGATTTTACCAGGAAAAAGTCACTATTTTGCTTACATGAGACAAAATTACCTACAAACTAGAGCAATGTAGTTGAGAACACCCTCAAAGACCTAGAATTGGAAGCAGAAAGATTAGATGATAGGATCATCAAGGATCAACAATTCTTAGAAGATGATTAATTAATCAAGTCCAATGAATTCAAAATTTTCTTATATAAAATCAAGTAGAGTGAGCTTGTTCTTAAGATGAAAATAGGTGAATCTAATGAACAAAGAATGGAATTAACATAAAAGCTACAGGCCTATGATCTTGAAAGTGAAGTAATGACTCTAGAGGAGGCCAAAGATCTGGTGCAAAGGAGTGGCAAGTTATTGGTGCCAGCATGGGACTTGGAGCAATCTTTTATGCTTGATCAGATCAGGAGACAAGATAATGCCATTTCTTATGAGGCACTTGGTTTAGATGGATTGAAGAGAGGGATTGGTTTCAATATTGATACCAAATCCCTAACAGTTTAGAGTATGGCTCCTACTTCCAACAAGTCAAAATTGATGGATGTATGGAGCACATAATAGGGTAATATGATTATATGGACTTTACAAGGCACCTCTCATACAGAAATATCCAAGGCAATAAAACATTTCTCATTTATGAATGAAGCAGAGGTTGAGGAAATTAAAACTAGATTGGCCCAATCCATACATGATTAAAAAAAATTTAGGAAGCTCTATGAGAATGAGTTTAGGAGCATCCATGTATATAAAGAAAAAATTTTTGAGCTTGAGCACAAAATCTAGGGACTTCAGGATGAAATCAAATCACTCAAAGAACAACTAACACAAGCAAAACAAAGAGTAGCTCTAGCTCAAAGTAAAGAGGGACAAGGGACATTAATGCCAGTCAAAGACACTATTGAAGCCCTAATTCAAACAAAAGATATAAAGGAGGATGAATCATCAGAGCCAAGAAGAATGAGTATTGATACTCAATCAATTTAGCAAGGAGATGTGAGGACGAAGATCCTTAGGAATATGGTGAGCCATAGGGTTGATGTTTTGAATAACATATCACAATAGGCTCACAATTCATATATTGCTTTAGAAAATGTTGAGCAATTTTGCAATGAAACACTTTTATGGTTAACACCTACCTTTGGCCTATGGGGACCTTATATTCAATTTTGTGATAGACTAATTGTATTGATCTCTAAAAAGCCAGACTTTCCAGACAAATTTTCACCATAAATGAGAGCCTAGAAATGGTAAGAGAATTAAGTGGCTTCTTTACTGGTAAACTGCAGGTTATTCAAGGAAAATTGAAAGTTTTATTTGAGGGAGTGCAACCCTGCATACTTTAAGTACTAGATGCTACCAATGTAGTAAGAGATTGGTAGGAGTGGTCATCTTCTTTCGATAACATTTTAACCAAAGAAACTATGGTAGCAATTTTTGAAGATGTGTTTGATTCCCCATTCCATGCTTTAGTTGATTCTCTTTTCAAAATAGAAATAAATTTAAATAATTTTATTGTTGAATCAAAGGCAATCATGGATGCCAGGTGAACCAAGGCTACTCAATATTTACAAGAAGTAAAGAATACTGACTGGCCTACTAAGAGGGAGATTTATGTTTGGTAAGCAGTAGTTGAAATAAAGGCTCTACCAGTGGGAGGTAGCTGAGATATTTTTCAATCAAGGCAAATGGGGTACAAGGAGAAGGAAAGACTAAAGGAAAAATATAAATGTTTTTCTACCTTTTCATCTACCTATCTTTTTTATTAATCTTCTAGGAGATTGTTTTGTAAAATTTGTGGTTCCCATCTTCCAAAGTTTTTATTTTCCATTAAAATTTTGACATGTGTCCTCCTCTGATCTATAGCTTGTTGCAATCCTATATATGGATTCCCAAGACGAGAAGTAGAGGTCGATTATCTGTAGAATTTTCATATATGTCATATTATTATTTTGCAATCTATCTAGAGTGTGGTGTGGTTATTTGAATGAGTTCATTTGTATGCATACTTGAATACAAAAATGAAAATATTTTGGAAAATATGTCTTACCTCTGTGTTATATTATGAGTTTTATTATCAATATTGAGATCAAAGTAGAAGGATTTATCCTTAATTTTCATTATCTTTGAAGTTTTGTCTCTTTTTCATATGTCTATAAGCTTTTAGACTAAATAAACAATCTTTTCTTTAGTTTAATGCAACTCAAGTGGTTGTATATCTCTTATTGATTTTTTCTGATTTAAAGAATTACATAATGGATTTCTATAATTGATAAGGTTTAAAGTTTATGAAAAGGGTGAGATTCAGAATGAAACTAAAAGTTTAATGTTGACTCTCTGAATCACAAGTTGATTAAAAGGTTTAAGTTTGTTAATCTTTGACTCTATAACCCAATCGATAAGGTACTAGCCCATTCTAAAGTTCAAGGGTGCACTGGAACATTCATATGACTATAGGACATTTAAATACAACATATCAATTTCCCATTTTATTTTTCTTTTGAAGAACTAGAAGTGTCAGTCATGGCTTATTTGTTGTTGCTTCATGGCTTATTTGTTGTTGCTTTCTTTACTTGCAATTGGCTATTGCAGTTGAGAAGTTTGTCAACAAATTATAGAAGAATATTGACCATTCCTACTATAAGTGATAGTCTTACAGAGAAAAGTATCAAGTTAATGAGATAAAACCCTTAGGTTTTCCTACCTTAGCTTAGCAGAGCCTAAAGTGAAGTGAGTCCTGGTGACTCTATTAATGTTGGTCCAGAACTAAGATTTAGCCTTGTTGAATATAGGATTTAGCTCATCCTTAGGCTTGTCCCTATCTTTGTTTCCTGGTATTAGGTTTAAATCCACCTGATATACTCTTTACAAGAAAGAACTCCAACACCTTTATCTTTGTAATCTTTTATATCCTCATCTCTTTTACTTTTGTATTTGTCTCTACTTCTATTGTTCTTCTTTATACATCTAGTAGCAATATGACCAACCTCGACTTACCTTTAATTTTTCCTTTGCCTCTGTGAAATCTCCTTGCTAGCAGTCCTTCAATTTGTTCTACATCTTGCTCATTTATATCACTATCACTATAAACATATTTGACCATTTTCTTCTTCTCTTTGCATTCTTCTAATGATAGTTTAGCTTTGAAAGCAGATTCAACATTGCCAAATTTGAAGTTTTCAAAATTACAGAGCTCAAAGGCAATGAGCCTACCTACCAAATCTTCTAAAGTCAAATTAGAACCTAGTATACATCTTAATTCTTGTATGGCAGAGACTCTAATAGCATAGATTGGCAGTATTATTCTCAATACTTTTCTTAATACAATATCATCATCTATCTTACCAATAGCTCATCTTATAGCATTAACAAAATCTTTTATTCTAGAGCAATATTGAGCAACATTCTTGCCTTATTGCATCCTCATATCATCAAACTTACCTCTAAGACTTTTAGATTTAGCTCTCAGAACATGTGTCTCCTCCATAAATGGTGTGAAGAGCATCCCACATCTTCTTTGAAGAATTACAACCCTTGATGTTATCAAACTCAAAATAACTTAGGGTAGAGGCAATCTTGAACATTACATGGTTGTGTTCTTTCTTCTTTTTCAGATCATTAGTAGTTAGGGCTCCAACAAGATTAACATACTCAATGATAATGGTAGAGTGTGCATGATCTCCAAGACCTCCTAGGTGTAGCTTCATCAAACTTTTAATGCAAGGAAGTTCTCCTTGTTAAGATTAGGTGCATCTCTTTTTGACATCTTGATCTTTTTCTTCTAGTACCTTCAAACTAGTCCTCTTAAGAAATTAGGCTCTAATACCATTGTTCGAATTCATTAGAAAAACTTAGAGGGGGGTGAATTAGTTATCCAATGTCTAGATGTACAAATAAAAATTTTCAATGCTTAGTAAACCCATATCCATAAAATTAATTATGCTTACATCCATTAGATCATAGAATACTTAAACTTTTTAGGTTACTATCGTAGGTCAAAACTACTTTGCAGAAATGTAAACATAAAACATAATAGATTCAATATCACATTTGATAAAAGTATTTCAAGTGGAAACCCAATTTTGGAAAATCCACCAGTAATATGCTACTAATTCTCACTCTTTTTAAGTGATGTCCTATGAAAGGCCAACCGTGTTAAAGGTTACAATACACACTATTAAATGTGACCTAGTTAAAGGATTTCAATCACCCTATATGGAGGAGCCTTGTTAGAGGACTTTAGATCATTCATTTGGAATGTCACCCAATTAAAGGATTTATAAATAACTGGTAGGTCAACCATAATCCAAAGGATTTACCCTAAACTGATACAATGATTAGAAAGTAATAGTAAGGCTTGATCTAATAACAAATTACAAGTCACTTGTAGATTATAGATCTTTGTTTCAATCCTCCATTCTACTTGGCTTTCATACACTTGAACCTTGAAATATTTTTTACCCTTAGAGAATTCATACTCTTAAGCCTTCTTTCTTTGTATGTTAATTGTAGTCTCTTCTATTTACCCATTGAATGAAGCAATACCCTAGACTCCTTGTCTTCCTTAGATTTTTGCACATGACAACCTTTACTTCTAACTAGCTCTATCTATAAATAGAGATTTAAGATCTTTTTTTTGTTAACCACAAACTTCCATTTTAGGGTTAGGTAGGATTAGGTAGGATACAATGAATCTACCCACTTTTCTATTTGGTTCCTCTAGAAACTTCTTTAATTCTCTTTGAATTCACCACAAAATAGTTTACCTTGAATTCTATGCCACTAGCTCATGACAGTTATCTTCCACATGCTTCACATAGATCAAGAAAACAAAATAGTTAGCTTAGATTCATCAAATCTATGATTTAACATGAATACTAGCACTCAGCATCAATATGTTGTTACTCAGCTTCCATATTGTTCTTCCACTCAACCTCCACTAGTTTATTTAGTGACCACTAAAGTATAGTGATGCTCAACATCAACTAAAATTTACTCATCTTACACTATGTTCACTTGGTATACACTAAATTGTCACTTTTATTGGCTCCAACTGAGTTTCTACTCAACTTTCACTAACTTTTCTTGGCACCTACTGTACACTTGATCAAACTTGGCAGACACAATTCTTCTTACTTTTTTTTCTAGAATTAATTACTATATCCAACATTTTCAGCCTCAAGTAGATAAATAATACACTCTATCATCACTATCTTAACTAATTGTTATACTCCTATTTCACACCATAACTCAACCTTTCCTCTAGGTTCTCTTGTTATGTCATTTGATCAAATCCTCTTCATTAATCAAACAAATTATAGTACTCAAATAAACTAACCTATTGTCTTACCATCAAGTAGCATGTGTTGGAATAAATTATTGGAAAGAATGCTTCTGAGAGTGGGGGGTGAATCAGAAGTACTAGCCTTTTTAAATGTTTCAAATCCTTAACAAAATATTTTTTAAATGAACATGCATGCATATAAATATTAAGCAATCATAAGAAACCAATATGCATCACCACATAACACTTAAAATTTGGTAACCCAGAAACCCAACTGGGGTGGGGATGATACCAACAAAATCACTGCAGTAATAATGTTTAACCACTTTTGATGGTCTGCCCTATTAAAGGCTTGCCCTGTCAAAGGCTTTACATTGTATCAATAGTGACCTAGTTAAAGGATTTACAAACACTTTACATGAAGTGTCACTCTGTCAAAGGATTTAGTCACCTAGTTAAAGGATCTATAAAATAGCTGCTAAGCTAACCTATCATCATAGGATTTTCTTTCTAATACAATGGCTAAAGAGTGTTAGGTATGATAAACCTGATGGTTTACAATCCTTTGATTGCTGAATACAAGGACTTGATCTACTCTCTCTGATCTTGGTCTTCTATGATCTAATTCACTTCTCTCTGATATTAGACTTCCTTATACAACCCTTTTTTTTTTACACTAACTTCGTCTTCCTTATAAAGATACTCAAAGACTTAGGGTTAGGTATGGATCTATGATCCAAATTTAATCTCTGATTTTTGCTTATTCCTTGCACATCTCTTATTGGTTGCATGCCTTCTCCATTTTTCTTATTGGCTGCATGTAGACTACATAGGAAATATAAATAATTTGATTATCACTTCAATCTTTCAAGATTTGTCTTATGTCAGCTAGAAAAATGGTTTACATCTAAGTTTGTGAAATCTCAAACTCATATGTTGATTTTGAGTTACTCGGCACTTACTACTTCCTGATGCTTGTCACCTACTGTAACTCGGCTTTTGTATATGCTCCTATCTTGCTTGGCATCCTTTAAGACTCGACACCTAAATAATGCTCTGTACTTAGATCATGCTCAGCACTTGTACTTACTCGGCACCTGATCTTCACTTGGCACTTGTTGAATTTCTTGACTTGGCACATGTTGTGGCTCGGCATACACAGTGTACTCAACTTCAATGTGAAAGGTGGTTAAGTGTGTTGGCACTCAAGTTTCAAAACCATTTTTAGACTAACAATCTCACCCTTTGACATGAGTGTCAAAAACACTAAACTAAGAAATATTAATCTGATGTTATGAGTACACTTTCTGATCTGTGCGGTATGTATACAGAGGTTTATCTAAAATTTGTAACTTACAATATATATACCTCAAAGTTATTATAACTTTTATAACTCCCCCTAAGTTGATCATGCCAATGTCTTGCTATTATGCTTAATGTTCTCTTTAATATATCTTCAACATATTATCTCCCCCTTAGAGTATTGTCTCCCTCTTTTTGATACTTATGTCAAAGGCTCCTAAATAATAATGCCATGTTTGGCCAAAAATGTCATGTTTACCTCAAGGAGTATTTGGAGAGCTACATCCCAATTATTTAAGGCACTATCCAACGTCTTTTGTTGGATTGCAAGATCTTCTGCGAGATCAACTAGTCCTTCATGCGTAGAAATATTGGGATCTTTCTTCAAGAGTGTTTCTGCATATATTTTCTCCTTGTGCAATACTTCTAAGTGAGGAGTAATGGAGGCTTGAATTTGCATCAACTTTTCTTTTATAGTGGCCTCTTCTACTGATAATGTAGCTAATTCCCTCTGAGTGTGTAATGTATGAGCAAATTGCTTTTCACTCTGTACAGGATCTGAGGGTAGTTGCGTGATAAAGAGTTTTAATTTACTCTCAAGGTTTAAATTTTATTTATTTATTTCATGTGTGAACCTGGAAAAATCATACAATTTTCTATAAAGGGAAAATATGTTCCCTAATATACTTTTTACATTTTCTAATTTCTTGGCTAGGTCAACCTGTCCCAAAATTATGTTATTAGCTATTTTCTAGTTGAATTTTCTTATAAACTTCTTTTCTGACCATTCCAATAGTTTTGCATTAGTATCATGGTCCTCATTATTTACTTGGTCAACTATATCAGATAATTGCTCAAGTATTGGCATGTTTGCATCTAGAGGTTGAAGACTAAAAGCATCCATGAATATATCTTTTATTTCATTTAGTGTCTACTTGTATTTGTAGTATTTTCTCATTGCCTCTTGTCTCCTCCTCTTATCCAATGCACTCTATATTTCATTCATCTTTTCCTCATTGAGAGTGCTTGAATCATAATAGGGTATTTTGATTTCTTCATCAAGCTCAAGAATACCATAATGTATGGTCCTGGCTACCCTTGTAGAACTTGAACTTGGTGTACTGGTATGTAAAGTTAACCTTTTAGTACTCTGCTCATGACTGGGTTTGGTGGGAGTTGCTATTTTTTGTATTGCAGACTCCTCTTTATTTTGGGTTTCTTCCTTCTCCTCTTCTTCTTGCTTGTCTTCTTCTTGTTGTACTACTACTACTGGAGGTGTACTCATTGTCTGAGTTGTTGTCCCTATGATTATCGTTGTTGTTGCACTCGGCTCCTAATGAGTTGGAGTGACTAATCTTGGTGGTGACGGAGGTGGTAGAAATGTAAGACCAGTAGTTTGAATGATTTGAGGTGGTTGTTGTGATGGCACCTTGACCTCTTTGAGTTTATATATTGACTTTTGAAGATTATCCACACTGACCAATATGGGATTTGTGAAAAATTGTGCTTGTAGATTTGTTTGGTCAAGGATCTTAGTAAGATCTGCTACAGTTAATGGATTGATGTTTTGACATGTAGTGTCAACAACATCCTTAATCTTTATGATTTTTGTAGGTGTGGAAGGTGAGTGAGGAGAGCTAGGAGGTGAAAGATGTGTGCCTTGCACATTTTGCTGTTCATCAGTTCCTTTGTCTTCATCTTTTCTTTCCTCCTCTCTTTCTTTCTTATTTTCCTCTTCTTCAACCTTTTCCTCTTCTTCTGTTTTCTCTTCTCTCATCTTCCTTCTTTCTTCAGGTTTAGCAGCAACTTCTTCTTTGTATATTTCTTCAAGAACATCTTCAAACATTTTGTACAAGTTTTTCCATAATATTTTTGTTCTTTGCACAACTTCTTCAATTTATTTTGCAGGATGGAGAATGCCCTATATTTAGGTGTAAAGCTTTTGTTATGCCTTTTGACTTCTTGAGTTACCTGTTCTTTTGTCAAATCAGGTAGTAAGTTTGCTAGGGTTGATTCCCTCATCTCTTTCTCCATCATTAGGTAGAAATGCCATTTGTCTTCTATAATTTTAGACAATTCTTTTGGCAATTGTCCATCTAGTTCAAGAGGTGTATATTTGAACTGTGCCATAAATGCATAGATTGATTCTTCTATGCTATTTTGTTCCTCTTTATTGAACTTATTGAAATCAATCTTTTTCATTTCATTTAAGTCTCCATTCCTAATCTTTTTACATAATATATCAATTGAAGATTTAGGAGGACTTACCTCTTCAGTCTGATCTTCTTCATCAATATCAGGTTGGGCCACATATCTTTTCCTTTTCTTTGGGTCTTCCTGTGCCTTTGTGTTTTTCTTCTTTGTGGCTTCCTCTTTAGCCTTCTGGGTAGAGGCCCTTGTTGTAGCTCTGGTTGTTAGCTTCTTTTTCATTTGCACGACAGCTTTCTTTGGTAGGGGCTGAGAAGTAGGAGAGCTCTTTGTTTTCCTTTTAATGACTTTGCCTCTGATGGGTGCTTCCTTGGTTTTTGTTTCCTCAGCACTCTCATCTTTTTCTTCTCCTTGTATTTGTGGCAGTTCAAGTGGCCCTTGTTCTGGCTCACCTTCTTCTTCTCCTTCACCAATCTCTTCTTCTTCACCTACTGCACTGGATTCTCCAACACCAAATTTCTTCTTTATTTGCTTTACCAGCTTGTCCTTTTTCTTTACTGCTAAAGTTGTCTTGAGTTCTGTAACAACTCTTGATTTTACAGTGTCATACATTCCAAATGCCTTGGTAGATTTGTCCATTTCCTCTGCAAGTAAAGTTGTGATGGCTACAAAAGCTTGGTCAACATCAAGCTCATATCCTAATCATCTAAGCCATCTTGTCCTTGGAAGGACTGCTTGAATGTAGGTATAATCAATATCAACAAGAAAACATATGTCATTTATATTATTTTCTACCAATGAGACTGGTATCCTCATTTTGTTCTTCATTGCATTTGTGAAATCCTCAAAATAGATAAACATTTGATCATTAAAGCTATCTCCCATTTGTGCAATGAAATCATTAATTTGATCAACAATGGTTTTATTTTGACTCCAGTTGACTCTCCCAAATGAAGGGAATTCCTTCATTACATATAAGAACATACAAACCAACACTGAACCAAATTTGCACTATGCTCCCTTGGATTTTCTAATAGCTCCAATATTTTCATTAATCTATTGCAACAAGAGCTCTGCAAGATCATAAGTGTGATCTTTCTTTACAAGTTTATGTGCCACATGTACTGCTATGCAGGGTACACTATTTAACCTGCTAGATTGGTAAAACTTATGTGATATAATCCTTATAGCAAAATCTAAAAGGGGATCAATTATGGTGTCTATAGTCATGCCTCTATTGTTGCACTTTGCTCCTGTGTTCTTCTCAATTGTTTCCTTCTTTTCGCTTCTCAAGGTTTTTGGCCGATCTAGAGTTGGAAAGCTGATAACCCTATGAACCATCTTCTTGGTAATCTTGACTTACCCTTGTTCTAACCAGAATGATCCATCATGGATTCTTCTAAGTATAATGCATATCCACTCACTTTTTAATATGATTGGAAAAACTAGGGCTTTGGTTAAACCCTTCTTTTCTATGACATAAAACTCATATTTTAGAATACCATTATCACAGAGTTTTTCATAAGCATTAAAAATTTCCAAATCTCCTATGGCTCCTATTTTACAATTATAGCATTTTCACACATCTTGAACCATAACAACTTTTTTAGGGATGGCAAATAGGGCACCAGTAGGATCATTTTTGTATGCAACCTATGGTATTGGTCTAAACTCAGGTTGCTTAACTTCGTTGCTAACAAGTTGAATTTCATGACTCATTTTCTCTTGGGTTGTTTTTGAGCTTGTCAACATTTATCTCTGAACTAGGGTTTTAACAATTTAAAGCAAAACTTTTCAAAATGTAAAACTCGGCACTTGAAGGAAATACCTGGATAGATACTTTGATCACTTGGGTAGATGCTGAATTGCTGCAAATCACTGGTTGAAAGCTTGAAAATCACTCAGACGTGCTCAAAATAATCTCTCTTCATTTGAATGGCTCAAGAATTAATCAAATTTTACTTTTAAATGATAGAAGAAACTTTTGCATTTAATGCACTTTAGTAACTACACCTGTCACTCAACTTCCAAATGTTTTCAACTCGGCATCCACTCAGCAGCTATGCTTACTCAACATCTACTAACTTTGTTGATAACTCGACATTCAAAGATGACTCAGCATCATTGTTTGAATATTAGTCTTAGC
This sequence comes from Cupressus sempervirens, assembly GCA_028749045.1. Lineage (NCBI taxonomy): Eukaryota > Viridiplantae > Streptophyta > Pinopsida > Cupressales > Cupressaceae > Cupressus > Cupressus sempervirens. Next base: position 439,329,589 of record CM053786.1, on the reverse strand, counting down.
ATCTTATCTTATGCTTAATTCTTCTTTTCAATGCTTCTTTTTCTTGGGACTGATGTATGATATATCTTTGTATATCAGTCCATATATCTCCCTTATGCTTAGTTTGATGAAGTGTGATCACTTGACCCGTTAGGTGAAGTGATCCCTTTGCTTGATGTACTACACTCATCTTTCTTCCTCCAAATTTTATTCATTTGTTCTCTTATGACATCAATCTTTTCTTTTCCTTTGTTGGCTTCAGTATTTGGTGCATTGGACCTTGTAGGACAATTCTTGCTAGTATGACTAGTTTTCAAGCAACTAAAACATGTAGTTTGGCTCAACCATCTTTTATAGTTTCCCTTGAAATGTGTTCCTATGAAATTCTGGGGTGTATGTCCATATTCCTGACAATAGTGACAACTATACCTGGTGTTATAATCCCAATGGTAGTGGCTTTCATTCCCTTTTGCTGGTTGATTTGATGTCCATATGGGCTTTGATCTGCATTCAAATGCCCTATGTCCATATTTCTTACAATTATGACAATGTCCATCAAATCTTTGTGTTTTTGGGATTTTGGATCTACAGTCTTGTGTCGTATGTCCTTGCATTTTGTACTTGTGATAATAACTCTTACTTTTATGTGTGTTTGGCTGATTGATTCTTCTACTCCTGCAAATATTAGTAGTATGTCCCTTTTTATTACAGTAATGACAAGTGGGTTTAGAATCCTTACCTTTGTCACTTCTTTTCTCAACACTCTTTGATGATTCTTCAACTTTAGTACTATTGTATCCAAGTCCTGATGTATCATGGGTTGATCTTGGGAATTTCAGTAACTATTCAAAGTACTTTATAGCTTCGCTTGACTTTTTGAGATTCTTTGCTATCTCCTTTTCTCTGTTCAGTTCATTCTGTAATTGTTCATTCTGCATTCTCAAAGTAGAGATCTCAATATCTTTCATATTAAGTTCATGATGAAGGTTCATAATTTGAGCAAGTGTATCCATCTACATGTTTGAGATCCTTGTTAATTTAGTTCTCTTTTCTTCTAGTCTATTTGCAAGATTTCTTTTGTCATCTTCCATCATAACTCTATCCTCAACTGCTCTTTTCTTTTGTTTAGTGATTTCACATAATATTATGGCCAGTGATTCATGTTCCATCTTGAGAGATCTTATCTCATTTGCTTGAGCTTTGTTTTTCTCCATCAGTTTTGCTATTACTGCATCAAATTCTTTAGTGTCTCTATTGGAAAACCCTTGTGTGGTATCAATTTCCTTGTAGCGTATGTCATTTTCAGCTATGGCTATCTCCTTTCTTCCTTTTAAAGATTTTCTTAATTCCACTCTAGCTTCCTCTACCTTTTGTAGAGTGAGATGCACATCTATCACCTAATTTTCAACGATCTTTCCAAGTTTGAAAACTTCCATCCTTAGATCTTTTCCTCCAAGCTGTTAGGCTTCTTTTTGAGAGAAACTGGGCTCTGATACCAATTGTTGGAATAATTTATTGGAAAGAATGCTTCTGAGAGAGGGGGGGAGGGTGAATCAGTAGTACTAGCATTTTTAACTATTTCAAATCCTTAACAACATATTTTTGAAATGAACATGCATGCATATAAATATTAAGCAACCATAAGAAACCAATATGCATCACCGCATAACACTTAAGATTTAGTAACCCAGAAACCCTCCAGGTGTAAGAAGGTAAAAATGGGTTAGGGATGATACCCACAAAATCACTACAATAATAATATTTAACCACTTCTGATGGTTTTCCCTGTTAAAGGCCTGCCCTATCAAAGGCTTTACATTGTATCAATAATGACCTGGTTAAAGGATTTACAAAAACTTTACATGAAGTGTCACCCTATCAAAGGATTTAGTCACCTAGTTAAAGGATCTATAAAATAGCTGCTAAGCTAACCTATCATCATAGGATTTTCTTTCTAATACAATGGCTAAAGAGTATTAGGTATGATAAACCTGATGGTTTACAATCCTTTGATTGCTGAATATACGCACTTGATCTGCTCTCTCTGATCTTGGTCTTCTGTGATCTGATTCACTTCTCTCTGATATTAGACTTCCTTATACACCCCTTTTTTTTTTGCTCTGAGTTCATCTTCCTTATAAAGACACTCAAAGACTTAGGGTTTGGTATGGATCTATGATCCAAATTTAATCTCTGATTTTTGCTTATTCCTTGCACATCTCTTATTGGTTGCATGCCTTCTCCATTTTTCTTATTGGCTGCATGTAGACTGCATAGGAAATATAAATGATTTGATTATCACTTAAATCTTTCAAGCTTTGTCTTATGTCGGCTAGAAAGATGGTTTACATCTGAGTTTGTGAAATCTCAAACTCATATTCTGATTTTGAGTTACTCGGCACTTACTGCTTCCTGATGCTTAGAACCTATTGTAACTCGACTTCTATATATGCTCCTATCTTGCTTGGCATCCTTTAAGAATCGGCACTTGAATAATGCTCAGTACTTAGATCATTCTTGACACCAATACTTACTCGGCACCTGATCTTCACTCGGCACTTGTTAAATTTCCTAACTCAGCACATGTTGTGGCTCGACATACACAGTGTACTCAACTTCAATGTGAAAGGTGGTTAAGTGTGTTGGCACTCAAGTTTCAAAACCATTTTTAGACTAACAGCATGTTTCACATCAATAAGAAAATAATTATTGTTCCATTATAGGTTCTTCACTTTTAAAAAATCTCATATCAGCAATCTACAATTGTCTTGCCTTTGTACTTGGTCTAAGTGTAGTTGATGTCACTTGGTGAATAGGTGTAATAGTTAGTGAAATAGTAGCAATGGCACTTGGAAGCTAAATAAGAGCTTGGATAACCTCTTGTTCTTGATGTTTCTCAAGCTATAGTAACTCTATACTCTTTTATTCTACTTTTAGGATTTGATGATGAACAAATCTACAGACCCTGGATATCCTACATGTAAATAACTTGTTACAATGAAGAAAGAAAGGTAGAGAGAGAAGGGTTTTCTCAATAAACAAGAAGATTTAATTTACTTGTACAAAATAGAATGAATGAATTTACAATAGATCAATCCTTATGAAGGAGATTGACACCCTAAAAGATAAATGATATATAATAATTACTAATTAATTATTAAATGGAAATGCAAGATTCATAAAGAGAGATATTAAGAAGGGGGCAAAGGTAATTTAATAAATTCAATTAAATTAACCTTTTACTCTAACACCTCCCCTTAATGTGAGCAAAAAATCATCTATAAACAATGCAAGGAAACTACAATGCTAAAAGAAAACTTGGGTCCTGATAACCAAGCCTAATGAGGTACCTAATCATAATCAAATATCTATGAAATGGAGAAATAGACAAAACCCAATGGGAAAAACCCTACTCCAAAAAGAGATAGAAAAGGATGCACAAATGAAAAATCTCAAGAGAATCTCTCAAGACCATAAGTATAATGGAAGCCCCCATGATAGAAGCTTGAGACTCTATAGCCCACCTAGAATGGCAAAACTCTTGTGTTGATGAACATACCAATATGGCTCTAATCTAAAGGAAACAAAGGTAGTGGAAAAGAATGATAAAACCCATGTATGTAAGGTGTGGCTAGAAGTTCTAGCTAATTATCAAAGCAGAAAGCATGAGGATCTTGAAATGAAATCTCTAATGGAGGTGGGATAATAGGTGTGTTGAATCTATCATCTGAGAGATGTGTGTCCTCTGATATAACCTCAAAAACTATAGTGGGTGGCTCAATGACTAGAGCTGCAATAGTAGGAAATGTCAAAGAGTAATCATGTGCAAGAGATGTCCAATCTAAATAGGAGGTGGAGGTGTAGAAGTCACAACTCTACTCTTAGGAACAACACGTAGGTTCAAGCAACCTAACTTTATGTTACTAGTCTCTTGTGAAGAAGGGGAGTGAGTCTCCAATAGTGGATATGGTGTAACAAAATTTGAGAAGGAATATAGATGAGAAGCAAGATAAATAGTCCTTGTAGCAACAATATTGCATGTCTCTCTATCTCTAATGTGCACTGAATCTTGTGCAAAATCAACAATCTTCCCTACCCCACTGTGTCCAATTGGATAGATAGAAAGAAGGTTAGAGGAAAAACATGGAACATAAAGTACATCATGGAATGTACCATAATCAATTCCAATAGAACCTTTCCCACATAAAGTCATAAAAATGTCATTCCCCATTAAAATGTGTGGAGTATGAGAAGCCTCAAAAGAGTAGAACAAATTCTGAGAAGATACCATATAGTGTGAAGCACCTGAATCTAGTAACCATCTATGAGAGGGTGGAGTAGAAGTGCCCATAGTGCATGACCCTTTCCTATATATTTACCATTTAACTAAAATAATGAAAATAAAGAAGATCTATGAGAAGTAGAAGGAATATCAATGTTGCTCTTCTGAAGGAGAAGTTAGATCTGAAACTTTTTTGGCATAGACATCTAACTTCTCATAGCAATGTGACTCATCGTGATTAGGCTTATTATAATAAGCACACTTTTGTCTTTCTAGCTTTGTTTTACCTTCTTAGGAAGTGGTGGCCCTGATTAATTATAAGTGCTAGATATGACCTAAGACTCTGTAGAATGATATTTTGGTGTCTTCTCCTTCATCCTTGAAGATGGTCAAGCTACCAATGCATAAGTTTATGAGCCTATGTGAGAATCCAACTAAGAGAGCTTAACCTTCTCTCAAGTCAAATGATCACAAAAAACCTCAAAGGATGGCATGATAAATCTATTACCCAAAGCATCCTTGGTGGAATAGAAGGTAGAAGGAAAAATATGAAAGTTTCCACAAATCTTAGAAAGAATCAATTTCATGCACTTAGTGTCAGTCTTGATTTTCCTACAACCCTACATTAAAGAACTATTGGAAGCATGAATGTTTCAATGATATTCCTATGAGGGGAGTATTATAGAAACATGGTTATAATTATTTTTTCATGCTATAGTGAATCTATTTTCGTACATTGTGACAACACAAGCATAGTAAATATGTTTAAGAATCTAGTGTTGCATTCTAAGACCAAGAATTCTTCTATCAAGTATCACATGTTGGCAGAGAAAGTTGTAGAAAAGGAAACTAGATTGGACTATGTAAACACCAAAAAGTAGATTGCAAATATTTTCACTAAGCCTCTTCCCAAATAGACTTTTGAGTATTTGTGGGGTATGTCAGTGTTTGAAAATGTTACCCATTTCCAATTACCTTGATGAGAACAAAGCACATCTAGGGGTAGCAAACTCCCATTTTTAACATGCCCATTCAAACACCAGGCCAACTATAAGGCTATACTCCTTCTGCACTTTAGGCTCTGCAAAACCTAGGCAGGTGAACCTATAGATTCTTCATATGGTACCAGTTGTCAAAGCATACACTAAATCTATTAAGCAGATGAAAACCCCTTATATCTCTTACTGGCTTATGAAACAACACAGATTCTATAATAGCTAGGTGCAAACCTATATTATTCATAAACTGAGTGAGGGTTTAAACTTTTATGTCCACTTCAACATGAAGGGAAAAAGATTGATTTATATTGAGAAAAGATAGCATGTTCAATATGCAGCAAAAACTTTAATGATCCTATAAATGACCAGTGCCTTATCCATTGGGGCAATCCTACACTCCAGAATTATGCATCCTTGAACATCAATTAACATATGGCATACATTAATACATTCATGTTCAGTCTATTCACCTTATAAATTAGACAACAATATCCAATATAACCCCATACTTTCTCACATCCTTCTTAATTGAATCTGCAACCTTGTCTGAAACCACAAGCAATTATATGACTCCTTGAGTTAAAGGCAAGCAAACTTCAAACATACAACCAGGCAATTGCAAATAGGTTCAAGATCTTTGTTCTTGAACATATAACATTACAAACTCAACAAGAAAGGAGACAGAATTATATTGAAATTCAAAACCTTCTACACATTGTATTTATCTCCTTGAAATAAGTACATTAGGAATACATAAAAAAAGATACAAGATCACACTACTGTATTAGAACTATCTATAAAATCCATATGCTGTTCATACAAGACATGTTGGGTATGTGGCTTTCATAGCTTGAGCAGAGCTCTAGGAACTGGGAAAATAGAAAACCCCCCAACCCCCCTCTTTTCTCTAGCCTTGGGATCTCACTTAAATATTGTGAGGTGCAACAAGCTTTAGGCATAGAGAACTGACAAGTGTCCCTTACAAAACATATCACAAGTTTATAATGGAAGAAAGAAGAAAAATGATTAACAGAACATCATGTAGATCAAATATTCTCCTGTAAGCTCCTTTTCTATTACCACTTTTTGCTGATTCGGCTCTACCACTGATTTGTTGTGTGTGCAATTGCTAAGATTGCCCTATCAATGAAAAAATTAGTTCTAAAAAATATGCACCAACCTAGGCCCGTGGGTTTTGTCAAGATGACTACTGAATGAGAATCATCTTTACTTCCCACTCTTTACTGATCATGCCAGGCTTCAGAAATAATAGAATCATTACTTAGCATGCAGTACAGAAGCCAAAAAACAATGTGGTTATTAAAAATAACAAAATAGGGATGCTCTAATCCCCAGCCACGTTTGCTTCCTTAACCAACTTCTTGCCAAAATTTGCCATCTACTGACACAAAAAGGGGGGACACGCACAAAAAGTGAAAAAGACTATACCCCAGGGTATAAAATCTTCCTCACCCTCTTCCAAAACTATGCATAGGGTCTCAAATATTTTTGCTACCTTGGCATCAAACTAAGATGCTTTGAAATTTTTTTTAAAAGATGATGTTTCTGCCGAAAAGGTTTTTAGCTTACAAAGTCTATTCCCTGTTCTTCTTACCACCTTGGTGACTTGACTACGACACCTGATTACTAGCTTTCCTCTATCAAAAAACCATTCATAGGCATACAAAGCTAACCATTTTCCTTTTCTAAACCATCCTCTGAAAATAAATAAATCATTTTTCAAAGTATCAGTGTCCTAGAACCAACTACTCTTAATGTACAATCCTTCCACTATCCATACCCTCAGACTTAGTGAAATCTTTAGAAACATCTTTTGAATAAGTCACCACGACTGAAAAAATAGAGGCTATGGTATACAAACTTACTTGAAGCCTTTTCTTTTATCTCTGTAACTTCTACAATTTATCCTTGAGCCAACTACTTGACACTCATGCCAAATTTATCTCAATCCTAGCAGTAATTTTTTCCGTTCAGAGATGACTCACAAATTTATACTCGCACAAGTTGATATTGGTAAAATCTCACTTGTTACACCCTGTTCTTTACTTTCACACGTGAAGGTTATCATGTCTCATTAATATGCATAATGATACCACCTTCAATAGTAAAATATGCACTGTCGATCTTGAAGATCTTATAAGTTGAAACTGTGAGCATGATGGCTTCAAAATCCACTAGGCAAGCTGGTCCGAAATAAACCAATCATAATTAGCCATGTGTGCAATTTATCTTTTAGTGGGTGCTTCTTGCTTCTAAGAAATGCAAACGCGCAAGAACCGCAGATCTGAATTGAATCAATGACCTGAGTCCACCCCACATGTCAGGCTTGTGCACTCCCGCACCTCTTATCTTGTGAGCATGTTGATATAGCAGGCCAGTGCCCTCCGTCGAAATAAAGAAGATCAACAGTTGAAAAAAAAAATTCCTGAATAACCATTGCATTGTTCCTTTATCACAAAACACATGACACTTCAAAATGGCATGATTTGGTTAATTGTGATATAGGTCCACAATCCTTCTACCTGCATTATAAAATCATACAGACATAAAACAATGTGGGCAAATGCTAGCGCTTGATGCTGGCTTAGATCGACGGTGATTCAAAATTTCAATAATAGGCGGCCCATCACAATGATCCTGACCAATGAGAAAATACCTTTTATTGCACATGTTATAAAAAACTTGACCATGACATTCAAAACTTCAGTGCCCATGACATCGTTACTTCCTCACATTTTGGTCCCATTGTGCCACGTGTCGCAAAGTGGCACGCCCACAATATTTATCTGCCTCTCATCTTGAAAATGTGAGTATGCCTCATTCGTCGATCTCACATAGATCGATGATGTTCATAACTTGTCTTCTTCACTCGTACGAACATCTCCTTGTGTCTTCATAAGGGACAGATGTCACTTATGCGCTTGCCCTCATTTTGTAACTTCCTCACATTTTGAAAATGCGGGCCAGCGCCCTCTGTCAATCTGAACAAGATCTTCAATCGTCGAGACTTGCATTGTAAGTTTGAAAAGAAACTTTTTTGGATTTAAAAAATGTGTAAACCCTGATTACTTTAAACTTTAAACAGATTTAATCAAAACATTATTTCAAGTTTGCCTAAGGTTTAAAAAGGCATGCCCTGATCACAAAAATGAGAAGGGGCTAAAGGATTTCCAAGGACGTGGTGGATTTGTATAAAGTAATAGGTTCTTGACTGAATTATGCATATTAAATGGGGTAGAAAGAAGATTTAGGAATTGTTCAAAATAAGACTTTGTCATATAACTCAGAATGACAAATTATCATCATGGAAGGCTTAGGCAAACTGAATGAAAAGTGTCAAAGACATTGAACACCTTAAGGATCTCAAATGGACAGCCGAGTGCACATTCAATTATGGGCATTCATAGGGCTTGACTTTCTCAAAATTTCAAATGGATGCTCAAAATGGGAATGCAATTTTGAGCACCAACAGTGGCTCTATCTGGGGAAGCATGTCCCTTGTGGGCATGGTAAGATTCCTGATCTCTGGGAGAAGCAGACCACATACCTAAAACAATAAAACTTTTCTCGAACAGCTTATTGAAAACAAGGAAACAACTACTTCTACTATTTACAAACGATGACCCCGGGCCACTGAACTTCAACAAAATTGTTTACCTCTGTCATAAACATGATTCTCATCTGAACTTTCATGAGGTAAACTGAAATTTCTTCTCCTATCAGTTTTACCAATCATATTATCATTATATAACAAATCACTTGGCAAAATAAAATCATCACTCTTACTTTCATAATGCATATAAAAACTTACTTCATCCTCAATCATTTGCTCATTACGAAAGTTCTTATCAGCATGCTTAAACATATCAGACTGAAACTAAAAACTCTCTTTATTTAATGACTCATGCATGCTATCATTTTTGAATATAAAGGCTTTATATTCAACTTGGGGAAAAAGATCACACATACCTTCAAACTATGTATCCCTTTGCATAACTGGATAGGAAACAAATGAATAATCTGATTGATACTCACATAAGTCATCAATATCAACATTTGAAACTAATCCAGGATCTTGAAATGATTCTTTGAGATCAGCAAGTGGATTAGTCATCACAGTAAAATATTCATCATAAAAATCATTGCAAGGTATAGGAAAATTCTCAATAACTGTCTCATCAAACACCTTGTTATCATAATCAGATGCAACATCATGATCATATTCACTGTCATATTTGGAAAAAGAATAGTCTGACCTCTTACAATAGTAAGACAAAGTATCATCATAAAACTTATTCTCTGCTAAATTTGAACCATCCATGTGCTCTTCAAAAAGACGATTGATAATTCTATGCAAAGCGTCGTCATAGACATTAGGACAAGTGATGTACTGAACAACATCAAACTCCTGACCATATAACAGATTAGTGAAAACTTTAAAACCATTTCTAACATCGCTGTTATGGACACTTTCAACATATGAAGAAAAATAATCAGAATCATATGAAGACTCAACATCCACTCCGTCAACGAAGCATGTAGCATACAAATCAAAGTTACTTCCATTGTCTCCATATAGGTGATTCAAATGTCTTGCAAGAAAATCATCATTTATCTTACCAATAGGTGTTGATGCATTAATCTTAGGATCAATCACATACTGATCATCACTATATGCATCTTCAAGACATTTTTCTACACAATTAGGTAATATGTCCTTATGGATAATCTCTTTGTCTTCATATTGTGTAGACACATTTTCTTCATAACTTTTAATCTCAAACTAATTTGAATAATTTTGAAATGGAAACTAACTTTCAGATTTAGAAATAGTACTCATACCTTTACTAGCAAGAGAACACTCACTTCTGTCATTGCTCTCTTCTTCCCAATCAGCATCTGATTCACATGAAGATGCATATGTACTATCACAATCCTCTTCTTGACCTAAGCAAAAAGTGTCGCCATTGTCTTCACATGATGCTTCACAATATGTCGGATCAACAATTTCATCTTTATCACTTGATGCATCACTTCCAGGTTCTTCATCCTCATACTGAGATAAATACCTTCCCTCTTCCTAATTCGTTATGTTTTCAACACAATGCGAATCATAAATGGGAAAATGAATGACTGGATTTATATCTTTCCTGGATAACTCCTCTAATGAATCAATTCTATCATTCGCTGTTGTAATACCATAAACATGTGCATTCAATTCAGCACGAATGCAATCATTTCCTTTTTGCAACAAAGAGATATCATGTTCACATGTTTTTATTTCTGAACCTTAAACAAAACTATTTACAACAATAGGAGTGCTTATTTGCTGATCTGAAATTAAACATTCTATATGATATTGATTTGTTCTTTGCACCTCATCTTTCCGGCAAACATTTCTAGAGAAGTGACTCCGAGTTAAGCCATATTTTATGTTATTCTCAATCTCTATTTCTATCATGAATGCCTGATGCAAAGTTCTAGGTTCCTTATCTCTCAACAGATAGTTCATCTTTTTATCAAATGCACCAAGATAAACCACTAAACACATTTGATCATCTGGCTTGTAACTTTCAAGAATTTCATTTAAAATCTTTGCAAATCTGATATTGAATTTAGGAACTAACTCACGATTCCTGATTTGAATTTTCAAAAACTTATCAAAATAATCAGAGAAGCTTACTCTTTCCGCAAACTGCATCATGAAGGTTGTCATCAATTCATCACAAGATGAAACTGAACATGCTGGTAAGAATGAAAACTAGTCCCTAGCATCATCCTCTAAAGTCTAAACAAACAATTTCATCTGAATGTCTTCATGAGCAATTTCAAAATCACCAACCAAGTCACTAAACAACTGAACATGACGACTGGCTGAAAATTCATGGTTTCCACTAAACTTAGGTAAATAATTTCTGAGATCATAAGGCATAATATTTGGAAAACCATGAATACCATTAAAATTCAATGGCATATACCTCCTGGTAGAGATGGATCTAGGAATTTCACTAACAGGTTGCATACTAGATGAGATGAAACTCGACATTTTTCAACTCAAGACTCATTCATCATTAAATACTTTCAGAATTCATAATTTGCAGCAGATCTTCACAACCCTCTACCAAATGAATGCTTCAAAAACACTTCACAACTTTAAAACAAAAATTGAAACCAAATCCAATGAAATGTATAAAACACAAAACTATTCTCCTCTTCTTAATGCTCAAACTTCACTTGATGGAGAATACATATGTAGAACTAACTTTCATGGGAAAGAAAATTCCATGAAAATAGAAAATACCTCAAGTGTTGCTGTATGAAACCACTAATCTGCTGATTGGCCTCGTGCTAACATGAATTCCTCACACCACTGATCATAACCTTACAGAGTCACCATCTCATTGAAGAGAGAAATGAAATCACAGCTGTGATTCATCTTTATCATTAAAAATTCTTGCGACAACAAATCAAACAACACTTCCAGACTTATTTGTTAGAAACTTATAATAGATCTCTCTTCTTTCTTGCAAATTCATCTAACTTTTATATCTGCTTGATTCCCATGAAAACTCTTGAAAACAATTTATACATCACTGATCTACAATGATTCAGAGATCCTTTAGATAGAGTCGCCACTCACTATTGTGAGAAAGATTTTAAACATGATTCATAACACTACAAATCTGAATTGAAAATTCAACTTGAAAACTTTGCAAAACTTTTAAAAACATTTAAAAGACAGAAAACATCTTTCACCAATTCTGACTCTGAACAACAACAGTATTTTGAAAATAACAACCAGTTGACATGACTGAAGATGAACACTCTTAGCAACACAATCTGTATTCAACCTTGAAGAATACTGCTATAAATGGATAAAACATACTAGGGTGCATGATTTGGAGTAAGAAAACTAAAAATAACATCAGAGAACTTACTACTAAAACTTTTTAATGCACTTCTCCTATTGTATTGAATCTCTTCTTTTCAAATTCTCAAGGTTTGTCTTAAATCTGATTCAATACGTTCCCCAGTAGAGTCGCCATTTTGTTGGTGACTCAGATGGGCCAAACCCAATTGAGAATAGGACTGAAATTTTTTTAATTATATACCAGAGATTCTTGTCCTTTTAAATGTGAATTACTTCATAGCATCCCTAGCAGAGTCACCATTTTGTTGGTGTTTGAAAATGTTACCCATTTCCAATTACCCTGATGAGAACAAAGCACATCTAGGGGTAGCTAACTCCCATTTTCAACATGCCCATTCAGACACCAGGCCAACTATAAGGCTATACTCCTTCTGCACTTTAGGCTTTGCAAAACCTAGGCGGGTGAACCTATAGATTCTTCATATGGTACCAGTTGTCAAAGCGTACACTGAATCTATTAAGTAGATGAAAACCCCTTATATCTCCTAGTGGGCTATGAAACAACATAGATTCTACAATAGCTAGGTGCAAACCTATATTATTCATAAACTGAGTGAGGGTTTAAACTTTTATGTCCACTTCAACATGAAGGGAAAAAGATTGATTTATATTGAGAAAAGATAGCATGTTCAATATGCAGCAAAAACTTTAATGATCCTACAAATGACCAGTGCCTTATCCATTGGGGCAATCCTACACTCCAGAATTATGCATCCTTGAACATCAATTAACATATGGCATACGTTAATACATTCATGTTCAGTCTATTCACCTTATGAATTAGACAACAATATCCAATATAACCCCATACTTTCTCACATCCTTCTTAATTGAATGTGCAACCTTGTCTAAAACCACAAGCAATTATATGAATCCTTGAGTTAAAGGCAAGCAAACTTCAAACATACAACCAGGCAATTGCAAATAGGTTCAAGATCTTTGTTCTTGAACATATAACATTACAAACTCAATAAGAAAGGAGACAGAATTATATTGAAATTCAAAACCTTATGCACATTGTATTTATCTCCTTGAAATAAGTACATTAGGAATGCATAAAACAAGATACAAGATCACACTACTGTATCAGAACTATCTATGAAATCCATATGTTGTTCATACAAGACATGCTGGGTATGTGGCTTTCACAGCCTGAGCAGAGCTCTAGGAACTGGGAAAATAGAAAGCCCCCCAACCCCCCTCTTTTCTCTAGCCTTGGGATCTCACTTAAATACTGTGAGGTGCAACAAGCTTCAGGCATAGAGAACTGACAAGTGTCCCTTACAAAAGATATCACAAGTTTGTAACAGAAGAAAGAAGAAAAATGATTAACAGAACATCATGTAGATCAAATATTCTCCTGTAAGCTCCTTTTCTATTACCACTTTTTTGTTGATTCGACTCTACCACTAATTTTTTGTGTGCACAATTGCTAAGACCACCCTATCAATGACAAAATCAGTTCTGAAAAATATGCACCAACCTAGGCCCGTGGGTTTTGTCAAGATGACTACTGAATGAGAATCATCTTTACTTCCCACTCTTTACTGATCATGCTAGGCTTCATAAATAACAGAATCATTACTTAGCATGCAGTACAAAAGCTGAAAAACAATGTGGTTATTAAAAATAAAAAAATAGGGATGCTCTAATCCCTAGCCACGTCTGCTTCCTTAACTAACTTCTTGCCAAAATTTTCGATCTACTGACACAAAAAGGGGGGATACGCACAAAAGTGAAAAAGACTATACCCCAAGGTATAAAATCTTCCTCACCCTCTTCCAAAACTATGCACACGGTCTCAAATATTTCTGCTACCCTGGCATCAAACTAAGATGCTTTGAAAATTTGTTTAAAAGATGATGTTTCTGCTAAAATGGTTTTTAGCTTACAAAGTCTATTCCTTGTTCTTCTTACCACCTTGGTGACTTGACTACGACACCTGATTACTAGCTTTCCTCTATCAAAAAACCATTCACAGGCATACAAAGCTAACCATTTTCCTTTTATGAACCATCCTCTGAAAATAAATAGATCATTTCTCAAAGTATCAGTATCCCAGAACCAACTACTCTTAACGAACAATCCTTCTGCTATCCATACCCTCAGACTTAGTGAAATCTTTAGAAACATCTTTTGAATAAATCACCAGGACTGAAAAAGCAAAGGCTATGGTATACAAACTTACCTTAAGCCTTTTCTTTTATCTCTATAACTTTTGCAATTTATGCTTGAGCCAACTACTTGACACTCGTGCCAAATTTATCTCAATCCCAGCAGTAATTTTTTCCATTCAGAGATGACTCACGAATTTATACTCGCACAAGTTGATATTGGGAAAATCTCACTTGTTACACCCTGTTCTTTACTTTCACATGCGAAGGTTTTCATGTCTCATTAATATGCATAATGATACCACCTTCAATAGTAAAATATGCACCGTCGATCTTGAAGATCTTATAAGTTGAAACTGTGAGCATGACGGCTTTGAAATCCACTAGGCAAGCTATTCTGAAATAACCCAATCATAATTAGCCATGTGTGCAATTTATCTTTTAGTGGGTGCTTCTTGCTTCTAAGAAATGCAAACGCGCAAGAAGCATAGATTTGAATTGAATCAATGACCTGAGTCTGCCCCACTTGTCAGGCTTGCGAACTCCCGCACCTCTTATCTTGCAAGCATGTTGATATAGCAGGCCAGCGCCCTCCGTCGATCTAAAGAAGATCAACAGTTGAAAAAAAAAATTCCTGAATAACCATTGCACTATTCCTTTATCACAAAACATGTGACACTTCAAAATGGCATGATTTGGTTAATTGCGATACGGGTCCACAATCCTTTTACCCACATTATAAAATCATACGGAGATAAAAAAAATGCGAGCAAATGCTAGCCCTTGATGCTAGCTTCGATCGACGGTGATTCAAAATTTCAATAATAGGCGGCCCATCACAATGATCCCGACCAATGAGAAAATACCTTTTATTGCACATGTTCTGACAAACCTGACCGCGACATTCAAAACTTTGGCACCCACAACATCGTTACTTCCTCTCATTTTGGTCCCATTGTGCCATGCATCGCAAAGTGGCACGCTCACAATATTTATCTGCCTCTCATCTTGAAAATGTGGGTATGCCTCATTCGTCGATCTCACATAGATCGACGATGTTCATAACTTGTCTTCTTCACTCATACAAACATCTCCTTCTGTCTTCATAAGGGACAGATGTCACTTATGCGCTTGCCCTCATTTTGTAACTTCCTCACATTTTGAAAATGCGGGCCAACGCCCTCCGTCGATCTGAACAGGATCTTCAATCGTCGAGACTTGCATTGTAAGTTTGAAAAGCGACTTTTTTGGATTTAAAAAATGTGTAAACCCTGATTACTTTAAACTTAAAACAGATTAAGTCAAAACATTATTTCAAGTTTGCCTAAGGTTTAAAAAGGCATGCCCTGAGTACGAAAATGAGAAGGGGTTAAAGGATTTCCAAGGATGTGGTGGATTTGTATAAAGTAATAGGTTCTTGACTAAATTCTGCATATTAAATGGGGTAGAAAGCAGATTTAGGATTTGTTCAAAATAAGACTTTTTCATATAACTCAGAATGACAAGTTATCATCATGGAAGGCTTAGGCAAACTAAATGAAAAGTGTCAGAGACTTTGAACATCTTAAGGATCTCAAATGGACAGCTGAGTGCACATTCAATTATGGGCATTCATAGGGCTTGACTTTCTCAAAATTTCAAATGGATGCTCAAAATGGGAATGCAATTTTGAGCGCCAACAAGGTATGCTAGTGGCTATATCCCTTCCTACATCAAAGTAGATGATGTAAGAGTGCATCAATCTAGTGGAACAAAACACTATTATTTGTCTAGAGAGAATGTTGATGCTTCATGTATGAGAGAATATCTGTGGTAGTTAGAAATAGTTGTTGTAGAGTTTGATGGTTGCTGAAACCTTTGACATTGATGTCAATGGGGGAGAAGTATAGCATAAAAAATAAGTATAGCATGGAAAAATAGTTTAGAAATCATGGAAAACAAGTATAGCGTGTTCAAAAAATTAGTTGGAAAGAAGTATAGCATGGAAAAATAGTTTGATGTAAAGGACATTGAGGTATATCAATGAGGAGAATGATTGATGAAGAGGATTTAAAAAGAAAGGTTAACAGTCATTTGCAGTTGGTATTCTTGGAACTAGATGTTTTTTCATCTATGTTGCCATCAATGCCAAAGGGGGAGATTGTTGGAAGCATGAATTTTGATGATATTACAATGGGGGAGTATTGTAAAAACATGATTAGATCATTATCATGATGATATGTTACATTCATGACTATGTTTGTCATTAATGTCAACACACTAATTTTTTGTGGTATCTGACAGAAGAACAACAGTAAAGATCAAATTGGTATAGATAGATCATTGAGTACTTTGAGTAGCAAGGTTAAAGGAAGATTATACTATGAGTCTAGTATACATAGCTAACCTCAAAAGCATAAGATATTAAGTTTGGAAGAAGTTATGCAAGTTTTAGTGAAGATTGTTCAGAGACATAGTTTACAAAGGCATGTTCTAGTAAACTTGTTATATCTCTTAATAGATTTGTTATTCTAAGAAGAAAAAGTTAAAGATGTGAAGAAGACATATTGGTGATGATGTCACTAAGATTTCTTGTCATAATGTTACATATATGGAAAGTTATTCAAGTTACAAGGTGAAAGATTAATGTTATTGCTAAGTGTAACATGCTCTTAATGTTGTCATATAATAATTAATTGAGAAGGTGTAATAGCCAACTTAGGGAATTGATTTATGGATTCAATATAAAGGAAGGACATTTTCCTTTATCATGTATGGAAGAATGTGAATGATTATAAACAACACAAAGAGTGGAATGAGAAGATAAGTAGAGCAGAGTGAAGGTGAAGGAAACTTCGTTGTCAAGGTTTTATTATGTGATTCAAAGTTGGATACTTGGATCTGAGGTTTGTGACCTAGTCTACAAGGTCTGATAGTGATTGGTTCAGTTGATAGGACAAAGGAAAGAAGTTAAATTATGGTATATACAATTATTCTACAAGGAATAGTTGAGAGATCAATTAGATAGTGAGTTCAGTGGTCTTGCCCAAGAAGCTATTTGGGAAGTGGATCCTTTTTTCTTTTACAACTCCTAATAGGGTTGGAATCTTCTAACAAGGATTCAAAATCTCCTATTACTAACTCATATATTCTAAATGTTGTAATAGACTCCTAATAGGGTCCATCCTCTAACAAGGAATATTTATATTTGTACATCATCTTGTGGGCATCATTCCCACCAGGGTTTTCCCTCTAATCAAGGGTTTCCCTAGTTAAAATATCTAATGTAATTGTTTTTGATAAGATAAACAAGTTTTAAGGGATCCTAAAACCCATAAGTTTTACAAAAAAAAAGGCTAATAATAAGCAAAAGAAGCCCAGCCAAAACAGAGGTCCAACAGCTAAAAAAAGCCCAAAGGCCCAGCCCAAAATAGAGGCCCACAAAAAGGCCAGAAAACAAACAAACTAAAACAAACTACAGAAAGCCTGTCCAAAAGCCAAAAGCTAGAAAGAAAAAAATACAAAAGACAAGAAAACTAGTTTTCAATAATCTTCTCCATTTCCTACATAGTCTGAGCTAGCTTGACTATCTTTTGTTGCTCCTTTGCCATTTGATCCTGGACCTTCTCCATGCCTTGAACCATACAGGTGAATGTACTCATTATGGCCTTGTCATCATCCAGCCTAGCCTTATCCCTATTCTGTCCTCCCTCCTCCACTAGGAAGCCCTTGTCCTTAAGTTTACCAGCAAGGGATTGGATGTTGTCATTCATCAAACTCAGGAGAGAAATCATCTAACTTGCCAGGTTGTGGTTGTAGTTTTCAATATTTCTAATTCTTCTTTCATTTAAGCTTTCTTTGTTATCATGGTCCTCCTGGTTGTCAATACCTGTCTTTTTCTTAGTACTTTCCATCTAGGATACCTTTTCTCTAACTTCCGCCAGCTCATGGAAGATCCATTTGATTGATCTAAAGTTGTCAATCATACTACTATGGGAATTATTCAGAAGGTTCATTCCAGTCTCCCTTGCATTGTCTGAAATGGCCAGGATAGTTGGGTCTATGAGCTCATTGAGCCTAGGCTCCTCCAGGTTGTCCACTAGGATTTGAGGGTTCATAACTTCCCTAAAAATCCCCATAGTAGCAGTCCTCACATTGAAATTTTTCCAGGCCTTTCTTCTATTATTGACCTGCACTTCCCCCTCATTCTCACCAGTGATGACATTCACTTTTTCCTCTGAAGGAGGCTGAGACTGGACAAGGGAGAGGGGAAGAGGAACAGTATTCATCCTCTGATTTCTAGTCTCCTCAACTCTCACTACCTCCCTCTTCCATTTTTTCCCAGGTTTCTCCTCTTCCAACTCCTCCTTTGACACATTGTCAGAATCTTTCGTATCCATTTCCTCCTCCTCCTTAGCATAACTCTCTTTTTCTTGAGCTTGGCCATGATCCCTAGGGCTTTTCTTGCTAGGAGTTGTAGCCGTGGATTGTTTCCTACCTTGACCTTTTTTCTTCTTTCCTGAGGTAACATTCTCATCCTCCAAGCTAATGCTCTCAATGTCATCAGAGTCTGAAGAAGAGCTGGAGCTGCCTTTTTCAACATCCTCAATTTGAAGAGGGTTATTGCATATAGACTAAGCTTTGAAATGCTCATGGATGAGGACCAATAAACCCTCATGCAAAGCAGGGTTAACAGTGGCTTTCTTCTTGAAACTAGAGATAGCCTTATTCATAGAAGTGAGAAGGTAAAAAGGAATGGAAATTCTACTCTTATGGTGAAAATAATTTAAAATCACAAAATGGTGAGTTCTGACCCAATCAAACCTAGGGTCTAGGGTAACATAATCAATGAGGGCATATAAAACATACCTCCAGAACTTCTTTATAGTCTCTATCACATAGAAAGACTTTTTTTTCCAGCTTGTTCATCTCTGTAGAATTTTTCACAAACTCCTTGACTGCATTGGACGAAAGTTTCTTGTCCCTGTAGAATTTGAAACCCTCCATAGGGATACCAGTGACCTCTGCAACCACCTCCTCTGTGATTTGGAAAGAAACCCTATTCACCTTGACCTTACCATTTTTCCACGAGTTCACCATTTTGTTGGTGACCTCAGGGTCAAAACCATGCAGTTTCTCAAAAAAATTTGCAACCCTGCCCTTTCCAATTTTTTCCAGACTTTGCCCATATTCTTCCACTTCTCCACTTCACCCACCGGCTCCTTTCTGCTCTGTTCTCCTGTCATGACATCCATTTTTTCTTCAACTATTCTCATGAGCCCCAATCTTTGCAAATTTTTTCCAGCTAAGATTTTGGCTCTATTTCTATTATTGGGTTCGTGATCATTCACCTCTCTGATACAATAGCAAGTGAAAATGATAACAATCCTCCAAACGTGTCAAAATGATGAAAAAAATCCCTTGAGATAATGAAAACCAAGAAACTTATTATGGCTCGTGCCAACAACCAATCTTTCTTTATTAAAGATGATAACAGTTAGATTGACCCATACTTTCATGGATTTTCTCCAGCTCGATTAGTGACTTAGCCTCCATCGAAAAATCTTTTCCGGAATACCAAGTCATCTCTTTGTCTACTCCCACCCCTTTGTTAGTGAACCAGTCAGCATATCTGATGTAATTATTTATGTACATCTTTTTTATGGTTGTTTACTTTGGTTAAATGGATAAGATTTATTAAGGTTGATAAATGTTTTAATTATTGGATAACTGACTCATCCCCCATCCTCGCCTCTCATTTATCTTGGTGGACTATTATTTCTAACAAGATCTATATTGATTGAGCTTCATAAAGAAGTCCTCAATGGAAGGAAAAGAATCTAGTATGAGAGAGGTAAACTTTGCCACAATCTAAAGTGACCTGAACTCATTCACTATTCTGAACAAGCCTTCAAGCTTGGTCGACATAGCTAGCAAGATATTGCACCCATCAAGATGAAACTACACACTATTGGATACCTATAAGAAATCAACCCCATTGCCTCATCCATCTTGTTCTTGTGTTACAAAGTCTGATATTAACTCTAAAATTCTAGTTGCACTATATCTCGACAAGACTATAGCTCTTTTGATTGTAGAAGTTGTGTCATCAAGGTCTTCTGTGTGTGATAGTTATGAGGAGTCTAAAGTTATAGAGAAGAAGAGGTCTCAACCATTATTTTGGAAGGTATTAGGTTGTTTTTTGAAAATTATTTTTGGTTTACTGATGTGAATAGCAATAACAATAATAAAAAACACCCCACATAATATAAAAAACTAAACCTTAGGTGCTAAAAGGAATGCGTAAATAAGAAGAGAGAAAAAAAATCATTTTAGAATCACATATAACTTTGAGGAATATTGATGAAAAATAGAAAATAATCTAAATAGGGCTTGAGAAGACCTTTCCAACTCTTTTTCCTGATAAAAAATGGAGCTATAACAAATAAGTTATGCCCCTCAGAAGATGGAAGACATCTACAGACTTCAAGCACAAAAATAGGTACCAAACTAGAAAAAAAATCCAAAAAATACTTAAACCATTGTCTCTATCTTTGAACCAACTTTCTAACACTTATTTTAGATCCAAAAAATACCCCTTGTATGCACAAGATATCACAAAAAAATAATAGGCCCCCAAGAAGAAGAAGAAATTAATTAATTACGTTTTAAAAAAAAAAAACTACCACTGCTAGTGGTGTGGTGGTGGCTAGGTGGTAGAGCCACGGATGAAGCCACCAGCCAAGCAAAGAGGTGGAGGAGCATAGTAGGAGCAGTAGCTAGGAGGAGCAGTGGGCAATAGGAAACAATGGATGGCAGAGCAATGATCGACATGTGAAGTCACAATAGTTAGGATGACCACTAGTAGTCACCACTAGTACTTGTCGAGATTGCTAGCGGTTTCACTGATTACTAGCCATTTTTAAAACCTCAACAGTCTAAAAACTCTTTTTTTGCAATTTTTTTCAATTTTTCTTGTCTCAAATTGTGTGCAGAGGTTGTACAACCCTTTTATGCAAAAAAATTGCCTCCCAGATCAATGTTGTCCAAAATAGACAAACTTCATATAAAAATGAGGGTTTTGACACCTTCTAAATCCAACCATGATGTTTGTTTGGCCTTAAACTACTCCAAAAATTAGAGACCCCCTTTTCGAAAAAAATACTCAAAAAATACCAAATTTGTTCTGTCAAACTCTCATTCTTCTTTTTTCTTCAAACAAGAACAGGTAGCTGCATGCAAGGCTCTGATACCATGTAGGATTTGATGATGAACAAATCCACATACCTTGGAGCATGCAATAACTTGTTACAAGGAAGAAAGAAAGGTAGAGAGAGAGAGAGAGAGAAGGGTTTTCTGCATAAACAAGAAGATTGAATTTACTTGTGCAAAACAAAATGAATGAATTTACAATAGATCAATCCTTATGAAGGCGATCAAAACCCTAAAAGATAAATGACATTTGATAATTACTAATTAATATTAAATGAAAATGCAAGATTCATAAAGAGATATTTTAAAAAGGGAGTAAAGATAATTTAATAAATTAAATTAAATCAACCTTTTACTCTAACACAATTGTGGTGTCTTGTGCATATTGATTCGCTTCACCTTTATGATCTGCTTGACCATCTATGACATGAGTGAACTGTGGAAGCACAATGATTGTGTTTCTATACTACTCGACACTCATGTGAGGGATAACTGTAACTGGAGTAACTTGAAAACCACTAGTCGATGCACTATCAATTTGTGGGAACTTTTGTATCTATAACAAAATGAGATTAGTGCATGGAAAGGAGGTTTCTAAGGTGTTCAATTCAGCATTTTTCAATTCTTCCTCAATTTATATATTCTAATTCAATGGTGATGAATTAGGAATATCCTCTATAGTAACAACATCCTATAGTTCACTCCCTTCTACCAACTTTCTGACTTCTTATTTATCAAGTTCATCATCATCTTATAATTCTACGGTATCTCTACCCTCTTCCTCTTTTTTATTCATTAGCTGATGGAAGTAGCAATCCAAATGCTTTCTTCAATATTACAATACTCTCTTTTTAAACTTCATCAGCTTTATTTTTAAAAAAATTCTATGCCCTATCCTTAGGTAGAAATTTCTTTACAAAGTCTTTTTTAGGTAATAGACATATGTGTCTTCCCCATATCAAGCATTTTTTAAGCAAGATTTGTCTCCCTTATTTGTCTCTCAATGGATAATACCCACAACCATTTAGCATCTAACTTATTGTACAAATATTTAGGAATTCCTTCAATAGTCAATATGTTTAAGTCCTATGCCAACTAAATTTCTAATCTTTTCACATACCTGATCAATGGTCATTTGAGGTAGGTTGTGTACAATTTAAAGTTTACTCAAATCATCAGACTTGGTTTCTTCTTTATCTTCCTCCTTCTCATCAGTTGAACAACTAGTTATCTTCTCGACCTCTTGGGTAGGCTTTTCTCAACTCCTTTAGCTTGTTTCCTCGTTGTTGGACTTCTTTTAGTCCTAGTAGTTGGGGACTAAGCTTCGTTGGATCTAGTAATTATCCTTCTCTTCATTTGAGGTTTAGGAGGTTTGACTGCCTTAAACACATTTCACTTTATATCTTCCTTTACCTTAGGATCAACAATCACAACTTTCTTTATTTTTTCCTTGGGCTTGGCAACAACTAACTCTTTACCATTTGATTATTTTTCTTCTTTATCTTCAACTTCTTCACTAGATTCTTCATCCTCACCTCTACCTTAGGTTATCTAGAGTTGCCCTATGCCAAGCTTTCCCTCAATATCTTTGATCATCCTCTTTGATTTTCTATCTATCTTGGGCACTTTTATTTGCATCATCATTTTAACCTTGGCTTACTCATAATTACTGATGGGATTGACATTCTTGTTTATCTCCTCATATAACAATGTAGTGACTACTACAATGAATTTGTCTACATTGATTTCATATTGCATTGGCCTTAGGGATGTAACTCTTGGTAACACTCTTGGGCATAGGTGAAATCTGTGTCAACCATAAAGCATATGTCATCAAAATAGTGATCTACTACTAATTTAGATTCCTTATCCTATTCTTCATTTTGTTCTTGAATTTATCAAAATAGTTATCCATAAAGGCCTCAAAATTTTTTCCCAATTATTCAATAAGATCACTAATTTGTTTAGTGATTTTCCTATTCGTATCCAATGCTACTATGTTGATAGTATGTCAAAAATGAATTTTGTACATAGAAAAATATACAAAATAACAATGATCCAAACTTACAAGAAGCATTCTTTGCCTTCCTAATTGCTCCAAGATATTTTAGCAATTGTTGTAGCTGCAACTTGGCTAGACCATAAATATGATATTTCTTTACAATCTTATAACCTAGGTCAACTAAAATTCTAGGAACATTGTTTAGTTGTCTTGACTAATATATTTTGTGTGCAATTACATGCACTTCAAACTCAATAACTAGATTTTCAATCCTATCAATTGAAAAAACTCAATTGTTCCACTTTGCCTTCATCTATTGCCGAAAAACATCTTTCCTCGCACATCTCATTGTCTTTTCTCTGTCTAGGGTGGGGTAACAAGTAACTCGGAAAATTATTATCTTATTTATCTTTATTGGTCCACCTTCCAACCATATTTTTATGTCATGTACTTATCTAAGTACAATCTTGATCCATTCTAACTTAAATACCTTTAGAAATGCTATTTCATGAGTAAGATTTTTCTCAGAAATAATATTGTTTTCATCTTTCATAAATCTATTCTCACACAACTTTTCATAAGCTTTTCATAATTCATAGTCTCTAATTTTTGCAATTTTGTATGTGTAACATGATCAAACATCATGAACCATTAACACTCTTGGTTGAATCAACTAAAGGGTGCGAGATGCATCTGCAGTCATCACATTATTAGGGTATGCCATGAATTCAGGTGAAGGACATTGATCATTCCTCACAATATCTGCATTACTCTCCTTTAACATTTTCTTCCTTGATGCAGTGGATGTCATTTTTGAAATGAGGGTTTAATCAAATTCACTTCAACAATTTCAAAATCAACTTAACTCAGCACTGTAAAACCTTAATTATTTAATTCTTCAAATCTTGTTGACGACACCTTATGATTCCCTTGTTATTTCATTGAAATCACCTTGATTGCCTTTGAATTGCCTATGTGCACTAAAATTGCCAAGTAACTGAAAATGAACTTCAAAATTTGATATATACCTTTAATCTATAATTTTTGGTCTGTAATAAATGTGTTGTACTCAAGTAGGTACACAAAAATTGTCTTGGCCTTCACATGTTGTGTGTGCACTTCTATCCTTTTAAATACTCAGTCACTATTACTTGGCTTGGTCAAAATCATCTTGTTGAACAAATACATTAGTTCGATCATTATAAAATTTTGGTCTATAGTGTTATTCTTAGTCAATACAAATAATATTATTGATGCTCGACACTTGATAGTGTAATTGATTTGATTGTCCAATTCTTCTCTTAGATTTTTCCTAGTGCATCTTAACTCATGTTGATATGGACTTTTAATCACATTTCTTGTTAGGAATTGGTGTATACTATATCATTCAAGTGTATAGTTCCTTACATACCTCTTTTTCTTAGTTGGATGTGGTGTGATCACCTCATCCATTGGATTGGGTGATCTCATCTTCATTGGATTTAGTACTTTCACCTTCTACTCTCCTTTTCCAAGTTAAATTCTTCTCTTCTTTATTTTTTTCATGTCAATTTTTCCTTTTCCTTTGATGTGTTCATTGTTTGATGTTGGTGCTTGGGTCCTGCACTTCTTACTGAAATTTCCAACCTTGAGACAACTAAAGAAAACTATGCTTCCATTCAACCATTTCTTAAAATTTCCTTTGAAATGTGACTTAGTGCAATTTTTTGAAATGTGTCCATACTGTCCACAATAATGAAAATTATACCATATGTTATAATCCCAATTATAAGAGTCACCTTGCTTAGGTGCATGTGCTTTCCTTTTAGATGTCTTGTTGGATTTTTCTTTAGATCTTCATTCTTGAACTCTATGTCCATATTTTGATAGATATAGTAATGTCCTTCAAATATAAGTGTAGTAGGTGTATCACTTGTATTTGACCTAAATTCATGTGTATGGTGTCCTTTTTTCTTGCTATAAAATAATTCCAAAAAACTTGGGTTTAAGATTTTCCATACCATTCTTGCTTCTACAAATATTTGTTGTGTTTCCTACTTTTCCAAAATAGTGACATGTAGGTTTTGCTTTAGGTTTTTCATTCCTTTTCTCTCCACTCTTGGATGACTCTCCTTCCTCAGTATATGAGGTGTTGGGACTGAAAATTGCATGGCCCATTTTCAGTCACATTTTGAAAAATTATTTGTAAAATCATGCCCTAAAGTGCCTTTTATGCATTTTTGGTTAGTTGTTGGTTTGAAGCCTAGATGGTGTTTGAGTGGCTTAACACCTTTCATTTGACATATGCATGTGATTCATAGTGTCATTCTGACATTTCGAATCATTTGGTGAAGTCCTGTTTCAAGCATTTGTCAAATTTTGCAATTCTGCCCTAGTGTCAAACAGCAACAGGAGGCCATGTTTGTTGTTGAATATCTCGCACCCAGAATTGTGTCATGACCCACCACTTTGGGAGTGTTTAGTGTCCATACCTCAAAATCTATGTTTGACTAGGTTTTGAATCCCTCGAAGTTGGTCAATTATTGTTATCATGTTTTTGCAAAGTACTCACATTTCTTGGAAGCCCTGTTTGATGTGCTATAACTTTTTGCCAGTTGACTAAAATGCTAAATTTCCTTTTGCGTTGCATGGTAGATGTTAGAGACTTGTTATGTTTCAGTTTTTGAGTCTTGAAAAATCTGTTTGATCAATTTTCAAACACAATTCCAAATGGAATTTCTAAAGTTTTATTGGTGTCAGCACTTGCAGATTTATCAGTACCCCTGTTCATGGCATTATAACTTGAAATCTATGATTTCCAAGATCAAATGGATTGTACCATTTTATTTTCCTCTAAAGATACTCCAAGCGTGTCAGTTTGCAAGTCATGACGAATCCATATGCACGCTTTTCCAGGTCAATTCCATTCACAAAAAATGCTTTATCTCAACATGTCCAGTTGCAAAATTTTGAGTAGTCTACTTTGAACGTCCATCATTTGTGCCTAGTTATTCATCATGAGCCTAAATCATAGATCCATAATGTCCTCATGACAGAGAATGAGTGTCCTAGTTTTCATTTCTTTGTGTGCTCATTTGCGTAGTTTTCCAAGCTGATTCCAGAGCCAATTTGTTGTTTTTTGACATGTTTGTTTGCAAATAAATCTGAGAAGACGACTTTGAGGGTCAATATCTATTGACTCCAAATTTTTCATGAGACAAGATTTGACAGGTTGAAAGTGTGTGGAACAAAGATTCAGTATACCAGATTTTAGAGCCTGGTTAGATGTTCGGGGCAGTTTTTAAGGGCAATCAATTGACCTCCTGAAGAAAATTTGACAATTCGACAGAAAGTGACAAATTGAGTTTTTAACAATCATTCTATGATCAAAATTGATTCTAATCAGTCTGAGAAGGTCAATGGATCAATTTAAGGATTCAATTATTCAGAAACGAAATTTTTTTAGTCAGACCCACTTTTGGCCTGACTAATTCCATCAGGTGAATCTGAGTTTTGTAGAATCTTGAAGGTGCCTTGATGATGTAAAGATGGGGAACTAAGTGAAAAGAGCATCAAAATGAAGGAGAACAAAAAATAAGAGAAATCAAGGAAATATATTATTGGAATTTCATTCACCTTTTGATAAAAACTTCAAGTCAAGGCGGCATGAGTAGGCACTCATGTGAATTTTAAAAGCCATAGTCTTTGAAGAGAACCTAGTGAATGAAGGTAGCAGGCTAGTGTATCTTCCACATCCAATGAGAACCAAGGTAGAGAGCAGGGCATTTTGAATAAAGGAAGTCTCGAGCAATTGGAGAAGGTTGGGGCACAATTGAGAAATTAATTATAGAGATACTGGCACTTGGAGCAATAAAATATGGACTCCAAAGAATCGATCACTTATAAAAATTTCTTGCACTTGGTCTTTAGCTGAACTGTAGATGATAAGACAAGCATGTCATGCACAAATTTTGTAGACAGTGAGAGCATTCATGGACACATAACTAAAAAGACCTCCCGCAGGATCAAGGTTGGAAATTGCTCAATCTAAAAGGAGGAGGTGTTTGGAGAAGAACGACTATGCTACGCAAGAAGCTGCAAGATTTGAAACAAAACAAAACAAAACCCTTTCTCCCGTTGGCTGCACATAGGAGGTATAGTCCTCTACGTTTGAAGAGTAGGAGGGTGCCAAAACAAAAGGAACAGAGAAAAATGCATGAGAAGGAGGTGTCTTCAAACTATGCCCATGCCATACCAAGAACAATCTGTGCAAGCGAAGTCCAAAGAGACTCCAATCTGTTACGCCAAGAACAGTGACCCGCATTAGCGACTAGCAAAGTTTCATGTGGCTAGAGGAAGCTGAAAAATGCAGGTCAAAGGTTTTAAAGAAAAAAAAAAGAATGATCACAACAAGAAAAAGTTGTAGTTTTTAAAGGGAATCCGCTAGCAAAAGAGGAGTCCCACATTAGACAATGCAGAGGCATCTTTTAAGATATAGCCCACGCAATGAAGGAGGCAGCTTTGGACGGAGCAGTTAAGTGCATCCATGGACGCCTTCCTCCATCGTCTCTGCTTGAAAATTTTTAGCAATTAAGGCATCTATCTATTGCAAGCGTCAGAGTTTCCTCGCTTGCCAATTTCCTCCGCCTGAAGCATCTGGAGAAGCTTATTTTAAGTGATAATCGTATGGTTGAAGGATCACACCCAGTTAGAGATAAACACACGGCACCACAAAGGATAGAAGACATTTTTAGAGCAGGATGAAAGATGCCAATCTAAAGAGAACATGGCGTGCATCAAGGAGGAACCCACAGACGCTATGAAAAATGTAGGAGTAAAGGTTTTCAAAACCCTATAGTCCCACATGCATTGTTTGAAATGTTTTTGTATTTTTTAAATACAGTTCTAAACATAAGCCATAGTGTCTCGTGGTAAGCGCTTTTGAAAGGCAAAGGTGCAGCTTCTAAGTGGGACCCATAGAGCCGACCCAGGTGACATCAACAAGATACAAGCCAAATTTTGAACAAAAATCCATTAACGCTGATGTGGCGAAGGTGTGCAGGATTTCAACACACATCTTGATCAAACAGGCATCGTTACCTCGCCATGCAAAGATGCTTACTAGTTAACTATAGTGAGATAGTGAGGTTGACATGGCAGCAAGTCTAGGAGATGATGATGTGGTACGAGCTCCAAGGTAGATGATGAGGTGGCAAAGGATGACACATGTCATTCTGTCACCATGTCGTCAATGACATGGAGGTTGTTAAGTTAGATAGTGACATAGTGAGGGAGAATCAAGAAATGACATGTGGCAAGTGGTCCTGAAACAGTCGGTGACATGGCAGATGATACAGATCGAGTAGCCAATCAGGAAGCACCATGTGGCGCTAGTCAAAATAGTTTGACCACATATTTAGAGGATAAGGGAAAAAATTGTAGAAAATAAAAAATAAGTTTTTATTTACTTTTCTGGGTAGTGGGTATGCACGTTCAAATTTTTTTTAAAGAGAAACATATTCTAAAGTTTATACTTTAGAATTTTTCAAATTTTATAAAAAATTAAATGTGCAGACATGAGTTTCTAGCAGAGGAGTCATTTTCAAATTGACTTTCAGGAGGTTTCCAAGAGGCCAAATAGGTGATGTTATATATTGTCAAAATCAGGAGAAGATGAACTTTCTGATTCTGGAGTTGGTTTTTGCACAGGTATTAGTCAGTTTGAGCTACACGAGGTTTTCCATCAGGTACCTGAATTGCAACTATATTTAGACCAGGAAGTTCAGTTTTGATTTTTTGTCAAGATAATGACCTGAATATCAGTAGAAGGCAATGGAAATGTAGTTAGGGTCAAATTTTTTTAGATTTACATAGTAAAAACTCATCTTCACTGGCTTTTTCATGGGGCAATCAGATATTTTGGTGATTCAAAAAGCTTTCATCATTAAGCAGAGAT
Source organism: Cupressus sempervirens (assembly GCA_028749045.1). Lineage (NCBI taxonomy): Eukaryota > Viridiplantae > Streptophyta > Pinopsida > Cupressales > Cupressaceae > Cupressus > Cupressus sempervirens. Next base: position 439,300,136 of record CM053786.1, on the reverse strand, counting down.
ATTTTGCAAATCAGTTGCAGATAATGATGAAACAAAATTAGATCATATGGGATGAAAGAAGAAAGAGTTTACTCAGTTGCATAGGATTGAATTTCAAGTGGACACTTGTCGTCTATAGTTTCAATCTAGGAATTCATCTCCTTGCTATATTATTCTTTCTTTCTTCCATTTGAGGGGTTCCAATTTTTTGTTACTGGGAGACCACTGTTGGTAGAGAATTTGCAGTCATTCTGTGAGACCATTCCTTTGGATCCAGAACTGTGATTCCACCTCCATTCTTCAGCAATTTCTCTCATGTGAACATTAGTAGTGCAGATAATACAGATAGTTCTAATACATTAGGTTGTTTCATGTTTTAATTTCATGCATCAGAATGTATATTTTCAAAGAAAATGAATACATATGAGCAGCATTTCTTTAGTTTAATTCTGGTTCTCATCTCCTATCTCAGTAATCTCTAGTCTTTATGTGGTCTTGGAACGAAGAGCTGAGATCAATTTGCTTCCCCTTCAGGTTGTATGTCTGATATATTTTGCTGTTGGAACAAAGTTCCAAGTAAATTCTTAATGTGTTTGATAGGGTTACTGGTTATGTTGAGAAGGATATTTTGTGAGAATGAGATCTAAATGAACACTGATGTCTAAATCACAAGGCAATTAGATAGATCTGATGTCTAGGTACACAGAATATGTCCTGATGTCATAGATGTATGTTTTGGATTCATAGATTTTCCCAATGGATTAGGTACTAATCAGAGATAGGATCATTAGGCTGTGTTGTATGCTTGAGGATTTGTTGAACATCAACATCAATAATCAACACTTTTCCCTTTCATGTTGAAGAGCTATAATGGAATGCCCTCACTTAGCTTCTAAGATTCCTAGATCTACATTAAGCTATTGTAGATTGATATTATTTCATGAGTTATCAGGAGATTTAAGGGTTTTATCTGCTTTGAATAGATTCAGTGTATGCTTTGACAACTTGTACCATATAAAAAATCTACAGGTCTACCTGCCTAGGTTTTGCAGAGCCTGAAGAAGAAGAAGGGTCATGCCTTATAGTTGGCCTGGTGTCTGAATTGATGTGTTCATAATGGGAGTTAGCTACCCCTAGATGCATTTTGTTCTCATCAAGATAATTGGAAATAGGTAACGTTTTCAAACACCAACATGAGGAGTGTTTGATATGTCCTAGACTAGAAGTAATAATGGATGACCTTGGTGATCTCATTGGGTCTTCAAAGAATATGATAGCTTTACGAGGTTTATTCATTATTTCCAAAAGTTTTTTCTTGTATGTTGACTCATTCCTTAGCTAATCACTCTATGATCTCAAATTTTTAATCTCCATGTCCTTTCTACTCATCTCTCGATTTGAAAGTAACAATTGATTCATCATGTCTAGCTAATTGTTTGTAAGATTCTACACATTATATGACCTTTCTTAAAGTCTATTAGTCATTTGTCTTATGTCTTCTTTAACCATAATTTTGTCTTCTTTAACTTTCCTCTTTTGTTCATACACTTCATGTAGCCTTACTAACTAGATTTCATGTTCTCTATTCAATCCTCTAACTTCTTCATTCAAAATATTATTTTTCTCCACTACTTCTACTACAACTACATCACTTTCACTAAAATTACCACTGCTAAAGCAATCATTTGGTATCAACCTCCTTATATAGTGTATCATTCTTATGAATGGCCATATCTTTCCTTTTCTTTAAGGATTTCCTTAACTCTTCTTTTACTGCTTCAAGTTGATGCAGTATGATCTAGATCTCAATAATCTTTCCCATTTTGTAAGCCTCCATCTTCAAGATAAGGACTCTCAAGATATTAGAATTCTTTCAAGATAACTATGCTCTGATATCAATTTTTAGAAGTCTTATTCGGAAACACGATACTAAAAGGGAGGTTGAATCAAGATCTATAAAACTTTTTGCTTCTTGAACAAAATAAAATATTAATAGAATTCACTCCTAATCTATCTCATATCTTATATCAAATCTCATAAACTCATAAACTGTAAAATTGAATTGAAATCTATTAAACATAACTTCCATCAATATGAAAACTTAAACTTATAACTCAAAGATTTTGGTAACCCAAAAACCCTCCAAGGTGAAGGTAAAACTGGGGTGGGGATGATAGCCACAAATATTTACCACTACAACAACAAAGTTTTCCTATTAGGGCTATAATTTGATCACTTCTAATGATCTACCCTGTGAGGGGTCTTCTTGTTAAAATCATTACAAGATTGTTAAGTCTACCTTGATTAAAGGATTTAAACTTACAATTAAGTAAGCACTCTATTAGGAGATTTAACAAGGTATGTTAAAACCACTTTGTTAAGAGATTTTCCTTGATTCACTAGTTAGAACATCTTAGTACCCGATCCTTTTATTTTCTCTTATAAAGCTTGATTACAGATCTTCTCTCTTCAATGTCTAAATCTGATCTCCTAATCTAATTTTCTTTATTCTTCCCTTCATTGCTAGGTTTCTTTGTTTGATCTCCTTATCAAACCTAACCTTCCTTTCTCTATTCTTCACTTGTTCACACATTCACAATCTTCCTTCACAAATTTTTATACTCATTGTCACTCACAATGATTTAGGTTTAGATCCCTTCTTAAATATACAATCATGGAAAGTTATAGATCATAATTGATGATCCAAAATGCATTTTTTTATTTTTTAAACCTTCTTATTTTTTTGATTGATTGGTCTTCCTTTCTTGGGATTAATTCATTTTGACAAACCACATAATTGGTTCCTTACCTGTCTTTACAATCCATAAATGTTGTATAATAGTTTGCTACAGTGATTTACATAAGTGTTTATTCTATTACAAACATGTATACAAAAAATAGTTTACTCAGCAATTGAATGTTCTAACACTTGATCATGACTAACATTCATGTTGCCTCTTGATTTCTATAGGATCGACATATATTGACTCAATCAACATATACTATTTGTACATATCTCGATCTTCATAAGATTCTCTCAGCATGTATAGTAGCTTGGTCTTTACGGGGATTCTTAGAAATGTTTGACTTTCTCATAATATAATGAAATATAAACAATTTCATGTAGCTCAGCCTTCTCTAGATGGATTGATCACAGTGATGACCAAGAAATGCTGCGTAGAAAATGACTAAGTGTCAGACATTAATAAGAAACAATTCTTAGAGATCAACACTAGAATCATCCAAGGAGGAATAATCATGACTCGAATAAGTTTTATGGGGAAGGGAGTAATCAACATTCTTATCCAAGGGCTCATCCCAAATAGTAGCACTATCAAGGATAGGAACATAATGACTAAATAAAGTTTCATCAACATCATGTTTAAAAAGGGTAACCTTTGGAGGGGGATGAGAATCAATTAAAGGAAAAACTAAAGTGTCATCATATGCATGAAATTGTATATCTTGAATACCACAGATAAAAATTAAAAATAAATATAACAACCCCATTGAAATAAATGCAATGATAATGAAAGACATTTAATGTAATCTAAGCATGTAGGATGCAATTTTCTTATATACTTGCAATAAAAATTATCTAAATGTAAAAGGGAGATTTAAATACCACTAATGCAAACACTAGCATGCAAAGTAGATCTAGATATGTCAAGAAGAGATCTAACTCCATAAAAAAAGGGGTGCACAAGTCGGGTTCACCAATATTTTTAGTGGTGAAATAGAAATACTTAATAAGTTGTGCAAATATAAGACTTCTACTTCACACTAACATTCAATACACAAGAGAAAGAGAGGCTTACAAATAGAGTTCTCAATATAACTCATTTAGATTAGCAAAACCCATATAGATGAAATGTCAATACTAAACCCAAATTATATCAAGGAAGTATGCAAGAAAGTCCTCTTTCATGCATGGTTATTTGATTCAAGATATTAAATTGAACCAATTCATTTAATATCAAGAGGAAGATAGATCTAGGCGCTAAATATATGCAATTAGTATAATTATGATATGAAAATAGGTCTATGCTAAAAGATGAAATAAATGATGAAGGATTTACCTTCAAACATGCAAGAGAATATACCATTTTTCTATAAAAAACATGGACATGAAACTATGAATGGGTTTTTGACTATGAACCTACGATCATGATATAAAATGCAAAAAACCCTATTTTTCCTAGATCCCCATTAACATATCAACATAGTGGTCATGTTGATCTCAAGCCTATGTTCTTAATTAGTGTCCAAACACTTAGTCATTTACTAGGAAAGATTACAAGGTCATCACTACGACCAAGTTATTTAGTAAAAGCCAAGCATATAATGGTTATACAAGGCTAGTGATTGTCAAGTATTCAGTGGTGACCAAGCAAATGTACATGTTGGCTCTTGATTTAACAGTGTTTTAATAACCAAGTATATAGGGTAAGGTTGCATCTATGGGCAGCAATCTCCAATAGTGGACACAATTCACCAAGAACCTGGACCAACTATAAGGCTACACTCCTTCTTCACTTAAAGCTATGCAAAACCTAAGTGGGTGAACCTCTTAAGATTTGACTATGTGACTAGTGCAATAAGCATAATCAGGATCTAGAATAGCATATGAAAACCCCTAAATCTTCTATACATTACCAAAAATCACAAACATGAAATAGCTAAGAAGATGAATCATGAAACTGGCAAGCTAAGTGTGGGTTAAACTTTGAATAACTTTCAACATAAAAGGGAAAAGATGATGTAACATGTTAATATCAGCAAGACCTAGGTATGAGCAACAAAACCTAATGATCCTATCTCTGATTAGTGCCTTATCTATTGGGGAATTTAATGAATTACAACTGTACATCTCATTTAAATATTTGACATAATTCTTACATCAAGATCCCTGATCTATCTTTCACCTTGTGAATAGACATCTACTTCAAATTTGAATCTCATACTCAAATTATCCCATCATGAAATCTGCAAACCCTATGATAAACATCAAGCAATTACATGGCTCTTTATTCCATCAGCAACATATTTCAACCACATAAAATTCTAAGAAAATTGCAACCTAATCCATGCTCTTTGTTCATAAACTAGAAAAGAATGTGAATCCATGACTAGGAGACAAGATTCAAACTGAATTCAAAGCCCATTATTGTTCTTATTCATCTCCTTGAGACAAATACATGAAAAGATGTATAGAAACAATTCACAAATCACGTAACAAATTATAAGTATCTACATAAAACTCAAATTGTTGTTCACTACAAGAGAGAAATGCTAGGTGTCTAGCTTTCATAGCCTAAGCAGAGCTCCTCAAACAAGAAAATGAAAAACCAACCAACCTTTTTAGAGAAGAAAGAATATGTATAAAGAGGGTAATTCTCAGAGTGAATTTGCAATCGACATGTGTCCCTTTAGAATTCTCCCTCAAGAAAAAGAAGAATCTATCTACCTTCTCTCCTTAATTGACAAAATCAAATCCTTTTATTTTACCTCTAAAAGGCATCAAATATCTCAAAAACTAGATGATGAAAGAATGTAACTGATTCTGGTGTTAAAATGAATTCATGGTAAAAGTGAAAAACTAGGTACAATATGACCTCAATAATGCAAGAAAATAGTTTAAAGATGATTTTCTACATAATCAGATCCCAAAAAGCCTTTAAATCTGCCCTCTAACCAACTCTGATGCTTAATGATGAAAAACACCCATTTTGCTAAGAATGCCCCAAAATTTACAAATTGGCCTATAGCACAAACTAGTGAGCACCTGTGCAAAAACTAACTTCAGATTTGGAAAATTCATCTACGGATAAAAATTTCTCCAGTTATGACCATTTGAAGATTAGGCCTCTATCTCATGGCTTTGCACATATTTTGCAAAAATTTAAACTTTCATAAAGTTTGGACTATATTAATGTTTCAAACTTTATTCAAAATCTAGCTTGCATGTGAAATAGGGATATAAAAATAAATTTTATACTTAAAACCTTTTTGAAATTTCCCTCTATTCACTCAAGTCAAACATGTTGGCCAACCCTATGACACATGTCGCATTGTGATTTGTTTCTTTTTGCAAAGCCATCGGGTCCTACCACCTAGATGCCACATGGCATCATCTCATTGGTCTAGCAACTATACTGCTAGTGCCACATCATCATCACTACACCTGCTTATCTCCAACTAGGCTCCACCTCACTACATTCTCTATGTCATTATGCTTAACTGGTGAGCAAATTTTTCTTAGTGACATAGCGAATGCTGCACAACCATCCATGTGTCACAATCTCAGCACTCAGATTCCACATCATCATCTCTGCATCTTTGATCAAAATTATGCCTATGACCTAACATCTATCCTCCATGCACATGTCAGGGCCGACACACATGCTTCATTGGCTCGTAAAAACCATTTTTCTTTAAGACACAATACCTATTGTGTGTTGTTATTTTTAAACAACAAAAAGAAATTTTGTACTCTAAATGTGAGATAAAATCTCATAATACTCATCCTTTGACCATGACTTTTGACTAGATACAGAGTATGGATTCATGAAATTCTCACACCCATGTTTTGTCATGTAGGTGTTGAAGCTTCTTTGTGAACTCGTGTGAACCATAATGCGCTACCTCGTGCCTTGCTATTTTAATATACAATGTTGTTTTCCTTGTTCTTCTTTCTATGCATGAGGCTTTGCCATTGTTAACCTGCAAATTTTGCTTGATGTTGGGTGTGTGAAACTTCCTCTGTGTTTTCTACTTTGGCATCTTTCCCACTCGTGGACTACTCTGCTAGTGTGTGCAGGATGGCATCTTGCTTGGGTCTTTTATATGTTTGCGTACTCTTCCCTGTTTCATTCTTGGACTACGCTGTTCATGCCATGGATATCCTTTTCTCCCCCTGCAGCTTACCCTTTTTTTTTTTGGCGTGTGTTCCTACTCTATTCACATGGGCTATTGGTAGATTCCCTTCTTTTATGGCATCTTGTTTCCATCTTAGCATGTGGAGTTGTTTGTTCATTTCTTTGATTGTTGTGTGTGGCATTATTTTTACATGTTGCGGCCTTCATGGGAATGCTCCTCTGCTACTTTGTGATTCCTTACAAATGCCCTACCCTTAACATGGAATTTCCTTTGCTACTCATGGATTTATATGTGGGTGGATGTAACTCTTCCCTATCATGGTCCCTTGTGCTATGAATGCTCCTCACGTCTTTAGGCATATGTTTCCTCTTTTAACACTCCCCTCATGATAAACTTCAACTTTGCAACATCAACCTCAGCCTTGTTAGGTCAGAATGTTACAACACCCTAATCTACTTCTTTAAAAAGAGTGCATTCAGTTGAGAGAATACAAGCACGAGTGCCCAGAAAAAAGCATGGAATGACAAATAGATCTCTTTAGTATCAGTTCATTGTTATCAAAGTAATTCAGAAATTACTTGGGATCTACAAATTAAAAATCACCCACAACCATATCAAAAGAAATTTTGAAAGATAACTTGTCCAAAACCTTTTATGCATACCACTTTGATTTTCTTTTGGTTCTTAAATGTTTTGAAAGTTCAAGTTTGAAAATGTCAGAAGCAACAAAACACCTTAATGCTATTAAGAGTTACTAATGTAATATTCTCAATTGACTCACCTAATAGAGCTACACTATCCACTGTCCACCCTTTTTGTTAGAATGCATCTCATTCTCAATCATTTATCAAGCCCATTGAGAATCTTCAATCTTGTATTTGCTAGTCTAGCAAAATTAGTTAGGCCCCAAAGTGGGTCCGGCTTTAAAAAAATTCATTTTCAAACAACTGAACCTTCAAACTACTCCATTGAACCAATCATACTAATTAGAACCAAATTTGACCAATGATTAATCAATTGAAACCCATTTTATGACTGATCTACAAATAGTCACTTTTGTGTTAGGAGGTCCTTTAACTAGCCTTAAAAACTAACCAAATCACTTGATTGGGCTCTAGAATCTCACTCATTGATTTTGTGTTTCACACACTTGCACCCTGTCAAATCTCATCATGAAGAATTTAGGGTCAAAATATATTTTCTATCAAAGTTACCTTCTCAAAATTACCTACAAGTAAACATGTCAGAAAACAACAAATTGGGTTTGGAATCAGCTTCAAAAACTGGGCAAACAGACACTTGCGGCACAAAAACTGGGTCATTGGTTCATTTTCATGAGGAGAATATGGATCTATGATTTGGGCTCATGAAAAATAACATGACACAAATGGCAAGCAGTCAAAGTGGGCTACTCAAAATCGCAGGCTGGAAACAATGTCAGAAAAGCATTTTTTACAAATGGAATGGAATCAAAAAAGTGTGCAAATGGATTCATCAAGATCTAAAAATTGGCACACTAAAAATGTTTTTGGAGAACATAGTGGTACAATCCATTCGATCTTACCAATCATAGATCTCAAGATATGATGTCATGAACAAGGGTACCAAACAATTTGCATTTGCTGACACTAGTAAAAAGATAGAAATTGCATTTGTAATCGTGTTTGAAAACTGATTAAATGAATTTTTCTTAAGTTGAAACTTGAAACATAACATTCTCTGACCTCTAAAATGCAATGCAAAAAGAATTTTAGCATTTTGGTCAACTTGGTCAAAGTTATAACACATCAAACAAGGCTGCCCAGAATTATGTACAATGTGCATCAACATGAAAATAGTGAACTACCAACTTTGAGGGATTCAAAACCTAGCCAAATGGATTCAAAATGACTCAAAATCTAAAACATAGGTTCTTAGATATGGACACCAAATACTCCCAAAGTGGTGAATCATGAAACATTTCTAGGCATGAGATATTCACTTGCAAAAATGGCCTCCTATCACTATCTGACACTTAGGTGAAAAAGCAGAATTGATGAGTGCTCAAAACGGGACTTCACAAACTAGCTCATAATGGAAATTTAACATCATGGCACATTTAGATGCACTAAATGAAAGGTGTTAGAAACATTAAACACCTCATGGGGCTCAAAGGTATAGTCAAGTACACATTCATCGGAAGCATTTATAGGACTTAATTTTCTCAATGGTACTAAAAATTGACCATGCAATTTTTAATCCCAGTAGTGGCTTTGTCTGGGGATGCATGTCCTGTGTGGGCATGGAAAGGATTTATATCTCTAAAAGAAGCAGACCACTCACAACAACTTCTCTTGAACAACTTTATTGAAAGCAAACAACAACTACCTTTATTATACAAACAATGGCGTTGGGCCACCGAACTTTCTGACAATCTTTACCTCTATCAAAATCCTAATTCTCATTTAAGCATGCATGAGATAAGTTGGAAACACTATGCATATCAGTCTTGCCAATCAGATCAACATTTTGAAACAACTCATTCAACAAAATTGAATCTAAACCTTGACTTTCACAATGCATACAAAAAATTTGATTCACTTTCCACGACTCACACATCATGAAAGTTCTGATCAGCATGCTTATAACTATCAAACTCAAACTGAAAACTCTCTTCATCAAATGAACCATGCATGCTATCAATCTCACATATGAAGGCTTCATACTCAGCTTGGGGAGAGAGATCACACATACATTCAAATTGTATATACTTATATATATCCGAAAGATACTCAAATGAACACCTCTAACTTGTACTCACACATGTCATTAATATCAGCATCTTAAACTAATCCATAATCTTCAAATGTTTCTTCATAGTCAACAAATAGATTAGTCTTTGCATTAGAAAGTTCTTCATAAAATTCATTACAAGGTGCATGCAAATTTTCAATAACTATCTCATCAAACACCTTGTCCTCATAATCACAATTGAAATGTTGATTAGTACACTCACTATCACATCTGGAAAAAGAATAAACTGATTTCTTACATTAGTATGATATTTCATCATCATTTATACCCAACTCAACTAAATCCAAAAGCTCGTAGTTCTCCTCAAACAATGGGTTAATAACTCCATGTAGTGATCCTTGTTGAACATCTTGACAAAACATAAGCTGATCATCATCAAGAACTTCATCATACAAAGCATTAGTATACACTTTAAAACCACTTCTCACACCATTATTTAGAACACTTTCATCATGTGAAGAAGGAGAATCAGAATCATCATTCAAAGACACATCATTAACTTCATTAACGAAGCATATAGAATATGAATCAAAATTGCCTTCATTGTCTCCTTTAAGATGATTCAAATGTCTTGCAAACATATCATTATTTATCTTACCAATAGGCACTGATGCATTGATCTTAGAATCACTCATGTACTTTTGATTATCACTTAATGCACCCTTATGACATTTATCCATACAACTAGTCAATCCATCCTTGTAAACAATCCTTTTATCTTCATATTGTGTACACAAATTTTCTTCACATGCTTCAACCTCAAGCTGACCTACAAAACTCTGAACTAGAAAATTGCTTTTAGATTTAAGAGAAGAACTGTAAGAGTACTCACTTATGCCATTACTTTCTTCCTCCCAATTTGCATCTGATTCACATGAAGATGAATATGTACCACTACTATCTTCTTCTTGATTTGAGAAACAACTCTTATTATTATCTTCACATGAGGCATCTTCACAATATGGTGAATCAGAAAGTTTATTGTCATACTTGAAACATGACTTTCAACTTCATAGTCCTCATATTGAGATGACTATCTTTCAAATTTAGATTCAATAATATTCTCAATATGATGTAATCTATGAATAAGATAATTCATTTCTTGCATATCCAGCTGATCAAGTGAACCCACCTTATCATCTATTGTTGAAATATTAGAAACATGTGTGCTTTGTTCCTCTAATGGTAACTGGGATGAATGTGACTCGCACTCTTCCTCTTGTGTTATCTCTCCATGACATGTTGGACCAACAACACCAAACTCATAACCATAGACATAACTCTCAGCTTCCTCACTTGCACAAAGCTGAGATCTAGGTGCAGCAACTTCATCAACAACATCATTATGTACATGATCATCATGAGAATAACTTACAACTATAACCAAACTTTGATTTGTAAAGTTGACACAATGCTCAACCCTATCAAAGTCTGAGATACATCCTACTACTGTAGCACCATGACCATATGTAACTTCATTTGTAACTGGACTAACCTTACTTATACATAAATTCTGAGTTGAAATCTCAATTTTATTAAAACTTATAGTAGGGGTGTTGATATTCTGATTTCAAATTGAAGCATCAATACCACCTTCATCCTTTCTTTTAGATACATTATATTGGTACAAATTTTTAGCAAAATGACTCCTAGTCAATAGTAATTTCAAATTATTTTCAATATCCCTAGTAGTCATAAAAGCTTGATATAATGTTTTTGGTTCTTTATCCCTTAGTATGTAACTCATTTTCTTGTCAAATGCATCAAAGTAAATTTCTAAACACATTTGATCATTAGATCTATAACTCTCAAGGATCTCATTCAAAACTTTTGCAAATCTAATGTTAAATTGAGGGACAAGTTCATCACTCTCAATGTGAATCCTCAAAAACTTATCATAAGAATCAAATATGCTTACCCACTCTCCAAATTTCTCCATGAAGGTGGAATGCAACTCACCCTAAGATGAAATGAAACACACTGGTAGAAAAGAAAACCAGTCTCTAGCATCATCTTCTAAAGTTTGAACAAATAGTTTCATGTGGACGTCTTCATGAGCAATCTCATAGTCGCCCATCAAATTGGTAAACAACTCAATATGATGACTAGCTAAAACAAGATGGTTCTGACTAAAATTATGAAAAAAATTTCTAACATCATTAGGAATGAGATTTAGGAAACCATGAATACCATAAAAACATAATGGCATATACCGCTTGGTAGAAATGGATATAGAAACTTTACTAACCGGCTACATATTAGATTGAATGAAACTTGACATTCTTCAAACTTATGAAACTCATTCACCCATAATAAATTATGATTTGTAATTTGCAGAAGATCTATACCCTTCTACCAAATAAATATTTCAAATACACTTCACAACTTTACACAACAAGCTAAAACCGATCCTATGAAGTGTATAAAACCTTTTAAACTATTCTTCTCCTTTTAGTGCTAAAAATCACTTAATGGAGAACATTTTTGTAGAAATTACTTTCATGGAAAAGGAATCACATGAAAATATAAAATACTTTTAGTATTGCTGCATGAAAACATTGATCGATTGATTGGCCTGGTGCTGATCTTAATTCCTCACACCACTAGTCGAATCCTTATAGAGCCACCATCTCCTTGAGGAGAACAAAATGAAATCACTATTGTGATTCATTTTAACTTTGAAATTTCTTATGAAAGCAGATCACATAGAACACTTCAAAACTTTTCAGTCAGGAATTTATATATCTCTCTTCTTGCTTAAGACTTAACATAACTTTTAGATCTGCCTAATTCAGCTAAAAACTCTTTGAAAATATTTATACATATAACCAATATACACTAGTATAGAGATCCTTTAGAGAGTCACCACTCAAAATTGTGAGAAATGTTTCAAAACATGATTCATACATTGACAAATCTAAACTAGATTTTCAATTTGTAGCACTTTGCAAATCTTTAAACACTTAGAAGAGAGGAAACAGCTTTACACAATTCTAACTCTGAATTTACAGTAGTACTTATGAAAACAAAATCCAGTTGGATTGATTGAAAATGAAACTTAGTAGCACTACAATCTTCATTCAACCTTAAAAGATATTGTTTTCCTGAACAAAGCATCACTGGGGTGTATGATATTTGAGTAAGAAAACTAGAAAAAACATCAGTTAACTTACTACTGCAATTTTTTCACACACTTCTCCTGCTATATTGAATCTCCTTTTAAATTATCAAGGTTTTTCTATCACTCAGATTCAATACATTCCCCATCAAAGTTGTCATTTTGTAGGCTCTCAATTTAACAGTGTTTTAATAACCAAGCATACAAGGTAAGATTGCATTGATGGGTAGCTATCTGAAATAATGGACACAATTCACCAAGAACTCGGGCCAACTATAAGGCTACACTCCTTTTTCACTTCAAGCTCTGAAAAACCTAGGTGTGTGAACCTCTTAAGATCTGACTAGTGCAATAAGCATAATCAGGATCTAGAATAGCAGATGAAAACCCCTAAATCTTCTATACTTAAATAGAAATCACAAACATGAAATAGCCAAGAACATGACTCATGAAATTGGCAAGCTAAGTGCGGGTTAAACTTTGAATAACTTTCAACATAAAAGGGAAAAGATGATTTAACATGTTGATATCAGCAAGACCCAGGTATGAGCAAAAAAACCTAATGATCCTATCTCTGATCAGTGCCTTATCTATTGGAAAATTTAATGAATTACAACTGTGCATCTCATTTAAATCTTTGACATAATTCATACATCAAGATCCCTGATCTATCTTTCAACTTGTGAATAGACATCTGCTTCAGATTTGAATCTCATATTCAAATTATCCCATCATGAAATCTGCAATCCCTATGATAAACATCAAGCAATTACATGGCTCTTTGTTCCATCAGCAAGAAATTTCAATCACATACAATTATAAGAAAATTGCAACCTAATTCATGCTCTTTGTTCATAAACTAGAAAATATTGCAAATCCATGACTAGGAGACAAGATTCAAACTAAATTCAAAACCCATTATTGTTCTTATTCATCTCCTTGAGACAAATACATGAAAAGATGTATAGAAACAATTCACAAGTCACCTAACAAATCAAAACTATTTGCATAAAATTCAAATTGTTGTTCAATACAAGAGAGAAATGTTGGGTGTGTGGCTTTCATAGCCTGAGCAGAGCTCCTCAAACTAGAAAATGAAAAACTAACCAACCTTTTTAGAGAAGAAGAAAGAATATGTATGAAGAGGCCAATTCCCGGATTGAATTTGCAATCAACATTTTTCCCTTCAAAATTCTCCCTCAAGAAACTGAAAAGAATCTCTCTACCTTCTCTCCTCAACTACCAAAATCAAATCCTTTTATTTTACCTCTCAAAGGCATCAAATATCTCAGAAACTGGATGATGAAAGGATGTAACTGATTCTGGTGTTAAAATGAATTCAAGGTAAAAGTGAAAAACCATTTACAATATGACCTCTAGAATGCAAGAAAATAGTTTAAAGATTATTTTCTCCATTATTATATCCCAACAAGCCTTTAAATCTACCCTCTAACCAACTCTGATGCTTAATGATGAAAAACACCCATTCTGTTGAGAATGCCCCAAAATTTACAAATTGGCCTATAGCACAAACTAGTGAGCACGTGTACAAAAACTAACTTTAGATTTGGAAAATTCATCTCGTTCTAGTTTTGGTGGTATATTGGAGTACCCATTTCAGATAAAAATTGCTCTAGTTACGACCATTTGAAGATCAGGCCTCTATCTCATGGCTTTGCACACATTTTGCAAAAATTTAAACTTTCATAAAGTTTGGACAATATTAAAGTTTCAAACTTTATTTAAAATCTGGCTTCCATGTGAAATAGGGATATAAAAATAAATTTTATAGTTAAAACCTTTTGAATTTTACCTCTATTCACTCAGATCAAACATGTTGACCAACCCTATGACATGTGTCACATTGTGATTTGTTCCTTTTTGGACAGCCATCAAGTCCTACCACCTAGATGCCACATGGCATCATCTCATTGGTCTAGCACCTATACTATTAGTGCCACATCATCACTACACCCACTTATCTCCAATTGGGTGCCACCTCACTGCATTTGATATGTCACTATGCTTAGCTGCTGAGAAAATTTTGCTTAGTGACATAGCGAATGTTGCACGATCGTCCACGTGTCACAATATCAGCACTCAAATTCCACATCATTGTCTCTACATCTTCAGTCAAAATTATGCCTACAACCTACCATTTGTCCTCTACATACATATCAAGGCCGACACACATGCTTCATTGGCTCACATAAACTGTGTGTCTTGTTATATTTAAACAACAAAAATAACTTTCACGCTCTAAATGTGGGATAAAATCTAATAAAACTCAACCTTTTACCACAAGTTTTGACCAAATACAGAGCATGGATTCATGAAATTCTCATGCCCACGTTGTGTCATGCAGGTGTTGAAGCTTCTTTGTGAACTCCTAGGAACTACAGTGCGCTACCTTGCACCTTGCTATTTTAATATACAATGTTTTTTTCCCTGTTCTTTTTTCTATGCATGAGGCTCTGCCATTGTTAACTTGGGGATTTTTCTCGATGTTGGGTGTATGAAACTTCCTCTATGTTTGCTACTTTGGCATCTTTCCCACTCATGGACTACTCTGCTAGCATGGGTAGCATGGTGTCTTGCTTGGGTCTTTTCTATGTCTATGTACTCTTCCATATTTCATTCTTGGACTGCCCTATTCATGCCATGGATATCCTTTTCTCCCCCTATGGCTTACCTTTTCATTTTTTGGCATGGGTTCCTACTCTATTCACGTGGGTTGCTAGCAGATTCCCTACTTTTATGGTGTCTCTTTTCCATCTTAGTCTGTGTGGAGTTGTTTGTTCATTGCTTTGATTTCTACATGTGACATTGTTTTTACATGTTGTGGCCTTCATGGGCATGCTTCTCTACCACTTTATGATTCCTTACAAATGGCCTGCCCTTAACATGGAATTTCCTTTGCTACTCATGGCTTTATATGTGGGTGGATGTAACTCTTCCCTATCGTGGTCCCTTGTGCTATGAATGCTCCTCATATCTTTAGGCATATGTTGCCTCTTTTAACACTCCCCTCATGATAAGCTTCAACTTTGTAACATCAACCTCAGCCTTGTTAGGTTAGAACATTACAACACTCTAATCTACTTCTTTAAAAAGAGTGTAGTTAGCTGAGAGAATACAACCATGATTGCCCAAATGAAAGTATGGAATGACAAATAGATCTCTTTAGCATTAGTTCATTGTTATCAAAGTAATTCAAAAATTACTTGGGATCTACAAATTAAAAATCACCCACAACCATATCAAAAGAAATTTTGAAGGATAACTTGTCCTTTTATGCATACCACTTTGATTTTCTTTTAGTTCTCAAATGTTTTGAAAGTTTAAGGTTGAAAACATCAGAAGCAACAAAACATCTCAACACTATTGAGAGTTACTGACATAATATTCTCAATTGACTAACCTAACAAAGCTACACTATCCATAGTCCACCCTTTCAGTTGGAATGCATCTCATTCTCAATTATTTATCCAGCCCATCAAGAAACTTCAATCCTATATTTGCTAATCTGGAAAAATTAGTCGAGCCCCAAAGTGGGTCTGACTAAAAAAATTTCCATTTTTGAACAACTGAACCTTCAAACTACTCCATTGAACCCATCATATTGATTAGAACCAAATTTGACGACTAATTAATCAACTAAAACCCATTTTACCACTAATTTTTAAATTGTCACTTTTGTGTCAGGAGGTCCTTTAACTAACCTTAAAAATTGGCCAAATCACCTAATCAGGCTCTAGAATCTGACCCATTGATTTTGTGTTCCACACACTTGCACCTTATCAAATCTTGTCTAATGATGAATTCGGGGTCAAAATATATTTTCTATCAAATTCACCTTCTTAGAATTACCTACAAGTAAACATGTCAGAAAACAACAAATTGGGTTTGGAATCGACTTCAAAAATTAGGCAAATGGACACTTGTGGGCACAAAAACTAGGGCATTGGTTCACTGTCATGAGGAGAATATGGATCTATGATTTGGGCTCATGAAAAATAACCAGACGCAAATGGTGGGAAGTCAAAGTGGCTACTCAAAATTGTAGACTGGAAACAAAAGCATTTTTTGCAAATGGAATGGATTCCGAAAAGTGTGCAAATGGATTCATCGAGATTTAAAAGCTAGCACACTTAGCATATTTTTAGAGGAAAACATAGTGGTACAGTCCATTCAATCTTACCAATCACAGATCTCAAGATATGAGATCACAAAGAGGGGTACCAAACAATCTGCATTTGCTGACACAAGTAAAAAGATAAAAATTGCATTTGGAATCGCGTTTGAAAACTTATCAAACGGATTCATCATGAGATAAAACTTGAAACATAACATGTCTTTGACCTCTAAAATGCAATGCAAAAATATTTTTTTAATTTTAGTCAACTAGGTCAAAGTTATAACACATCAAATAGGGCTTCCTAGAATTATGTGCAATGTGCATTAGCATGAAAACAGTGAACTACCAACTTTGAGGGATTCAAAACCTAGTCAAATGGATTCAAAATTACTCAAAATTTGAAACATAGGATCTTAGATATGGACACTAGATACTCCCAAAGTGGTAAATCATGAAACATTTCTAGGTGCAAGATATTCACTTGCAAAAATGGTCTCTTGTCACTTTCTGACACTTATGAAAAAATAGAATTGATAAGTGCTCAAAATGAGACTTCACAAACTAGCTCGAAATGGAAATTTAACATCATGGAACATTTAGATGCACTAAATGAAAGCTATTAGAAATATTAAACACCTCATGGGGCTCAATGGTACAGTCGGGTACACATTCATTAGAAGCATTTATAGGACTTAATTTTCTCAATGGTACTAAGAATTGACCATGCAATTTTTAGTCCCAATAGTACACATTGAGCAAGTAGGTATATGGAAGTTGAGTGACATCATGAAGAAGTAGACATGACTAAGCATAAGAGCATTCAAGTGTTGAGTAATTCAGTTTTAACATAGAAGTTTGTAATGGCACAAACACATATGTAGACTATTTTGGTTGACTTGTATATGATATTTAATATTTTTAGATCTGGCTAAGAAGATTATCATGCATCATTTTAGAATGTAATGATCCCAAGGTGTGCAATTCAACAAATCAAAAAATGGGATAGAAATGGAAAAAGATAATGAACTGTAAGTCATCAATCAAGATCTAGAACCTTCATAGAACATCTATTAAGGAGGATTCTATCCCTAGAATCAATGTGTGGAGATGTGTATGAGTGTATACACATGTGAAGAAATGAATACTAAGTTTGAAATTAGATCAGAGAGTCAAAGAGTGCACAATTAGAGTAGTGAATGACTAAATAGAGTTATAAAATTAGGGGATCAGATCATATCATATCAAAGATATAAAAAAAAGAGGAGACTCAAGATCTTCTTATAGAGAAAACTAAGGATTAGGTATTGAATCAATTATTATTAATTGTGACAAGGTAAATCTCTTAACATAGTGGTTTTAATAGACCTATGTAAATCTCCTAACAGATTCCTTACTTCATTATGAGTGTAAAATCCTTTAACAAGGTAAGACGTAATAGTCTCTAAATATTTTAATAGGGTAGACCCATCGTAGGGTAGACCTGTCATAGGGTAGATCATATCTAATGATCAAACATTGTAACCATAACACATTAAATTTATTTTTTCAAGAGTGAAGATTTCTGGGTTTCATCCCCACCATAGTTTTACCTTCACCTTAAAGTGTTTCTAGCTAACCAAAACATTGTGTTATGTGTTGAAATATTTATAGATGTGATGTATTTCATTTATGTCTCAACATTATAGTTTTAATGGTATATCTATTATATAAGATGAAATAGGTGTGAATTTATGAAATTGATTTTGAAGACAAAAGTTTAAGATCCTGATTCACCCCCCACCACCCCCCCTCTCAATATCTTGTTTCCCATATACTTATTCCAACAATTGGTATTAGAGCTCAATTCTCTTTTTAGGAAGCCTAATAGCTTGAGAGGATTAGATCATGGAGTTGTAAGTGTATAAGATGGGAAAAAACATTGAGAATCAGATGATTGAAATCCAAATCATATTGCAATAATTAGAAGTAGCAAAAGAGGACTTAAGGAAAACCCTAAGAATAAGAAAAAAGCTAGTTATTTAGCTAAATGACACTTGATACAAAGAATTTGACATAGAAGGATTTCTTGTTAGTGGAAAGACTAGTATGAACGATGAAGCATTGACAAAATTTATAGAGAAAAATAGTTCCCTAGCAAAAGAAGAAAAATATCTCAAGACAAAAAAAGAAATTCAATCAATTACACTATGTGAAGAAATTAACAAAAGAAGAAATAAATGAAAGACCAGATCATGGTTAAAGACAAAAAAGATAGATGGCTAGTAGACTTAAATAGAGATTGTTTGAAGTAAAAAATCTTACAAATAATCAGTTGGATATGATAAATCAATTAGTAATTGCAAATGAGGAAGCAAATAGAAAAGATTTGGAGATCACAAATATAAGGCTACAAAAGGAATCATTGAGAAGAAAATTTAGGCATGAAAAAGAACTCATGGAGAGATTGAATAAACCAAATGAAGCAATACAACACTTTGAAGAAATTTTGAGGTCACCTAGAACAAGAGACACCTTTGGACTAGGATACAACAAGAAACCTTCATCTACTAAAGAAGGAGAATCATACAAAAGTGGAGAAAAAAGGAATGCAAAATCCAAAGGCAAACCTACATGTCATCAATGGGGGAAAATTGGTCACACATCCAACATTTGAAGAAGCAAAAATGGTGTGTAGACTCCTAAACCTAAACTAAGTGGTAATTATTTTAATTGCAAGAAAGTGGGACATCAAACACATGAATTCAAATAAAAAATAATGACTCTAAAAAAAATGTATTTAGATTCCAAGGTCATTGTTACAACTATTAAAATATGGACATAGATCTCATGAGTACAGATTCAAGAAAAATTCAAACTGGTTACCTCAAAAATAAACTCATACATCAAGGAAAGAATGCCTACAATTGGGATTACAATACATGGTACAATTGTCACTATTGTGGAGAATATGGACACATTCCAAAGAATTGCACCAAAATGCATTTCATAGGAAATTAAAAGAAATGGCTAAAAAAAAAATAATATGTTTCTGTTGTCTCAAAGCTGGACACATCAGTAGAAACTTCAAAACTAGAACACCAGCACTAGCACTAAGTAATGGAAGTGACAAACCTAAATGAAAGAAAATATGGATAGAGATAGTAAGAGCTAGAAGCAGTAGAGCAGATGAAATTGTGATCCCCAATTTGATGGATCATGTGATTACACCACATCTCATTAAACAAAGAAGGTATGTAGGAACTCTATACTCAGTGTTATATTTTACATCATTTCTTAGCATAGAAGTGATAAAAGTTCATATCTACATAAGTAAAGATGCATTTAGAACTATTAAAAAAGAGAGAGATAAAACCATAAAGTACCAAGTATCAGTGGTACAGTCTATATTGATTGATCTTTACAATATAGACCAAGTACTCAAGGAAGATAACACACTAACTAAATGAATTAGTTATGGCTGAGTGAGTAACCTTGATCGAGCTGAAATGGAGATCGAGCTTGCTATCATACACCAACCAAGTACAAATACATTTATTAAAGACCTAAAATGAAAGTTTGAAGATATTTATCAAGTTTGGACATTCATTTTGATTCACCAAGTGATCAAAGAGTTTACAAGAAGATTTCAAGGTGATTGAAGTAATTTTAGTTACCAGAGCAAAAGAATCATAGCAATTTATCAATGAATTTGTGAAATAAAGTAAGTATTGCTCTTAGTACCAAGTTGAATATTGAGTGAAGATATTTTCAAAATATTTTTTGTTTCAAACCCTAGTTCAAAATGGTATCTAGAAGTGAAATGTTGAAGGACAATAGTACACAAATAATAAGAAATGATCAAAGTCCTCCACCAAACTTTAGAAATTTACTGAACATCGAAAACACTATTGATGATATTGGAGCTTTATCATCAATTCCACCTAGAGTCTTGACTATTCAAGATTTAGGATCATGTTATCTATGCAAAATAGGAGAAATAGAGATTTTGAGAATAGAGCATCTTATGACAAGCTATATGTTGATGGAATCCTAAAGGATGAATACAAGATCTTTGTTGAGAAAGGGATTACCTATATCATAGGCTTTTGAAAGGTTTTTAAACTCAAATGGATAAAGATTGTGCTAAGTTGTGTTCATGATATGAAAATATGGTTAGAAGGTGGGCCAATCAAGATAAATAGGGCTATCATTTGTAGGATAATTGGGTACCCTACCTTAGATTGACAGAAGAGCATAAGAAGTGGAATGAAGATTGAAATTAAAATTTTGACCAAGGAAAAGTGGAATAGTCACAGTATGTCAATTGATGGAATTCATGACCCGTTTATTGAATTTTTTGTTCATGTGATAGCATAAAATTTTTATCAATATAGAAAGTTGAACAACGTACCATGTTTAGTAGTGATTAGGGCTAAAAAATTGTGAAGAAGGATCATTCCTATGGTCTTTCTGAGATGCAACTTCACCAACTTAAAGAGAACTTAGAGGCAATGAGGAAAGTGAAGAATGCATCTTGTAAGTTTGGATCCTTATTAGTTTTTATATTTTTCTGTGTGCAAAATTATTTTCCTAGTATTGGAATGATTTCTTGGCATAGAAATTGAACAACTATGGAACAAATAAGTGATTTAACCACTAGATTCGAAGAAAATTTGTAGAAATAAAGGAAAACCACTTTGAAGAATTCAAGGTAAAGATGAGGAATAGAATGACAATTCCAAAGTTAGTTATGGATAAATACTATGATGAAGTATGTTTTATTGTAGATATAGATTTTTTTTATGCTCAAATAATTTTTCCAAGGGTAGAATGGCTAAGTCCAATGCCCTATGAAGTAAATGTAGATGAGGTAGTTGTAGAAGTTACTACACTTTTGGCAGAAGACATAGATGTGAGTGTCGAGAAATTTGGCACACATGAAACTATAATTATTTAGTTGACTATTAAATCCAGCACACCTAAAGAAGGAAAGAAAAGAAAGAGAAAGGTTGTTGAGAGTGGAAATAAGGAGCAAGGAGAAGGGTCTGGATGGCCTATAGAGGTCAAGGAAGGCCAAGGAGAAGAACTTGTTGTTGTGAAGCTAAAGGCCACTAAAGAAAAAATAGTTTTTGTGATTAAACCTAAGGTAAAGGTCAACCTAAAGAGGGATATGCAAGAAATGGTGACACCTCAAAGGTCAAAGGGCAAGGTGACCATCACCAAGAAAAGGAAATCTTAGCCCCCTTAAAAAGTCATAGGAAGTACATCCAATAAGAGGAAATTGGCTAAAACATAAGAAAAGCTGAGGAGAAAACTAGTCATGGCACAAGAGGAGGGAGAACATGATGAGAAGACTAAATATGATGAACCCAACCAACTTCAAATAGTGAAGATACTCCCTCTAATGACTATGGATTAGGTATGTGCAAAATTGATAGAATCTAAAACTATTATGGGATTCCAATATATTTAGTGTTTTTTTTTAATAATGTTGATCAAGATAAGCTTGAAGGTTCCATGATTGACATGATGATCAATTTTAGTCACACACCCCTTGAGTTGGGAACTGGATTTCTAGTGGGATCATATAATCGAGTGGATGCAAAGTGGAAGTAGGCACTATCCATCGAGAAACAAATAAGAGAGACAACATTGGTACAAGCTATGTCAGATTTGGGGAAGACTCATATGTCTATAACCCTTAAATATTTTGTAAATAAGTTTATGCTAAGAGACAGGGCATATAAGATTTTTAAAAATAAAGCTCATGAAGTTGAGAAAGATAGTATTTAGATATGAAAATAAGAATTTGGGTTGCTTACTCCATCTATGGAAGTGATGGATGACCAAGATGCAATAGAATTTGAATATGAATACAAACAAGAAGTTGCCAAGCTAGCCGATGAGATTCAACAACTAGTCAATGAGTATAAACAAAAAGAGACTATCACAATGTAAGATGACACTAACACCCCTCCACCTAATTTGAATATACTAATTGTAGACAAAGTTCAAGGCTTAGTAAAAGAAAACTCTATACTAACCCAATTTTTTTATAGATAGTTGAATATTAAAAGCTTGAAAATAAGAAGACTGATGATATTAATGTGACATTAGTTACATAGGATACAAGTGCCAAGAAGCTTGGTAAAGCTTTAATTTATATACACCATTAATTTTAATGCCTATTTTGTAAAAGGAGGCAAATTTTGAAGAAGACTCATGTACTAAATTGGTAGAAGAAGAAGTATAATAGAAAAAGTGAGAGGATACTCAAGCTCTTATTCAATTGCTAAGTGCAAAGGCTACATAACAAATAATTGTGACACCTATGGTGATTTCTACACAAGTGCAATAGCCAAGATCAAGATCAAGTAAAAAGGGGAAGTAGTTGCAATTATCGCTACCAAGTGATACACCTTCATGATCTCAAGATGTGACTCATTTAGGTGAAGATAATGAGTTAGTGAACTTTGATGAGGTATTTACATTACTTATGTATGATTTGAACAATCTTACACTAGAGAAGGTGCAATAGCTAAAAAAAAATTGAGTTGTAAGGCAAAGCAAAAATAACTAAGAAAAGAGCAAAAGAGAAGGTAGGTACTACATATTATCAAAGATATTTTTGTGTATGCATTTTGGATCACAAATTTAAATAATCAACATACAATTTTGGATTAGCTAGTATATGTATCTGATAAGATTTAGATGGAAGACATAGAGACTAATGAAAAATTACTACAATGGTCTAAAAGAATAATGGAAAATAAAGTTCTAGAAAAAGTTTCATAGGAACTTGTACATAAACAAGTTGAGCTTTCTACATCATTCATACAGATGGAAACAATTGTGCAACCCATTAATTTTATAATATTTAAAATTGTGTGATATTGAATTATTTACATCAGATACTACATGCTCATTAGAGCTATTCCATGCAAGCATAAGAGAAAATGTAATTACATTGGCCAAGAATGCAAGTATAAGATCATCTTCATAGACTGACTTGACATTCAGTCAAACGGGGTTAGCCAAGATCATGGCTAAAGATATTGAGATTGGGCATAAGTTGATGTTGAATCAACTACAGTTATTTCCACATATAGAGATTCTTCAAAAGGTGGTCTCTATTGACAAAGACATTTTGAAGAAAGAGACACAATTTTCACAAATAGCGAGATTCATTTATCTAGTTGTCAAGCGAGAGATTCAGTTTTAAATTTTGGAACAAGTTTAGGAAATATGGAATAAAGGCTACGCCAATATTATAGCAAGTCATCAACAATTCTTTGATAAGTAACAATTAGCAAAAGTATCCCCAAGTTCCATCAGTAAAAAAAACAAGGGGGATGTGAATTAGAAAGGGTGACATGAAAGAATACAAAGGGGATATAAGGGAATAAGACAAGGAAAAGTAGTATGTTAATTAAACATCAGCTATCAGATCTTACAAGATCAAACTATGGTCTTAAGGGGAGTACTCATTTTTGAAAGAAATGGTTATTTTATTCATGACAAAGTATTTTTTCCACTAATGTCAAAGGGGGGGATTTTTCATCTCTAAAACTATGTATGTCAATTAGTTTCCAAACACTTAGTCATTACTAGGTAATATTTCAAGGTCATGAGTGTGACTGAGTTATCTAGTAAAGGCTGAGCATACAATGGTTATACCAACCAAGATAATGATTCCTGAGTATTCAATAGTGACTGAGAAGATGTATGCATTGAGAAATATAGTTAAGACTGAGCATGTTAATAAGTCATTTATTATCAAGAAAGAAGGTATATATAAGCTAACTGACAACATGAAAACTTATACATGACCAAGCGTCAAAGAACTAAAGTGTTGAGTAATTCAGTTTTGACATATAAGATTTTAATTACACAAACACATATGTAAACCATTTTGGCTTAACATTATATGATATTTAATATTTGTAGATCAGCTAATAAGATGATCATGTGCCATTTCAGAAGGTAATGATCCCAAGGCATGCAATTCAACCAGTTAAAAAATAGGATAGAAATGACAAAAGATGATGAAGTGTAAGCCATTGATCAAGATCTAGAACCTTCATAGAACATCTATTTAAGGAGGATTCTAACCCTTGAATCTATGTGTGGAGATGCATATAAGTGTATGCATATGTGAAGGAGTGAAGGCTAAGTTTGAAAGAAGGCTAGAGAGAGAGAAATCAAAGTAGTGAAGGATTGAACAGAGTTATCAGATTAGGAGATCATATCAAAGATATAGCAAAGAAGAGACCCAAGCTCAACTTTCAAAGAAAGTTGAGGGTTAGGTATTGAATCAATTATTGTTGATTAAGACAAGGTAAATCTCTTTAAAAAGTGGTTTTAATAGACCTATATAATCCTCCTAACAGAGCCCTTACTTCATTATGAGTGTAAAATCCTTTAACAAGGTGAGAGCTAATAGACTCTAAAGCTTTTAACAAGGAAAGCCCCTCATAGAGTAGATCATATCTTATGATCAAACATTGTAACCCTAACAGGTTAACTTTATTGTTGCAAGAGTGAAGATTTGTGGGTTCCATCCCTACTTAGTTTTGCCTTCATCTTGAAGTGTTTGTGGGTAACCAAATCATTGTGTTATGTGTTTAATTCTTTATATATGTGATGTATTTCAATTATGTTTTAGAAAAATAGTTTTAATGGTAGATCTATTATATGAGATGAATCAAGGCTGAATTTATGAACTTAATTTTGAAGTCAAAAGTTTAAGATCTTGATTCACCCCCCCCCCCCCCCCCCCACCAGTATCATGTTTCCCATATACATATTCCAATGGGAAAAGTGTTGAGAAACTTTATGGGGAGATGGCTATTGTCTTAAGGCATTAGAGAAACATTGACCCATCTTATTTGGAAAGGTATTAACAAGTAGTTTTCATATATGTAATCACAATTCACATATCCTACTCCACACAATAAATCAAAAAGGTTTTTTATTTTTTGGATGAGGACTTGTCTTGGTCAAGCCCTAGATTGAGAAATAAACCTTGAAATCAAGATGTAAAATACTAATAAAAGGAAATGCTAGCATGCTAGTAGGACTAGATATATCACTAAGAAATACAATTACCTTTGTAGATGTAGTTGAATTTGAAATGTAATCAAGTATGCAAATATAATAACCTTGACTCAAAGAAACAAAAATGAAACCATAGAAGTCAAAAAATTGTGAATGATAATTAATGTGATATGTCTTAATGAATAATAGAATAACTCAAACAAATTAGATGATAGATATCCTTTGTAGAATCTAAACTCCACTACCACCTTGAAGGAAGAAGTTTGATGCAAGAAGGAAATACTTGCTTGATGTCTCATGAATGTGTGTTTGTTTTCTTTTGATTTCTTGTAGAATGATGATAGATGAAAATGAAATGTCTAGTATATCCTATTCTCAAGGAGGTCCAAAAATAGAGGTCTATGAGGTCTTAGAGGAAGTGCAAAAAAATATGGAAAATAATGAAACCATAGGAAGATATGACCAAAAACATGATAAAATAACACCTAAAGAGCCATATCAAAAAATGAGAAATGACCTTGAAAATTGGTAAAGACTGGGAAGAATGGAGAGAGACCAAAACCATACTAAGGAGGGATAAAAGGTTTCAGATTAAAGTTCTTGTTCATATAAGATTGTTTTGAAGTGAAGAACCTATAATGGAACAATCATTATTTTTTCAATGATGTAAAACCTACTACCTACTAGTGAGACAATTGTTTTTTGGTCTAAAAGCTATCATTTAGTTGATTGATGAAGAGGAGATAACAATAACACCTAGAGAAAGGTTGAGTTATTTTGTATGTAAAAGAAGCCCTAAGACCAAGTAAGACATTGATACTATAGTGTATTTTTTATCTACTTAAAGTCTAAAATGAAAGATTACTCAAGTTAAGAATGGAAGAAAATCAAGTATGAAAAGTGTTTATCGAGCCTTATTGAGTAGTCAGTGCAAGTCAAGTAGAAATAAGTGGAAGCTGAGTGGAAAAAGAGAGGTGTTGAGCAAAGATGACAAATAGTGCAAGCCAAGAGATTGTTAGCATATGCTAAGTAAAGTTTAGTTGATGTTGAGCATTAGTAAACTTTAGTGTTTGTTGAGTGAACTAGTGTTGTCTGAGTGATAGAATAGTATAGAAGCCAATTGACAACATATTGATGTTGAGTGCTAGTAAATATGTTAAATCAAAGATTTGATGAATTTGAGCTGACTATTTTGTTTTCTTGAATTGTGTGAAGTGTGTGGAAGATAACTATGATGAGTTGGTGGCACAAAATTCAAGGTAAACTATTTTGAGGTGAATTCAAGGAGGATTGAAGAAGATGTTTCTAGAGGAACCAAATGGAAAAGTGGGTAGATTCATTGTATCCTAATGAACCCTAAAATGGATAATTGGGGTTAAGTGACAAAATATCTTAATTATCTATTTATAGAGATAGGTGGTCAAACGAAAAAGTTGTCATCATGTGCGAGAACCTAAGGAAGACAAGAAGTCTAGGGCATTGTTTCATTTAGTGGTTGAATAAAAGAGATTGCAATTGGCATGCAAAGCAAGGAGGCTTAAGAGTGTGAATGCCTGAAGGGTGAAAAGGCCATTGTTGAAGTGTGTGAATGCCAAGTAGAATAGAGGATTGAAACAAAGATCTATAATCTACAAGTGAGTTGTAATTTGTTATCACATCAAGCCTTATTGTTAATTTATAATCATCATATCAGCCATACCAATAGAACAAGCCACATACAAGTAATATTATGAAAGATAATATAGGGATAAAGGTAAGACAAGTCAACTCCATTTATATAAATAGAAAACTATGAAATAATAGGAGATGGAATTAATACCATCATATTGTTAATTGGGAAATAGTTACTATC
Organism: Cupressus sempervirens; assembly: GCA_028749045.1. Classification (NCBI taxonomy): domain Eukaryota; kingdom Viridiplantae; phylum Streptophyta; class Pinopsida; order Cupressales; family Cupressaceae; genus Cupressus; species Cupressus sempervirens. The sequence continues at coordinate 439,272,341 of CM053786.1, read as the reverse complement.
TTTAAGGATATATATTAGAAAGTGCTTTTCCTTGATTATTTTAAAAATAATCAAACACATGAAGATAATTAAGTAAATAGTCCTATGGAACATTATTGAAATGATAAATATGATAATAATAAATATGTTTATAATTATATGAAATATTTATGTGTATATTTTGTGAATTCTAAATTATAAAGGAATTAAAATTATATTTTTTTAAACATGAAAAATATATTTCTTGCTCCATATTGAGGCATTTTTTAGATAGGGAGTTTGTGGAAGGTAAAGGCGGAGTAATTTTGAGCGCATGGTAGATTATCCCAATACAAGGGTTAGGCCTTGAAGGACGTTGCATGTAGTCTATTTCAAGCGACTTTCACACAGTAAATCTACCATTTTAAAAATGACTTTAGTAAATAGAGTGAGTAATGAGATTTCACATAAGAAATTAAGAGAACTTAACTGATTATAATTATATGGTTAATGATCCCATAATAAAAATATCCCTAATTGACAATTATCTATGACTTATAAAAAGGGATCATTACAAGAGTACAAATCATTTTTATACTTTTATGAAGGTATTCCTACTGATGAAGATGTTATAAATAAAAATTTTAAATCAAAAAAAAGTTTTAGAGATTGTGTATTCACATACAATGAATGTCAAGTTGCATTTAGGAACCAAGCTATAGTCGGGATCTGAGTTGCAGACAGGAGCTAAGACTCATTCCAATTCTGAGATAGGTGTACATGAAAGAGATGTTGAATTACTTGATAGAGAAGTACATGGTGATTCAGAAGTTGATAGACCTTGAGCAGAACCATGATTGTCAAAGTATATAAAAAGACATCACCTTGTTGAAAAAATTATTGGAGATAAAGGTGCTAGACCAATGACAAGAAACAAGTTGAGAAATGACACATGTTTATTGAGCATGCATGAGCCTAAGATAGTGAAAGATGCCTTAGAATATGAGGACTAGAGTAAAAACATGAAAGAAGAGATTAAATAGGTTGCGAAGAGCAAGAGATGGGCTCTAGTTCCTAGACTAGAGGACAAGAATGTGATTGGAACCATGTGGGTGTACAAAAACAAGTTAGATGAAAATGGTGAAGTCACAAGAAATAAGACAAGATTAGTTTGCAACGGGTGTGCATAAGAAGAAGGAATAGACTATGGATAAACATTTGCCCCTATTGCAAGATTGGAAGGAGTTAGAACTCTATTTTCTTACTCTACATACAAGGGTTTCAAAGTTTATCAAATGGATGCGAAGTCATCATTTCTAAATGGCATATTAAAAGAAGAGGTTTATATAGAACAAACAGAAGGATTCATTGATGCTAACAATAAGAACATGGCATTTAGACTACACAAAGATTTATATGGTTTAAAGCAAGCCCCAAGAGTATGGTATGAAAGGCTTCAAAATTATCTTTTGGTTATTGGTTTTGAGAAGATTGGTGATAACAACAATCTGTACTTGAAGATAGAAGAAGGTAAAGGTATTTTACTAGCTGAAATTTTTGTTGATGATATCATATTTGGAGTTCAAGATAATTTAAGGCATTTGCAAATGAAATGAAGAAATAATTTGAGATGTCTATGTTTGGAGAGATCAAGTTATTTGTTGGTTTACAAGTATATCAGATGAAGTATGGTATATACATGACTCAGTCTAAGTATGTGAAGGAAATATTGAAAACTTTTGCATTGGAAGATTCCAAAATAGTAAGCACATCTATGGTGATAGGACACAAGTTGTCAAAGACTGATGATTCAATTGATGTGAATCAAACATTGTACAAGTCTATGATTGGAAAATTGTAATGTGTATTGTATAGCAGACCTAATATTGCACTATCTGTTGGAATAGTTGCAAGATTCTCTACAAATCCTAAAGAGAATCATCTGGTGGCTATTAAGAGAATTATGAGATATCTTAAAGGCAAAAATGACTATGGTCTATACTATAAGAAAAATGAAAAAATTGAGGTGAGAGCCTACCCAAATGCTAATTGGGATAGAAACATTGATGACAGAAAGATGGAGTTCAATGTGAAGTCATACAGACACATGAAGGGTGATAGAGGGAGAAACTAGAATTGATTATATCTGCATACAGAGATGACAAGTCTTTGGCATTTTTGTCAAAGAGGGAGAAATATGCCTGAGGGATATAAGCCTAAGAGAACAAAAATATACATCTACTTAGTAAGAGGGAGAAATCACTAAGGGAGATATAAGTCAGAGGGAGAAGAAGCAGTGAAGGAACTTGAAAAAGCTCACATTACCCTACAAAAAGGAAGGACATATACTACACTGATAGAGGGGGAAATTTAAAAAAAATTATTTTCTTTTAGGTATTGTTATTGGTATTGGTTTTCCATCAATGCCAAAGAGGGAGATTGTTGATATAATTTTTTTTGAAGTGAAGAACCTATAATGGAACAATCATTATTTTGTCAATGATATCAAACCTACTACTTGCCAGTGAGATAATTTCTTTTTGGTTTGAAAGCTATCATTTCATTGATTGATGAAGAGGATTTGAGAAGAGGAGATAACAATAGCACCTAGAGAAAGTTTGAGTTATTTGGTATGTAAAAGAAGCCCTAAGACTAAGTAAGAAATTGATACTATAGTGTATTGTTTATTTACATAAAGTCTAAAATGAAAGACTACCCAAGTTAAGACTAGAAGAAGATCAAGTATGAAAACTTTTTGCCCAGCCTTGCCAAGTAGTCAATGGAAGCCAAGCAAAAATTAGTAGAAGCCAAGTGAAAAATACGAGGTGCTAAGAAAAGATGAAAAATAGTGCAAGCTAAGAGATTGTCAGTATATGTCAAGTAAATTTTAGTTGATGTCGAGCATCAGTCAACTTTAGTGTTGGCCTAGTGAACTAGTGTTGGCTAAGTGGTAGAATAGTATAGAAGTTGAGTGATAACATATTAATGTCGAGCACCAATAAATATGTTAAACCAAAGATTTGACAAATATGAGCTGATTTTTTTTTTCTTGAATTGTGTGAAGCATGTGGAAGATAACTATGATGAGTTGGTGACACAAAATTCAAGGCAAACCATTTTGAGGTGAATTCAAGGAGGATTGAAGAAACAATTTCTAGAGGAACCAAATGGAAAAGTGGGTATATTCATTGTATCCTACCTAACCCTAAAATGGATGATTGTGGTTAAGTAGTAAAAGATCTTAATTCTCTATTTATAGAGATAGTTGGTTAGAAGCAAAGGTTTTCATGTGCAAGAACCTAAGGAAGACAACAAGTCTAGGATATTGCTTTATTTAGTGACTGAACAAAAGAGACTACAATTGGAATTCAAACCAAGAAGGCATAAGAGTATGAATACTTGAATGTGTTATTTTGTGGTGACTAATCAAGAAAAAACATTGGGCCCTATTGTATTAGGATTTTGGGCAAACATGTAATTATTAATTATAACCCTAAAGTAGTAAAAATACTTGTATAAAAGGGCTTAGGGTTAGGGATTGTTTATAAAACCTAGGTTGATCTCTTTAGATTCATTTTTCTTTTACCCCTTGAGATGGCTTCATCTAGTTTTAGAGGTCAAGACAAATTGGATGGTGCCTCAAATTTTGGTCTCTAGAAAGCTAGACTTTCTTTAGTGTTGGAAGAGAATGGTATCAATGATTATGTTACCAGTGTTCTACTTGTACCTATAGAGGTGACACATTTTTTAGCATACAAGAAGGATGATGCCATTGCAAGGAGGATAATCCTTGATGGTTTCAAGGATCATATTGTTCCACCTATCTCAGAGCTAGATATAATGAAGAAGACATGCGATGCCATTTTGAATATGTACCAGAATGCTGCCACCAACAGGAAGATGATTCTTAGAGAGAAGCTAAAGAATACTTAGATGAACTAAGGATAAGATGTCACAAGCTACCTCACCATGATTAGACTTTTCAAGGATGAGATAGTAGCTATCGGAGATAGCCCTAGTGATGATGAGCTAGTATGAATAGCCCTAAATGGATTTACTAAGTAGTGGAGTGTCTTTGTTCAAGTTGTTACTAGACAATACACCTTACTGAGTTGGGATTGAATATGTAATGATTTGACTTAAGAAGTGTTTAGACTAAGTCTTGTCAATGGGGCTAATAAGACCTAGCAAAGTGAGGTGGAATAAAAATATGTTTCCGTAGTGGGAAAGTGAAAGCCAAGAAGGGGTCCAATAATGGATCTAATTCACAAAGTGAGAAGAAGAAGAAGAAGGACTTGTCTAAGATGAAGTTCTTTGGATGTCAAGACTATGGTCATTATGTCAGTTATTTCCAAGAAAGGAAGAAGAATGAGAATAAGGGAAAGAAAGAGGTGACAACTTCAGCAAGTGCAAAGGAACTATCTAGTAGAATGGAAGATGAATTTTCACTCATAGCTTGTATGGTTAGCTTAATCTTATAGTGTGTTTGGTATATAGATTGTGGAGTGTCATTTCTTATGATAGGAGTTAGAGAGTACTTCTCTATTTATAAGAAGGAGAAAACTATTATTCAAATCCCTATGAGAACTTTTCCAAACCTAACCCAATTGGGAAAGGCACTATTTAGTTTTAGAGGAAGAATGGAAAGATAATTCCACTTCATGATGATTTTCATGTGCCAGTCATAGGTATGAATTTGATCTCTATATTTGTTCTTCAAGATAGCCTGGGTATAATTATTTTTTAGAGGGTAACATGTGTTGATCACGCAGAAGGATTGGAAATCACCCATTACCATTGGAATTAGGAGTGGTGACCTTTACAGGTTGTAGTTTCATACTCCTAATGCACTCATGAGAAACAACAATCCTAGAGATCTCAGAGAGCTTTAGCATAGGAGGATAGGCCACATTCATCATGGAGCACTTACATTTCTCTATGAAAACATTGATGGGTATTCAAGAGGTAAGCACAAAGCATGATGATGTATGTAAGGGATGTGAGTTGGGGAAGTTTGTGAAAGTATCTTTTATAAGGAGTGACACTTGATATGAGGGTGTTCTTGATCTAGTACATTCAAATGTATGTGGATTGATGTCAATGAAATCTTCCAGAGGATATGAGTAATATATTACTATTATTGATAATTTCTCTAGGAAGACCTGTATATACTACTTGAAGACCAAGGATGAGGTTTTCAATTGATTCCAAGAGCTTAAGGATATTGTGGAGAACTCAACAAGAAGGAAGATAAAATTTCTTCAATCAAACAATCGAAGTGAGTACAAAAGAAATGAATTCTAGGAGTTCTATACTAGAGAAGGAATTGAGAGAGAGTGGACTATTCCTTACAATCCATAACAGAATGGACTTGCTTAGAAAAGAACACAAGACACCAAGATTTAATGTGGTTCACCCAATCCCTAGACTATGTCCACTATTATTATGATCTAGTGATTACAACTTGATTACAATCCCTTACCCTAAGCCTTTCTAGTTTTATCTCTTTAGATTTATTGTTCTTTTATCCCTTGAGATGGTGTCATCTGGTTTGAGAGTTCAAGACAATTTGGATGGTGCCTCAAATTTTGGTCTCTAGAAGGCTAGACTTTCTTTAATGTTGGAAGAGAATGGTATCAAGGATTATGTTATTGGTGTTCTAGTTGTACCTACAAAGGTGACACATCTTATAGCATACAAGAAGGATGATGTCGTGGCAAAGAGGATAATCCTTGATGGTGTCAAGGATCATATTGTTCCACATATATTAGAGCTAGATATAATGAAGAAGACACAGGATGCCATTTTGAATATGTACCAGAATGTTGCCACCAATAGGAAGATGATTCTTAGAGAGAAGCTAAAGAACACCAAGATGAACCAAGGATAAGATGTCACAAGTTACCTCACCATGATTATACTTGTCAAGGATGAGTTAGTAGCTATTGGAGATAGCCCTAGTGATGATGAGCTAGTATGAATAGCCCTAAATAGATTTACTAAGTAGTGGAGTGTCTTTGTTCAAGTTGTCAGTGGACAATACACCTTACTAAGTTGGGATCGACTATGGAATGATTTCACTCAAGAATAGTTTAGACTATGTCTTGTCAATGGGACTAATAAGATTTAGCAAAGTGAGGTGGAACAAAAATATGTTTCTGTAGTGGGAAAGGGAAAGCCAAGAAGGGGTCCAACAAAGGATATAATTAAAAAAGTGAGAAGAAGAAGAAGAAAGACCTATCTAAGATAAAGTTCTTTGGATGTCAAGAATATTGTCACTATGTCATTTATTTCCAAGAAACAAAAAAGAATGAGAATAAGGGAAAGAACGAGGCGACAACTTCAACAAGTGCAAAAGAACTCTCTAGTAGAATGGAAGATGAGTTTGCACTCATAGCTTGTATGGTTAGCTCAATCTTATAGTGTGTTTGGTATATATATTGTGGAGTGTCATTTCTTATGACAGGAGTTAGAGAGTACTTCTCTAGTTATAAGAAGGAGAAAACTAGTATTCAAATCCCATGGAGCCTTTATCCAATTGGTCAACATATTTGAAACATCTAGGTATTTTGGTAACTACATTATGTTTTATTTTAAACTTGTGCATATATCTATATGTATTTATTTTTAAGTTTAATGATAATTAAAAATTTATGTTGTCATTCTCAATAAGAGTAATTATCATTAAGAATGAAAACATAAATTTTTAATTACCATTAAACTTAAAAAGAAATACATATAGATATATGCACAAGTCTAAAAGAAACCATAATTTAGTTACCAAAATACCTAGATGTTTTGAATATGTTGACAAATCTGACAAAGGCTCCATATGGATTTGAATACTAGTTTTCTCCATCTTATAACTAGAGAAGTACTCTCTAACTCCTGTCATAAGAAATGGCATTCCACAATCTATATACCAAACACACTATAAGATTGAGCTAACCATACAAGCTATGAGTGAAAATTCATCTTCCATTCTACTAGATAGTTCCTTTGCACTTGCTAAAGTTGTCACATCCTTCTTTCCCTTATTCTCATTCTTCTTCCTTTCTTGTAAATAACTGACATAGTGACCATAGTCTTGACATCCAAAGAACTTCATCTTAGACAAGTCCTTCTTCTTCTTCTCACTTTGTGAATTAGATCCTTTGTTGGACCCTTTTTTGGCTTTCCCTTTCCCACTACAGAAACATATTTTTTTTCCACCTCACTTTGCTAAGTCTTATTAACCCCATTGACAAGACTCAGTCTAAACTCTTCCTAAGTGAAATCATTCCATAAAAAATCCCAACTTAGTAAGGTGTATTTCCACTAACAACTTGAATAAAGACACTCCACTACTTATTAAATCCATTAAGGGCTATTCATACTAGCTCATCATCACTAGGGCTATCTCCAATAGCTACTAAATCATACTTAACAAGTCTAATCATTGTGACATAACTTGTTACATCTTATCCCTAATTCATCTGGGTATTCTTCAGCTTCTCTCTAAGAATCATTTTCCTATTGGTGGCAGCATTCTAGTACATATTCAAAATGGAATCCTATGTCTTCTTCATTATATCTAGCTCTAAGATATGTGGAACAATATGATCCTTGACACCATCAAGAATTATCCTCCTTGTCATGGCATCATCCTTCTGATAGACCAACACTGGGACAAATAATAGTAAAGAATTGATGATTTATAATAAAGTTCGGCTGGTCTATACGTGTCAATCCGAGAGCGTAAGCTTGTGAAAGGTGTCCGAGCAGTATGCTATCAAGGGGTGTAGCTTGTGATATGAGCAATTATGAATGTAGCTAAAACACACAAAAATGAACCTATAAAGAAATGAAACAAAATTGTGACAGGAACTGTCACTTCCTGTGACAAGAACTTGACTGAAACCTACTAAAATGATTTGGAGAATAAAAACATCATAAACAAAAACATCTTTCTACTAGCAATAACAACATAATTATTTCTATTCACTGAATCAAAACTAGGATAAACCATTAGTAATTATAAGAAAATAGTAATCATATTATATTAATGCAAATCAAATTACAAATTGTTACAAGAACAACAGGCATAGCATATTAATACGAATCAGATTATTAACTAATATAGAAACAATAATCAAATCAATTACCTGTTCAAACAAAACTTGATATTAACCAAATACAGACATACCACACTGAAATAAAAACTAGAAAACACACCAGACGTTCTAAGAAGTGGGCCCCCTCCTCAGTCCATCAGGTGGTGAACTATAAAATGTTTGAGCATGAGATTGATCAGCAAAAGTGTTAATCTTTATTTCTTAGCAGAAGAATATAGAACTATCTCCCTTGATATTACATATCACATATATTTATATGTGTTGGACATTATTGTATTGCTTTACAGCTGCAACAACATCACTTATTTTAATATAAACCACCTCTGTTGTACCGAATACAAAGATAGTATAAAACAGAAGGAATCTGTTGTGCTGAGAACAAAGGAATGTGGATGTACATACACTGTTAATTTCTACCTACAAATTAGAAATTAATGTTTTATAATAGCAAGTAAACTCATTAATGGTTTTCCTACCCACGTGAGACTTGCAACCAAATTTTACCTTGGTGTTTGCTATTGTTTCCCTTGCATGACTGGAGATCAACGTGTGCAAACTGAAACCACCACTATTTCAAGCTATGGTACATTCAGTTAAAACTGATTTTGTTTTATGCAAATTGATCAGCACATGAACCTCCACCTCAAATCCATGATCTCCTTGAAGATGATCAAGCAATGGCATGGCATTTAATCACCGATTTCCTTTTCCCACAAATCTGCTTTTAACTTGGCATTTAAATTAAGCAACTTTTGTAATAGCCAACCTACATTCAACGTGCTTCAATAATGTTCTAATCACCACCAGTTAGCATAGAAGGAAATAGGAAGATATGCGGGTCGGTTTAGGTCCTCCATGTGCATCTATCTATGTATACCACAAACATAATGCTTGACAGTTTCAACAAACTGACTTCGAATAATATGAAACATTATTCCATACGCCCAAATGGAATCAAAGCACAATTTTTGTTAAACTGATCTTCTAGATTAAGATTGCAGTGACAGTTATTTGATCGATGGTGAAATGCAATGACCACGTTCCATTGGAAGACTAATAGTTTACATCCAAAATGCGACAGGAAGTTACAGTCCCAACTGGCAAGCAACAGGAAGTTCTATTGTGCATATCAACATGCTACAATATAAAAGATTAGTAAAACATAATCAATGATGAATTTTCCATATTTTAATCCCAAAACCTCATTAAATACTAAATATATATATTAAACCATATGTAATATAAAATGGTAAAATTGGTGGTAATGGAATGGAAATGGAATATGGAAATGAGTAGTTAAGTGCATAAAATGGATTAAAATATGGTACTAAATGGGTCATAAATGGCTCTCATCATTCCCCCCAACTTAGCTTATTGCACGTCCTCGTACAATCATTATGATCATGAGGTCTTTAGTTTTAACTGAAAGCACTTTAAATTTATATTTTTGGCTTTGTCTCCACCCTGAACCATGATAACCCATAAGCACAAATCCCTTTCTTTTGGTTTACATAAAAAGCTTTGTTATGTTTCTTCTTCAATAGGGATATTACTTTCAACTTCTCATAATGTTTTCTTTTCTTTTCTTTTCTTTTCTTTTCTTTTTTTTTTTTTTTTATAGCGTCATGGTTCAAAGGCTTACATGTAGGAAAAATTTATCTCAATTTGCATAAGAGGAGTTTAAATGGGTAAAGTGGGAGAGATAAGAGACAAAACAAAGGCTAATGGATAGTATGATGGGTTTAGTAAGGGTGACAGATGGAAGATAATAGGGTGACATTCTTCCCCCCAACTTAAAGGTTGACCATCCATGGGAAACAAGGAGAGGATAAAGAGGAGTGTTGCATAATGATCAATATAATAAGTAATACAAATAAAGTTAAGAGATAAAATAAGGAAAAATAAAATTGATTAATTTACCAAGATGCATGTGGAGAGAGACCAAAGTGGGAACATATAACAACTCAGCAACCAAGACCACCAAAATGGATGAATCATCAAGAAGGAATGAAGAGATGTATCCAAAATTGCAACACCACAAAAGACCACCATCTGACTAAAATCATTGAAGAGCATACCACTGGAAGGAAACAAAAAAACTAGGAGAAGGATTGCAATTGGAGGGGCCACCATCAGCAAATTGACTAGTGTAGATTCATATAGGAAGGAGCACATTCCACTGAAAACACCTCAACTGAATAGGCAACTCAGATTATGGTTGATCAAAGATTTGAGGACCACACTGAAGAGGAGTAGAGCTGTAGGAGTGAGCGACAAGAGGTGCCAAAAAGGAAAGATCCACTGAAACCAATAGGTGTTCTTGAAAGAATGATGAGAAAAAAAACTAGGAACACCAATTATTGCATTTTTTTCTTTTTCTTTTTTTTCCCTCTTTTTTTTTGAATAAATTTTGATAATGACAAGTGACCGTTGGCAAGCCAGTTTTCAATCACTCACCACTTAATGGTGCTGTAAGAACAGTTTTCACCACTAAGAATTTATTTTACAGTTAACATCCGCCATAAACTTGTTTTTAGATATTAACTGGCCAACAACACCCGAAGGTTTTCATTGTTGGATCTTTTATTTTTCTTTTTTTCTTTTTTTCTTTTTTTCAATTTTTCAATAACTGCATAGAATGAACAAAGAAATGAAATCGTGACATGGATGATGAAAAATGATACCATCCAAAGCTTAATTTTTGTCCATGACCTCACAAAAGGCACTGTTGAAACTTGATTACATAATGAACTTGAAATGATCACCAAGAATAATCTCATCAGAACTAGAACCACAAACCACTGCACTTGAAACATTTTGTCTCTATTTATGTCTTCACCACTAAATCTGAAATCTACCTGGAGAACTTGGAAACATACTAGCACACTTGGATGAAAGAACTACTCACAAGGATGATGATTCTCATATTTCTCTATGCTGACTGAATAAGAAGACATCACTTGAAGATATGAAACCCTATCCTTGTGGGGCTTGGGAAATATCCATTGTAGAAAAATGTCAAGTTGCAAGTAGCACACCTTCATTACCAAATACATGAGTATGGAGTGAAAACCAATAGTAGTCACCAATGTGTCCATAGAACTCTAGAGAGAAACAACTCAAGGAAGGAGTGTAGTAGCTAGCACTATATTCAAAGTATCTTCAGATGTGTTGTTGAATAATCATGAATCTCATAGACCATGCTGCATATCTTCCTCCAAGTGATAAATCACCAAAGACAAGAAATCTCATTTCAAGGTGTTGAACACCTTCTACCAAAATCATCATGTGATCTTGAATAGTGAAGCACCAGTGAAATGGATATACACCATATAGCTAGCAAGCCCACACAATGTTAAAAAAGCCAACATAGTGTGTTATGCAATGCTTGTGTAAAGAAGCATCATCAACTGGTATTGATTCTAAGATTATCACACCCAACAAGGGACCTATAACCATACTCTTGAAACCAAGCATATCAAGTATAGTAAAGCAATTTTATCCAATTGATAACCCTACCATTAAATGCATTTATACAAATGGTAGGTAGATTCATTAATTTAAGCACTTGATAAAAATAAGAGAATGTGTTTATAATGATTATACCAATGTCAATCAACATAAGAATACATAGCTTGAATTGTTGAGATATCATCCAAGAACCACAAGATTGGAGGAATTCCCCCCAACTTAACTTCATGCTACAAGGTCATGAAATCATTAGGATAACCAAAGAAATTAGGTAACCCAAAGAGAGTAACACATCTTTAGAATTTTGTGAGTCTTATGGAACTAAATATTTCAATAATTTGATGGATGAATTCCCAAATCAATTGTAGGTTATAAAAACATAGGGAATTTGAATCATCCAAGGAATCAAGAAATCAACACGTGTAGTCAATGAATGATCATGTGAAGATAAGAACCAAGAATGAAAAATATATGGATAGTAATACCTTGGTCTTTGCTAAATAAATGAATCATCCATAGTGTATTTGGTCATCTTCGGACAATGGAAAGATTTAACAATGACAAATAATACTCATCTAATTATAATAGTTGTTGTTTGGTCATTAATGCATAGAATCCCATATGGTCGTGCTTAATCAATTATTGGTCCTAAATCAACAAGTGTGTGAGGGATGCATATTTTAACCATAGGCCTCCAAATATCAATATGCATAAGTACAAAAATAAAATATAGATCTTGGAGGATCTGGTACCATGTTTGTGAAATATGGAATGTATATGGCTTAATACTACTTAGTGAATGATTAACATAAACATGCATACTCATGAGTCCATTAATTAAAATTGATGCAATTTGATGCATGGGCTCATTTGTGGGTATGTTGAATTCACTAAGTAGAAAAGAAGAACAAAGTTGATTATATTTCAATAAATAATATTGTTCTTCTAATTTATGTAAACCAAAATCACATCCCTTATATGTATCAATATATTCCAATGTTGATTTATCAATTTCAAGCACATCCTTATATGGTAAAGGGATCCGTGAAAGTTTATAGGTACTATTAACTAGAGGCAATTTAGTTTCCTTTTGTGGATATGGTGGAGTGGGTAGAATATGATGTGAATGACATACCGAATGTGGTAGGAAATGTGGAGGAGATAAAGTAGATGGTAATAAGTATGACTGGTGGAATAAAGATGGTAAGGATGGATATGGTGGAATATAAGAGGGATATACAGGTTGTTGTGAGCACACATGATTACATTCATTTTGCATGTGAGGTGGAGAAGTACATTTTGAAGAAATATGTTGGCTTTGTAATGAATTAGAGTGATAATATATGTCAGCAACATAATGCATACCTTGATCTTCTTGGGTTGGTATTTGACATGGAGTACTAGATATAAGGAAGAATTGTTCACTTTCATCCTTATCATGGTAAGGATCACAAAAAGCTTGTACCTCATTCACCATTTTCTTTTGATTGTTAAGGCATATGCACTGGTCTTTTTTCCTATAGCAAAGAGAACAATAGGTGGTTAAATTTTCATCATCAAAATCACATTGCTCTAAGAATTCATCAATGATTTTTTCATGTTCAAAAATAGGGATAGAATTCCTGCATACCTCTGATAAGGGAAGATCAAGATAAGAAAAGATGCATTCATTAGGTAGAGAGGGTATTAAAATATCACCTTTGATTTTCATGTTTTCCCCACCAAGTTCTTCTTTTATTTTTAAATTTGAAGGCGGGGGTCTGGGGGCGGCAGCCACCAGTGGGGTCAAGGGGCAACGCCCTGGGGTAGTGCCCAAGGTGCGCTCCCTATCATAGTACAAGGCGGGGTCGAGGGGTAGCACCCTCGACACCAAGCACATTTTGCCTCTTGTGTTTCCTTCAAATTTTGCATTTTTTAAGCAATTTTCAACCAAAATTGATGGACTTGAACAACCTTTAAAATGCATCATTTTAAACATTTTTCTTCAAAATAGCTTATAATAACTCACAAAAACTTATGATAATGTAAAATTTAATTAACAACTAATGAATCTAATTTCTAAGGCCTACTTGCAAACTCTAAAACAAAACTCTAAAGCAATGCATCTATATGATTTACTCAACGCAGATTAGTTACTTAAGCAAGGCTAGCAGTTGCAAAAGTGTTCATCCCAATGCATTGTTCCTAACTCAAATCAGAAAACTAGCATGCATTTGACACCTTTCCTTGGCAACGATTCCAAAATGATAGGCCAACACTGGGACAAATAATAGTAAAGAATTGATGATTTATAATAAAGTTCAGCTGGTCTATACGTGTCAATTTGAGAGTGTAAGCTTGTGAAAGGTGTCCGAGAAGTATGCTATCAAGGGGTGCAGCTTGTGATATGAGCAATTATGAATGTAGCTAAAACACATGAAAATGAACCTATAAAGAACTTAAACAAAAATGTGACAGGAACTGTCACTTCCTGTGACAAGAACTTGACTGAAACCTACTAAAATGATTTGGAGAATAAAAACATCATAAACAAAAACATCTTTCTACCAGCAATAACAACATAATTATTTCTATTCACTAAATCAAAACTAGGATAAACCATTAGTAATTATAAGAAAATAGTAATCATATTATATTAATGCAAATCAAATTACAAACTATTACAAGAACAACAGGCATAGCATATTAATACGAATCAGATTACTAACTAATACAGAAACAATAATCAAATCAATTACCTGTTCAAACAAAAATTGATATTAATCAAATACAGACATACCACACTGAAATAAAAACTAGAAAACACACCAAAAGTTCTAAGAAGTGGGCCCCCTCCTTAGTCTGTTAGGTGGTAAAGTATAAAACGTTTGAGCACGAGATTGATCAGCAGAAGTGTTAATCTTTATTTCTTAGTGGAAGAATATAGAACTGTCTCCCTTGATATTACATATCACATATATTTATATGTGTTGGACATTATTGTATTGCTTTAAATCTTCAACAACATCACTTATTTTAATATAAACCACATCTGTTGTACCGAATACAAAGATAGTATAAAACAGAATGAATCTATTGTGCTGAGAACAAAGGAATATGGATGTACATACACTATTAATTTCTGCCTACAAATTAGAAATGAATTTGTTATAATAGAAAGTAAACTCATTAATGCTTTTCTTGCCCATGTGATACTTGCAACCGAATTTTACCTTGGTGTTTGCTATTGTTTCCCTTGCATGACTGGAGGTCAACGTGTGCAAACTAAAACCACCACTATTTCAAGCTATGGTACATTCAGTCAAAACTGATTTTGTTTTATGCAAATTGATCAGCACATGAACCTCCACCTCAAATCCATGATCTCCTTGAAGATGATCAAGCAATGGTGTGGCATTTAATCATCGATTTCCTTTTCCCACAAATCTGCTTTTAACTTGGCATTTAAATTAAGCAGCTTTTGTAATAGCCAACCTGCATTCAACGTGCTTCAATAATGTTCTAATCACCACCAGTTAGCATAGAAGGAAATAGGAAGATATGTGGGTCAGTTTAGGTCCTCCATGTGGGTCTATCTATGTATACCATAGATATAATGCTTGATAGTTTCAACAAACTGACTCCGAATAATATGAAACATTATTCCATATGCCCAAATGGAATCAAAGCACAATTTTTGTTTAACTGATCTTCTAGATTAAGATTGCAGTGACAGGTATTTGATTTATGGTGAAATGCAATGACCATGTTCCGTTGGAAGAATAATAGTTTACATCCAAAATGCGACAGGAAGTTACAATCCCAACTGGCAGGCAACAAGAAGTTCTATTATGCATATCAACATGCTACAATATAAAAGATTAGTAAAACATAATCAATGATGAATTTTCCATATTTTAATCCCAAAACCTCATTAAATACTACTTATATATATTAAACCATATGCAATGTAAAATGGTAAAATTGGTGGTAATGGAATGGAAATGGAATATGGAAATGAGTAGGTAAGTGCATAAAATGGATTAAAATATGGTACTAAATGGGTCGTAAATGGCTCTCATCACCTTCATGTATGCTATAAGACCTGTCACCTCTGTAGGTATAGCTAGAAGACTAGTAGCATAATCATTGATACCATTCTCTTCCAACACTAAAGAAAGTCTAGCCTTCTAGAGACCAAAATTTGAGGCACCATCCAATTTGTCTTGACCTCTCAAACTAGATGAAGTTATCTCAAGGGATAAAATAACAATAAATCTAAAGAGATCAACCTAGGTTTTATAAGGGCTTAAGGTTGGGGATTGTAATCAAGTTTTAACTACTAGATCGTAATAATACTAGACTTGTTGTTTAGTGGATGTAGACTAGGGGTTGGGTGAACCACGTTAAATCTTGGTGTCTTGTGTTTTTTTTCTCTGTGATCTATTATTTTATGATATTGTTTATATTTTCATGTAATTGTTATTTCTATCTATGGTTTAATCCTAACAGAATGGTGGACAAGCTATTAGAGTTGGAGTGTGTGAATGCCAAGTAGAATGGAGGACTAAATAAAGATTTGTAATCTACAAGTGAGTTGTAATTTGTTATCAGATCAAGCCTTAAACTATTACTTTCTAATCATTGTGTTAGTTGAACCGCCTCACAATAGGTGTTCCATAGTCATGCACTAGGCTTGGCTTAGGAATAATCTATTCAAGCTAAGGACTACTTTTCTCCTACCGTGAGGTGCATTTAGATTGTCAACCCAAGGACGTATACTTGAAATGGTTGGCACAGTATGTGCACTAGGTACCTTGATGAGTCATTATGCTTGTGCTACAAGAAAGTAAAAATGCAAAGGAAGGAAAATACACTACTGCTGTGGAAAGAAAAATATTGAATCTATGAATGTTGAAAACACAATGACAAGATAACAGAGATTCCATCTTGACTCATCCACTAGACTATTCTCGCAAATGCTGCAGGAACGTTCATGAAGTGTGATGCTACAGGAAGGAATTAACTAGCTACGTCTTACTTAAAATATTGCTAATGCTAGTAAAATGAATCTATTCTATCCTAATCAAATCCACCTTCCAAGTGGGCCCCCTTGGTTGGCTTCTCTAATCTACCAACGCAGGATAGAAGCTAAAGAGAACTAATTCATTTCATTAATCAATCATTACATGATTCAGAATTGTAAAACACAACTACAAAAAATTGTGAATCAGTGTTCTCTCTTACTCAATAAAACTTATCAAAAACCAAAAATTCACACACAGGAGTCGATCCTGACACATATAGGGAATCTAATCTTTATTACATAATAGAAAAGTAACTATCCTAAGTTAAGTCTATAGGAGAGAATATAGGAGAACAACTGAAAGTGGAAAGGAAGGATAATGGAATTGAGGAGGGAGCAATGAAGTCTCAGCATTCGCTTGTTACAACATAAATTCAAAGAAGGCAATGGCTCATAAAAGCTCCTCCTTATTCGCTGCCATGTTTCCCTGAGTGGTTATAACTTCCTTTTTGTGGTTGTTCCTTGATGCTCGTTTCTCCTTGAATGCTGTCGACAACCAACTTCTGGATTCTTCCGCTCATCCTTTAATCCTTATCATCAAGTTAGTTATGATATAAGACATATTTGCAAATAAATATCCATCAAACTAAATTCAAGTATAAGAACGCACATTTGGATATTTATATGAAGTACTGCATATTAGATATAATTTAGGCAAAAGATGACATAGTTTTTCTACCCCATAAATCATCAAAAGTTTATCAAACATAGGCTTATAAGTGTTAAAACAAGGATAAACAGAGTATCATAAAGTATCTTAAACATAAAAAAAATAAAGGCATTTTTTAAACTCATCATCTGCCCCCTGCTAAACTAATGCTTGTCCTCAAGCATTACACTTCTTTGTCAAAGATCTGAGCTCCCCAACTTTTGTCTTTCCCTTTCTGCTACTTTTGAAGGTGTAATAGAATCCTTTGGTCCTTTCTCATACTTCTTGCATGTGGTCTTCCTGCAACTTATCAAGTTTGTCAGCATCAATATCATACAAGGGCCATAAAAGCATTGGAGGTTGCATGGTCAAAGGACATCATAGCTCTGGCCTTAGTTGCTTTCCCAGTTCTAAATATTTTGGAACTCTATATAGTGCTACTTCCAAATTAATAGGACTTTGCGGCTTTGATTTCTTGAGAGAATTAGGTAATCGTTCCCATCTACTTCTTACTCTGGTTATAGCTCTCTAGAATGCAAAGTAGGGCAAGTTTTCATATTTGGCATACACTTTGGCTCTAGCAACAAATACCTTCTTTCTAACTTCTGGATTACTCTTCCAATAGGTTAATGTAAACTAGTCTCAAAGCATTTCTTCTGGTTGTTTACTTTCTGCCCTCAAGGGTAAAGGTTTTGTTCTCTCCTCATCTCTATAATTAACCAGTTGTCTATCATAATTCACCTCATTAGACATCCATGACATAAAAGCTTTCAAATGCACATCTCCTATATAGAGAAAAGGATTCCACTTAGTTTCTGCAGGAATGAAAAAATTATGAATATACAACTCACACAATAGATTTTGCTGCCATGGTGGTAAGGTTTGATACAACCCATAAAACTCTTGTGCGGTTTTGAATTCTGCATTTACATTTCTGAGGGTTAACATCAACTGAAACAAAAGATATTGTTCTTCCAAACAAAAAGCATATACTCAAGGAGGTGGTCTACAAGCAAGAGCTTGATCAGCTAATTTAAGTGCATGTTCCATGTGTTGTTTCTATCTTTCTAGCTATTCTTTCAATTCTTCAATCTCTTCATTTTGTGATGTTATAATCTTGCTCATTATTATTTTCTCCTCTTTCCATAGTGCTTCAGCAAATAAATGCTGTCCATATAATTGGAAAAGGAGTTTTTGCAAGGTGATGGCACTGTTATCCTCTTCATAATCCTTTTTCTTTTTCTGTTCTTGCCATAGATGTTCCGCCAAACTATTGATCCATGTTGACTTATTTGGGACTAAGGTAGTATTTGAATCATGACATTTAGGAACTACTTCATTCTCATGGCTTGAAACACCTAGTAAATCCATTAAGGTTTCGTTAATTTCTTGCTCACATGCTATAGGAGGATTACCAGAAGTTTCTGTCATCTCAGTGTGAAGGGGAGAATGGTTAGAAATTATCTACACAGGAGACTCTGGAGCAGGTGCTTTAGACAATATAGGATCTTTAAAAATCTTCCCTCTCATTCTAGGGCTTCTCCACAAAGGAGTCTCTTCTTGTACTACTGTCTTTTGCCTACTTTTTTGTTTCGATGTCACTACTACAAGATTAGTTGCTGCAGGAACCTTCTTTGTTTTCTTCTGTTGCTTAATTGTAGGACTAGGTTTTTGTTGAGAAGCGGTTTCTTCTGGTGACTTTTGTTTCCTTTTAGCTTTTCTAGTAGTGGTTTTAGGGATGTCCTATTCAGGTGGAGGCACATTCTTTTGAATGGAAGCAAATTCTGGTTCAATCCCTTGTGCATTTTCTGTTTCAGCTCCCTCAATTTTTTGTTCTGCAGGCTCACTACTGGGAACTACATTTTCCTCACCCTGCCATGCACTAAGGTCAACTTGGGGTTATAGGGTTTTAAATTTCACAAAGTCATCCCATGTCAAAGGGGATACATCCCTAAGAGACCTTTCTATTAACAACTTAATCAAGGCATGGTGAGTGACAGAATTATATTTCCCTTTTTGAGTCTCTTCCACACTAATACATAGCATATTATATAGAAAATTTGGAAGATTCACAACAATATTGTGCCTTATACAACTAAGCAACTTAAAATGGTGTGCATGTAAGTGAGAAAATCTGCCTTCAAAGGTAAAATACCTGATGACATGCATTGCTAGCTTAGGGTATGGAGGTGGCAAAGACAATCTCTTGTACCCCTGCTTTGTAACATCCAATTGAGGGTCATGTGGGGTAGTGAATTTGGCCCTTGCTGACCTAGCATCATGCGAGCTCGGATAATGCTCTCCAACAGAAGGTAACCCTGATACTTCTTCAATTCGTTCTTCTTTTGCAATTACTGTCAAACCCCATACAGAAGCTTCACCTTCATCAAATGTCCTGGTGAATTCTACAACTGCTTCTTCATCATATGATGTTAAATTCAAACAATAACCTAACCACCTGCATGCATTGAATCTTCTTATTGCTTCTACGTCAGAGAGAAACAAAATGTGCTCAACTGGCTCTCTTCTCTGTAAACCTCCTCCCATTTCTTGATACTTCTTATGCTACTCTGTTTCTCTCTCTCTTTCTAAATGCAAACTTCAAGACTCTGTGTTATTTCTCAGACACTTCACCACTTCTTTTTGGGAACATTAATTGCCTTAACCAATTGTTATGTGCCATAATTAAACTTTAGGTAAAAGTAAATCATGAATTTGCATATAAATTGTTTGAAAACATGGTTCCAATGCTAAAATTTTAAAAATGGGTCACATCATGGCTTAGCACAAAAAAAAAATTTAAAAATTCATTCAGAAAGTGGGAGTACAAAACTTGACATGGCATACTTATGGCAAAAAGTTCTTATTAATAAAGGGTAATGCCAAGATTTTAGAAAATCATCACAGTTAATTAGGCATGTCATTGGATAGTATGATACTCCCCTGCCCCCTGCTAATTTTACGACAAGTGTCCTCACTTGTCAGACTAGTATGGGTGAGGGACTGGAATACGCCGTAATTATAGAGACTATGCAGTATTATATATAATTAACAAAATCTGCTAACTTATAAATGAATAATAGTTTGAAAACATTTATACCTACCAAGTGGATTGTCACATGCTCTAAAAAAAAGGTGGCAGAAATAATGTAAATGGCAGCATCCATCAGCATGTGCAGATTTGATTGAAAACACAAAAACTTAATTATGTAGAAAGTGAGTGGATGGAAGATTAAGAAATGGAGTGGAGTGGGTGGATGGAAGATTAAGATATGAATGGAAAGAAATATCATGAAAATAAAATGGACTTTATGTGAACATAAAGTTATTATTATGGACATGCAAATTAGAATTAATGTTGAAGAGGAGCAGGTGGAAGGTTTTCACCTTCTGCTACAGGAAGAGATACTTGAGTTGTTGGATCCGGTTGTTCAAACTGTTGCATGAATTCGGCTTTTGTTTGAGGCTGTTTATAAAGTTTAAGTCGATGATCATTGATCAGCATTTTGAAAGGCACATCATTAATTGTGGTTAGTTGAACTGTTCCATTATCAAAGACATGGATGATTTTATATGGTCCTAACCATCGCGTCTGCAGCTTCTCTGGCATATCCTTAAAGCGAGAATCATACAATAATGCCTAGTCACCATCTTTGAACTTTTTTTTGAGGATATGAGAATCATGCCAGTGTTTTTTCTATTTTTACACCAGTTCAGTGTGTTCTAAAGCGATCTTGCGCATTTAATCCAAAGAATTAAGATGCAGGAGGCATTCTCTTTGTGCTGCAGGAAGATCAATATCTAAGGTCAAGGCTATTCTTAAAGTCTTGTGTTCAAATTCAATTGGAAGCATTGCCACTTTCCCATACAAAAGCTCAAATGGTGTGAATTTGGTAGTGGTTTTCCAAGTTGTTCTATAAGCCCAAACAGCTTCTTGTAAATGGCTAGCCAAATCATGATGATGCAAATGGACTGTTTTAGTTAGAATATTTTCTAGCTCATGGTTGGTAACTTCTGCTTGTCCATTGGCTTGTGGATGATAAGGACTAGATCTGCGATGCCTGATGTTATACTGTTTCATCAATTTTGAAATTAGGTTGGAAGTAAACTATGTGCCTTGATTAGTAACCAATTCTTTATGAACTCCATAGCATGTAAAAATCTCTTCATATAGGAATTTGGCAACTTTTTCATAACGGGCATGCTTCATAGTCTTAACCTCAACCCATTTGGTTAGGTAATCAGTACAAACTAGAATATAAGACTTTCCATTGGATGGAGGAACAATAGGACCGATGAAGTCCATTCCCCATTTGTCAAATGGTGTTAACACCACTTGAGGATTCAGAGGCATTTCATCTGTTTTGGTTGGGCGACCCATTCTTTGGCATTGGTCATACTTCCTTGCATAATTTATTGCATCTTTATGAAGGGTAGGCCAATAGTAACCAGTGGCTAAGATTTTGAAAGCTATTCTTTTGGCTGCAAAATGTCCTTCGCAGGGCTCATTATGACACACATGCAAAATATCATATGTCTCATCTTCTCTTACACATTTGTGCATAACTTGATCAGGTCCAGTATAGAACAAAAAATTGTCTATCCATGAGAAATGGAAGCTTTTCTGTATGAGCATCTTTCTCTCCTTATAAGAAAAATGCGTTGGTGTCTTATTAGCTACAATGTAGTTAGCAATATCTACATACCATGGAACTTTAACAGCAATATGAAACAAATGTTCATCTGGAAATGCATCATCTACCAGAGTAGTATTAGTATCATGATGATTGATTCTTGACAAAAAATCAGCTACGACATTTGTTGTTCCAGGCTTATCCACTATGGTTATGTCAAATTCTTGTAGAAATAGTAACCATCTTGCTAATCTACCAGTTATAGCAAGTTTTTTCATGAGATATTTGATTGTTGCATGATCAGTATGAACATAGATAGGATTACTTGTGATGTAATGCTGAAATTTATTTAGAGCATAGACTACTACTAACAATTCTTTTTCAGTCACTGTGTAATTCAGTTCTGGGCCATGAAGACTCTTACTGATATAATAAATGGCATTCTCAAGATTTGAGTGTTTCTGTGCTAAAACTGCACCTATGGCATAATCAGAAGCATCTATATATATGTGAAAAGGTAGGTTCCAATCAGGGCCTTGTAAAATTGGGGTTGTGGTCAAAAGTTTCTTAAGCTATAGAAAAGCTTTATCACACTCAGGTGTCCAATCGAATTTAGCTTCTTTGGTGAGCAACTTGTACAAGGGACTGGCTATTTTACTGAAGTCTTTTATAAAATGCTTGTAATATCCAGCATGTCCCAGAAAAGATCTGATATCTTTTAATTTAGTGGGTATGGGTAATGTTTGAATTACCTCAATTTTAGCTGGGTCTACTTGTATACCTGCAGTAGATATGAATTGACCGAGTACCGCACCCTCTTGCATGAGCATGAAACACTTTTCACTATTTAGTGCCAAATTATGTTCTTGACATCTTACCAAAACTTTTTTAAGATTTATCATTCCTTCTTCAAAAGTAACTCCAAATGTTGTAAAGTCATCCATATAGATTTCTATACAATCATGTGATATATTAGCAAAAATACTAATTACAGCTCATTGAAATGTTGCAGGAGCGTTACAAAGACCAAATGGTTAAATAGAGTATGAAAAAGTACCCCATGGACAGGTAAATGTAGTTTTGTCTTGATCTTCAGGAGCAATACTGATTTGATTATAGCCATTGTATCCATCTAAAAAGGAGAAGTACTTCTTTCTAGCTAGTGTATCCAAAACTTGATCTATGAAGGGTAAAGGAAAATGATCCTTTTTAGTAGCCTTATTCAACTCCCTATAATCTACAAAAATTCTCCATTTTCCTCCTTTCTTAGGTACTATAACCAGCGGTGATACCCATTTACTATTAGATATAAGATAGTTAAAGCCAGCATCAAGCAGTTTCTACAATTCTATTTTGACTATTTCTCTGAGGCTTGGATTTATCCTCCTCTAAGGTTGACAAAGTGGTAGACAACCTTCATTAATGTATATCCTATGGGTACATAGTGTAGGGCTTAATCCTTTCATATCACCATAATCCCAAGAAAAAGTGTTCTCATGCTTCTGAAGCAATTATTTTAATTGTTCCATCTGTACAGATGTCAATTTGGGGTTAACATGTAGTTTATGGCCTTTACTCAGTTCAACAGGAATAGTGGATTCTACCATAACAATTTCAGAGATTGGACTTCTTTCTAATTCACAGGGAAGTAGTGAACAAAAATTTTTAGGTTCCTTAAGTAAAGTACAACTTGTATCACACTCCTCATATGTAATCAATTCTAATACAGAGCTTTCAGACACATATTTTCCTACCACACAAGTGTTGGTAAGGATGCTGTTGATTAATGAATCTTCTTCTTGCAACTTTAGAAAAGATTGCCTATGTAACATCATAAGTTGTACTATGGAATTTATCTCTTCTTCTTCATCTCCTAAATCTAGCCAAAAAGATGTGCTCAAATCTGGTAATGGTTGTGTAGGAGGATATAGATCAAATTGTTGGTTGCTTGGCCATTTGATATGGTCATATTCCCTAATCTGCAATTTATGTTTGCATCAGCTGTGGCCAACCATGGTCTACCTAGAATGATAGGATAGCCAGATAGGTTTACTTTAGGGGACAAAATCATGAAGTCCACAAGATATTCTAGGGAATCTAAGGTCACAACAATATTTTCTATCATTCCATCAGGAATGACAGTGGAACAATCTGCAAGCTACAGAATAGTTGGTGTGGGCCTTAATCCTTCTATTTGTAACTTCTTCATGGTTTCTTTAGTCATCACATTTATAGCAGCTCCCAAATCTATTAAGGCATTTTTAACAAATTGACCATTTATGCTGACACTTACTACTAGACTCCCTAGGTCAGAATATTTTGGTGAAATCACTCTTCCCAACATGATATCAGCTAAGTGTCCAACAACATGAACTATGGTAGGATCCTTCTTCTTCCTTCCAAGTTTCTTTAGAAAAGCTTCCCTTATAGATTTTCCTTAAGTAGGAATGTCCTTAATAGCTTGAAACAAAGGTATTTGGACATGCATATTCTTCAACTGATTAACAATGTCAAAGGGTTGTTCCTTGCTTTGTGTAGGTTCCTTTTGTATTAGTTGTTCTGGAAAAGCAGACTCTACTACTGGTTGAACTGGTATTGGTATGGTAACATTAGTGGGTCAATAGGTTCATCAACCAAAGGTTTTGATGCTGTAGGAGAGTCTGATACTTCAATTATAACAGGTGGCTTTGGTGTTGGTAAGGTCGTTCCAGATCTCAAATGTATATCTACAACATCTAGGGCATAAGCAGAGTACTGTTGGGTATCAGCACTATACATGGGCTGTTGTGGTTGACTATTTGGATTTGGCTGAGGCTGTGCAGGTAGCTATGTTTGCTTTAAAGGTCCACTATTTGCAGGTGGTGGCATTAAAGCAGGTTGTTGAGCTGGAGGGGGTAATTGTGGAGCACCGGTATTTTGGTTAGGCCATTGTTGAGATCCCTTCCATTGGTTTGGAGATGGCCAATTCCATTGGTTTGGAGATTGCCAATTCCCTTGGGGTGGTTGCCATTGGTTCTGCTAGTTTTGGGGCCATTGGTTATTCTGCTGGTTAGGCCAAGGTTGTTTGGAATTTTGAGACCATTGAGACTGTTGTGGGTTATTTTTCCCAGCATTATTCCAATTGGGTTGGTTTTGTGGAGGACCTTGGGTATTGCAATTTTTCCATTGATTACCATATGAATTTGAATTTTGCAAGGGGTCTTGAGGCATACCTTGACGTTGAGCCCATGGTTGGCATTGAGAAACAAAGAATACTTGCTCATCATCCCCATCTATCTTTACATATCTAGTTGGAAGATGTTGGTTCTCCATGCTTGCAACCAATTTATAGTGGCAATCCTTCTTTTGCTTTCAGTAATGAGGACAGTACTTAGCTAGTTGTAACTCAGCCTCTGCTTGCTTCTTCTTTGTAGTCATTGTATCCAACTGTGTAGCGACATCATTAATGATGTCTTATTTGAAATCTGACAAAAAATTGGATATTTCAAGTTTTGAAATGCCTTTAATAATTCCTTTTGTAATCGTAGAACGGGGTCCTCAACCTTTCTTCATGGTTGACCTTGAGTAGTTCTGACATATCTTTTTGAGGTCATCTCATTGAGCTTGATATACATCTCCACCGGCCATCAAGGCCAATGCTACCAAATAGTCTTCATTCACTCCTCTTAGAAAGAATAGTTTTTGGTAATCTTCAGACAATGTGTGTTGAGGATTCTTTTGTAGTGTATATAAAAATTGAGAAACATAGTCTTCTAATGTCTCTTCCTCCTTCTGTGATATCCTAAAGATATCATCTCCTCTTGTGCCAGATGCTTTGCAATATTTTTTATATTTTTCCAAAAACAAGGCTTGCATTTCATCCCAATTCGCAACTGCATTGGCTCCTAAGCCCATGAACCATCGTAAAGCTGATTCTTTCAATGTGGCTAGAAATAATTCAAGCTTATGGGCATCAGTGTTGTAGTCAAAACTACAAAAAAGGATGTCGAACTCAAATAAGAAGGTATCAGGGTCTTCAGTTGCAAGGCCATAGAACTTCAGAAGAGTAGTGGGAGGTGTATTCTTGAGATTGGCATTGGTTATGAGACTTGGAAGAAGAAATGGAAAAGTGGGTTGTGCCATGACTGGTGAAACTAGTTTATGAGGTTGCTGCTAAAAAGGAATGTTAGGCACTGGATGATTAATAACTGGTGGATTTGAGGTAGTGTTATCAAGAAGACTAGTCAATATTTCAGTGAAAGGTTGGAGACCAGATATATCTAGGGATTCAGCTCTTGATGATGATACTGTGGGTAAAATAGGACTTGCGTCTTCAAAGGGAAACTCAACTTCTTCTTCAACTTCTTCATTCAAATTAATAGATCCTTGTGGAAGAAATCTGCCATATTCATCTCATTGTCTTCCTCTTTGATGCATGCAACTAAAATTTTCACACTAGTAAAAAGAACTTAATCTAGAAACTATGACTCAAAAATGCTCCTAGCTTGACACCATCCCCGGTAACGGTGCCAAAAATGAACCGCCTCACAATAGGTGTTCCATAGTCATGCACTAGGCCTAGCTTAGGAATAATCTATTCAAGCTAAGGACTACTTTTCCCCTACCATGAGGTGCATTTAGATTTTCAATCCAAGGATGTATACTTGAAATGGTCGGCACAGTATGTGCACTAGGTACCTTGATGAGTCATTATGCTTGTGCTACAGGAAAGTAAAAATGCAAAGGAAGGAAACTACACTACTGTTGTGGAAAGGAAAATACTGAATCTATGAATGTTGAAAACACAATGACAAGATAACAGAGATTCCATCTTGACTCATCCACTAGACTATTCTTGCAGATGTTGCAGGAACGTTCATGAAGTGTGATGCTACAGGAAGGAATTAACTAGCTACGTCTTACTTAAAATATTTCTAATGCTAGTAAAATGAATCTATTCTATCCTAATCTAATCCACCTTCCAAGTGGGCCCCCTTGGTTGGCTTCTCTAATCTACCAACGTAGGATAGAAGCTAAAGAGAACTAATTCATTTCATTAATCAGTCATTACATGATTTAGAATTGTAAAACACAACTGTGACAAACTATGAATCAGTTCTCTCTCTTACTCGATAAAATTTATCAAAAACCAAAACTTCACACATAGGAGTCGATCTCGACATATATAGGAAATCTATTTTATTATTACATAACAGAAAAGTAACTATCCTAAGTTAAGTCTGCAGGAGAGAATATAGGAGAACAACTGAAAGCAAAAAGGAACGATAACGGAACTAAGGAGGGAGCAATGAAGTCTTAGCATCCGCTTGTTACAACATAAATGCAGAGAAGGCAATGGCTCTTAAAAACTCCTCCTTATTCATTTCCATGTTTCTTGGAGTGGTTATAACTTCCTTTTCATGGTTGTTCATTGATGCTTGTTTCTCCTTGAATGTTATCGACAACCAACTTCTAGATTCTTCCACTCATCCTTTAATCCTTATCATCAGGATAGTTATGATATAAGATATATTTGCAAATAAACATCCATCAAACTAAATTCAAGCATAAGAATGCACATTTGGATATTTATATGAAGTACTGCATATTAGATATAATTTAGGCAAAAGATGACATAGTTTTTCTACCCCATAAATCATCAAAGGTTTATCAAATATAGGCTTATAAGTGTTAAAACAAGGATAAACGAAGTATCACGAAGTATCTTAAACATAACAAAATAAAGGCATTTTTTAGACTCATCATTAGTCTAGGGTAAATCCTTTGAATTAAGGTTGACCTAACAGTCATTTATAAATCCTTTAATCAAGTGACATTCTAATGGAATGGTCTAAAGTCCTCTAACAAGGCTCACTCCTAATAGGGTGAGTCAAATTCTCTAACCAGGTCACATTTAATAGTGTGTATTTTAACCTTTACCAAGGTTGGTCTTTTTGACAAGGCATCACTTCAAAAGAGTGAGAATTAGTAGCATGTTACTGGTGGCTTTTCCCGAATTCAGTTTCCACATAAAATCTTTGTGTCAAATGTGTTATTGAATCTGTTATGTTTCATGCTTACATTTCTACAAAGTTGTTTTGACCTAGGATGGTAACCTATAAATTTTAAATATTGTATGATCTAATGGATGCATGCATGAGAAGATTTTATGGATATGGGTTTACTAAGCATTGAAAAGTTTTATTTGTACATTTGGACCTTGGATAACTAATTCACCCCCCCTCCCCCCCCCCCCCCCCCCCACTCTCAGTTATTCTAAAGAATTCCAACTATGCTTCCATTTTAAGAAAATAAATAAAGAGTGTTCAACTTCTCATTCCTTCTAAGATAGTTGTGCATGTTCTTGTAGAGTTAATGAGGAATTTCTTATCAAGTTATGCTTTCTCTTTCTTGGAAAATCAATTGTATGCTTCTTCTATGGTAGGGTAGATTATGCTTTTTTTACTAGCCTAAATACCCTATTTAAGATAATGATGACAACCTTCTAACTAGAAAGACATTTTTCTATCCCTTTCTCAATTAAAGTTTCTAGTTAGGAAGTTCAATGTTGGATCTCTTCCCTTTTTTTGAAAAAGGAACAGGAGGAGGAGGAGGAGAAGTAGGAGGAGGAGGAGGAGGAGGAGAAGCAAGGAGGAGAAGGATCAGGAGAAGGAGAAGGAGGAGCAATAACAAGAGGAGAAGGAGCAGTAGGAGAAGGAGAAGGAGAAGGAGGAGGAGGAGGAGGATAAGAAGTACTAGTAGTAGTTTCTTCTTTCCTAGAATAACTAAACAAAGAAAAAGAGAAATAGCAGATAAAAACATGATACAATAATCATATGAGGTTTCAAAGGGATATGTAACTCATTTACTTCAAACCTTTTATTTCATCCAATCAACAACAAAAGGAATGTGTTTCTTAAGACACATCATACAATAGTTGAAGGTCATGGTGTCAAGACAAAGCATTATGAGACATGGTGTTGCCTTCATCTAAAAACACCTTGGCTTACTAGTTTGGTGGCCCCATTTGGTGATGATATTGACAAAGATGTAGTGTGAATTTTCAAATACAATCATGATGTATGAATGGATGACCTTAGAAATGATGATTCCTTAGAGGCTAGAAATGAAGATGATGTCACAATGATTGAAGAATTAGAGGATGATGAAGAAGTTGTATTGTAGAGTGAGGAAGAGGAAGTGAAGGAAGAAGAGGAGGTAGAAGAGGGGGCTAAGGAAGAGGAAGAGGAAGCCAAGCTAGAGAATGTTGTAGAGGAAGATGTTAAGGAAGAAGAGACTATTGAGGAAGAAGATGAGCTAGATCAAGAGGATACATGTGGTCACTCTTCCTCTTCTAATAGAAGTTAATAGATATGCCCTTTATAGGTGCTTCTTAGATAACCTAAGCATAGATAGTCTCAAAGGTGTTGTTGGGAACATTTGGCCTATATTTTGGATGTCTTTAGACCACTTGGAAAACAATAGTTTGCAAAACTTGAACATTTTCTTTTTGTATCTCATTATTTTTTAATAATATAAACTATTGGCCTTGGCCCCTTATTTATAAAAATAAAATAAAAAATGAAAAAAATAGATTTTTTTTAGAGTCATTGGGTGGTCTTAATTCTCTTTGGTCTTATGGTACTAGAGAAAATGACCTAGTACTTGAACATGTTCCAATGGTTGTGATAGGAGTTGTTGATTTGATACCCACACTTATTGATTTAATATTCATACTTATTGACTTAATGTCCAATTTTATTAACAACATTGTAGTAATAGTTGTGATTTTAAAGTTGTTACTACAATGATGACTACCCATAATATAAAGAAATGTACCTTTAGTTGTAAAAAAATAACTAATGATGTGATGCCACATCAACTGTGCAAGTATGGGTTCTCTTTTTGCAAGACCATTGGTCTCACTTGTTATTTGGGACTTCTTGGCAAAAAACACATTGATTTGGCATCATAATTAATGTTGTGGACTCGAAAACTTAGTTATACATAGATGACTTACCAAGTAAGGTACTCTAGAAAAATAAGAGTGATTTAAAATTTCCTCATAGAATTTTGAGAGGTCCAAATTTAAGGTACTCAAATACTAAGTCCTCTCTTCTATTGACTTTCTCTATTACCACAACTATATTATTCTTTTTAATTTTTTCCATTACATAAAAAATAAAATATTTTTGGATAGACTTGTTAGAAAATATTTGTATTTTAATGAGCTCTGCTAGGACTTGTATGGTCTCCGTCTAAATTCTTGCTGATTTTTGCTATTCATCATATCGCATTTACTATTGGATTATTTTCATTTATAATGAGTTCAACCTTCTCTGGCCCAATAGTTGATGTTGGTGCTAGAATTGCTACTACTACTAGAGTTAATGGCTCCATCGACCAAATGCCCACACAAGTTTGTTCCCAAAGTCTTCCATGAGATAATTCCTCTCCCAATATTATTTTGAATGCTAAGGAGTTTGATAGTGCATTCAACTAGTTAGAGCAACATTCCCTTATTGGGTTTTTTTGGGTTGTACTCCTTCTAAAAGCACACTACAGGAATGGGTTACCAAGGTTCAGACACCTCAAGGTTTTTTCCTTGAAGGCATTCAAAGCCTTACCAAAGCTTTTTTCTTTTTTGCTTTGGTAATGTTGACTAAGTCGAACATGTATTTGTGAAAGGCACCTAGACTGTAAGGTCCTCCCTTTTGATTTTTTAGTGTTGTTGGTGAGATTTTTCTATTTTTGATGATTGAAAACTTAAGGTACCCATTTGGGTGGAGTTTCTTGGGCTTCCCATTCCTTGCTGGTCTTTTTTACCTACTATTGCACAAACTATTGGCAAGGTTGTTTTCCTTGAACCAAATAAGTTTTTCAATGCTCATCCCCAACGTAGGGTTTGTGTTGAGGTCAACCTATCTAGGGACCTACAAGATATAATGGAAATACATATAGGTGGTACCACCTTTACTCGGAAGATGCTTTACCTTAACTTTCCAAATACATGCTACCGTTGCAAATCAACTAAGCATAAGATTAGGGATTGTCCCTTGTTGGACTACAATTGTCCCTCCACTTGAGAGACTAAGCCCACTCTAGCCATCAAGAAAGATGAATGGACTATAGTGGTGAAGAAAGGGAAAGGTGCGGTTGTGGCTAAGGTGGACTTTATGCCTGTGGACCATGGTAAACCTAGCTCAAGCTAGATTCCCCATGAAGCCCCAGTTCTAGTGTTCCCTTTGCCTCTCATTCCAAACCCTCAAGGCTAGGGGACTATGGTTGTTCATACCACGGATCCATGTCCTCCCTAGACTCAAGTGCCACAAGTGGTGTTGATGATTGCCCAGCAAAAGCTACACTAGTCTCCCAACCTAGATGATCGCAATGACTTATTTGACAATGGGGAGAAGCTTTGAAGGATCACAGCTATTGTTGATCCCTATTTTGAGCCTCCTTTTTTGAAAAATAGTTTCTCCTCTCTTGGGGATGAGGATGACATGCAAGCTAGGTTATCGTGAATTGCATGTCATGGAATGTGTGGGGACTGATAGACCTCCCTAGAAAATATTTTATCTGTCATACGAAATGTTGGTTTGATCTTGATGTGTTTTTCCTCTAGGAAGTTAAAGTTATTGGGTTTCTTCTTACCTCAGCCTATCATGTTATTTGGTAGGATAGTGTCATTTTTGCTTCCTAGCATGAAGTTGGCTGAGGTGGTGTTGTTACTCTTCTCTCCCATCATTTAATTTCCTCTATTTTTTTGCATGACACTGACCCTTCACATAGGGTTGTTTGGATTTTGTTGTCTTTTCATAATCATTCTTTTGGTATTGTTAACATTTATGCTCCCAATGATGCTATTAAGAATTCACAACTGTAGTGTTGGTTGGCAAATTAGTTGCCACCTACATCATGGATTTTCTATGGGGACTTTAATATGGTTGAGCTAGCCTATGACAAGGATGGCCTCCTACGATTTAGATGAGTAATTGGTGAAAGAGAGGCCTAGTTTTACGTGTAGAAAAAACTAGCTCTTTTCGATCCTAATGCTTCTCATCACCGCCCTAATGGGATTTGGCACACTTGGTCCAATTTTTGAGCTGGATCTGACATAGTTTTTAAAAGGCTTGATAGGGCTATGATTTTTGAACAGTCCTTTTTCTCCTTTTCTCAAAAGCATGCCTTGCCTATCATTTCTCTACCTAATGTACCATTGTCAAATCACTCCCTCATCCTCTTTTCCATCACTTGGCAGATAACTTAGTCTTGCCCAAATAAAACCTAATTTTACCTCAACACATCTTTGATGTCCCATCTGCCAACTGTTACTCACATCTTACATGTCTAGAATCTTGAGCCTCATCCCTACAATCATCTTGGATGGATTAAATGGTGCAATGATGCTATTGCTCATACTGTGAGATTTCTTCATATTTATGGCAGACAACTAGCTATGGACCATAGGAGATCTTATGAAGCTACTACTCTCAATCTGTGTATGGCCTTTGAGGCTCTTGCCATGAATCTATTTGACATGGATCTCATGGTTTGGCTCACCAATTTGGCACTAGAAGTAGGTTATTGATAGTTATGCTACCAGGGGAGTCAAACCAAAGCCCGTCTCCATTGGTTGGAGGTTGGCGATCAGGCTTCCAAGGAATTTTTTTAATGTCTTGAGGGCTAATCATTCTACTATGGGCATCAAGTGCTTCTAGGAAGATTATTTGGTTCTCCCTGACTTACCTCATATTCTCCAAGCTTTTGTACACCGTTATGAGCAAGATTTTATGGCTCAAGGGTCATCTACTACATGTTATCAAGCACTGCAAGCCTGCCTCAATGTTAATCCCAATAGGCTTGCTCTAGATTAGTATGCCTTTTGTGAACAAAAGCTTTCTCTTGTAGACTTAAAGGAAGTTGTCATATCCATGGCTGATGACAAAGCCCTTGGTTGTGATGGTTCCCTTTGTGAGTTCTACAAGACATTTTGGGATGGCATTGGCCCTAATTTTCTTTAGGTATATCTTGAAATCTACAATTCTAAAATGTTAGGCATCATTATTAACAAAGGGAATATTAAATTCATACCTAAAGCTAGAGACCCTAAAGAGATTTACAATTGGAGGCCCATCACCTTGCTAAATGTTTCATACAAGGTAATTTCCAAATCCCTTTCTCTTAAAATTTGGCACTTGCTCCCTAAGATTGTTTGGCCTAAACAAACTAGCTTCATCAAATATTGTTGTATCTTGGGAAATATTATTATTGTCTAGGAAGGAATAGAATGGCCCAGGCAATCCAATTAGTAGGCCATTTTCCTAAAGATTGACTTCGCTAAAGCATATGACTATATTGAATGACCCTTTATTCTTGCTATGCTTCAGGCTCTGGGTTTTGGCCCAGTATTTTGTCAATTGGTGCAAATGCTCTTTGGGGATGCTTCTACTTGCATCACCATTAATGGTTGCTAGTCTAAAGCTTTTGGGCTCTTTAGATCTATCTGTCAAGGCTGTCCTCTTGCACCTTCTCCCTATGTTTTGGTAGCCAAGGGTTTTGGTTACCTACTGGCCAATGCCATCTCTCAAGGGTTGGTGCATGGCACTTCCTTACCAAAGTTGACAACCCAGTTAGTTAATGGTTATTTTGTTGATGATTATTTCCTCACTTTGATTGAGGATGAGGAGAATATCACCAATGCCTTGTAGTGTTTAGATACCTTTTGTTGTGCTTCAAGGATGGTTATTCAATGGCCCACACTAATTGTAGTAGTGTGAATGGAAATGGGTCCAACATGGTGAAATTTTTAAATTCTTCGACATTCCCTTTTCTTTCCAAGCATCTCCTATGGAGTTGTGGAATGTTGCACTTTCTAGAATTGAGAAGAAGCTAGAATATTGGATTACTAAGCCCCTTTCACTTGTGGGGAAGTTCCAAATATGCTCCAAATTTCTTATTGCTACTCATGTATATTATTCCTCTTGTTGGGATCCCTCCAAGGCCTCATATCTTAAGCTTGAATCTTCTCAAGGACTTCCTCTAGGTCTCTAATACTTTGCATCATGGCTTTCACAAAGTGGCTTGGGATTACTATTGTTTACATAAGGATTTTGGTGGTCTTGGCTTACTTTCTACTCATAAATAGGGGATTGCCCTCTATACCAAATGGGTCATATGGGCTCTCACTGTTGATGAGGCCTAGAAAATTTTGTTACATCACTGCATTTTTTCAAGCTTCCTGATTAACTGCCTGGCCTGGAAAGGGATTAGTTTTCAAACCCTTCTTGTGACTTTTGAACCTGTTTAGATATAGGGTACTTTTTTTTTCTACAAGCATTTGGAAGTTTGGGAAGCTATTAAATCTTGGCTTCATTAAGCTGGTAATGGATTCAAAGATGGGCTCTCGATGAATCAACAAAACCTTTAGTGGTCACCCTTGTTTGCCACTCAAGGGGTGCCTCTAGCCAAGATTCAAGGAGCCAGTTCTTTGCATTTATTTTGTAGGGGTATCAAGACACCCAAAGATTTATTCTCCAAGGTTACAATGAGCCTTCATTCATGAGAGGACTTGCAAGTATAGTATCGGCTTCTCTGTCTAGATTGACAGACAATTGATCTTCTAGTTTCTATGGTACCTCCAAATGTGTTACACAAGCTTAGAATTCACTCTTCCCACCCTTAGTGGAAATATTGGAAGTGGTACCTTGCCACTCCAATGACTAGTTATAAACCTAGGCTGGGATATTGGTGGTTAGTGCCCCATCTTCTAATGGTTGATAACCTCAATCAGCGTTGGCATTCACATTCTTTGCACAAGAATTGGAGTCTTAGATTTTTCACTATCTAGCATGTTATAATTGAGCCTAAGATTGCTCACTTTTCCTGGTGTCTCCTTTTCTAGGGCTTGCCTTTGGGTCCTCAACTCTTGCATCTAGGGGTTATTGACCCAAGATGCCCTTTTTGTGGCCAAACTGAAAGCTTTCTACATATGTTTTTGGTTTTGCAAAAGAGCTCAAAATTACTATCTCTAGATTTTTTATTTCTTCAAGCCTTTTCATCCTAAGGCCTTCACTTGGGATATGGTGGTTATGGGGGATGCTCCCAGACTCCCTTTTAGATATGCCCAAATCTAGCATGCTTTCTGAATGGATATATTATTCACAATTTAGAAAGATCACAATGTTGTTTTATTCTCTCACAAATTTCTTGATATTTATGTTGCAATGTACTCTAAATCATGTATTTGTAATAATTTCATGATGCAAATCCAAGTACAAACTAACAAGGTCATGCTAAAAGTGGTTCACCTGTAGGAGCTACTTTCCCATTGGGGAAATGCCCCTTGTATGGTTGCCCCAGTACCTTTGCATGTTTTATCTGGTGATCGTACTCCTCCTCACAGTTGTCAAAGAGGCTAGAGAAATTCTACTCACCACTCGCAGACCCCCATGTTCCAACCTCATCGCCACTCCCCCAGTGGTGGCTTTGGTGGTCATCGTTGCTCAACTTTTCCTCCTTGGAGGTTAGGCTTAGGTTGGTCCCTGGTGGCTCCCCTTGCTACTATTGATGTAGGTTGGCCAACTGCTCACTGCGACTCAAAGTGGGCATTCCCTTGACTAGATCTTTCCATTTCTCCTCCCAGGGCCAAGGAAGATAAAGATAAAGACAAAGAAATTGCTACTAGGGATAGTTGGGTTTCCCTTGAGCCAACCACAAACCCCAAGGACATCCGAGGTTTTGATGACATAGACCCTCCTTCAGCTAGCACTACTCTTGTAGCCTAAAGTTTTTTTTTTTATTTTTTTTTTTTTTGATGAATAGTCGATCTCTGACCTTGGGCCATTTGAACTCGTGGGGTGATCATGTATCCCTTGACCCCTTTTTTGTGAATATGTATCTTTAAGGGCCCATTTTTTTATGGGAATAGGAATAGGAAAATTGAAATTGATAAAAGTATTCTCTATTTGCTCTACCAAATCAGAATAGGGAATATGAAATTCTATTCCAATTTTACCCCAAAAACAAAAATATGTCCATTCCAAAAAAAAGTTGTTATTGGAATGGCCCATTCCTATTCCACATAATACTTTTCAAAATTTGACAATTATTTAGAATCCATAATTTTCATTTTAGCACTCAAGAACCATTGTTTTTATAGTTCTCATTGAATTTATGGAGGAGGGCTTTCGTTGTGCTCGCATTGTGGAGGACAGTTGATGCCATTGTTTTCATAGTTCCCACCGAGTTTGTAGAGGAGGGTTTTTTCTTTGGTCACATTGTGGATGAGAATTTACATTTTTATGTATGTTGTTTTAATATCTCTACATTGTTTTCATGATTTACATCGGTATGTATGTTTTTTTATTGCCATTATTCTTTGTGAATCAACTCTACTAAGGTATTGTATCCATGGGTGTTTATGCTTCACTTGTTTATGCATTTTCCTTGTTCTACATTTCCAAATAAAACAAAATCAGAACCGTGGGTGTTTATGGTTCACTTTGTATTAATTCAATATGGTCATACTCATCATCCATATAGTCCAGAGACACCATCCAATCCATTTTTGCCAACATAGAAACCCCTTAAATCAAATATTCTAAGTTCACTCAATAGAAACTGAGATACAATTGATTCAACCAAAAAAACCTCCTCTTTTTTTCTTATCTCCTAAAAATGGCAGAGGGATTTCCTACCCATTGGCGATGTAGATCTAGTCCTACTGGCAGTTTCGTGAGGATAACTAAATATAGTCTGCTTCAATTTTGAGGACCTTCAAATAGAATATTGGTAAATATATGTATAACTAGGTAAAACAAGAATAGCTCAACTTTTCCAAAAATTCTAGCTATTAAAGCAGGGGATGCCCCTTAGGTAGTGCTCAATGCTTCTACTCTTCCCTTCTTCCAACCACTAAGTCGTAAACCACCCAGATGTAATATCAACTTTGCCAGTGCATATAAAATATGTTTATTCCAGATGGTCAATGCAAGAAATGTGAACATAAAAACCAATACAAACTGCTCATTTAGAATCTCCATTTCTCATTGAGCCCCACTAGGTAACTATGTACCAATCAATTGCCTGCAAAGATATGAATCTATCGACTGGTAAAGTCCCTGATAAATGAGAAAAATAATAGGATTTTAGGGACTTTGTAATAGATTAATTGCAAATATGTGATAATAAGAAAAATAATCCTTTTTTTTTTGGATTGAAGGGTAAATGTGAAATAGAGGAGCTTGAAGAAGCATTTGATTTCATTGATACCTTTGATGCAGAAGAATTAGGCATAGCTCTCAATTGTGTTGATTGGGAATGCGACAACTCCCATTTGGTTGCAGAGTCTTGAACATGAGTTTTATGGTTATTATGTCCAATTATATATTTGTAGTCAATCAATGTTCCAATTTTTTATTAAGTATTCAAAGTTTGAATAGAACATGAGTTTTATCGTAATTATGTCCAATTACATATTTCTTCCAACATGGGTTTTATTGTGGTATACCAATGCAAAACATATAAGTATGTTCCCATGATTGCAGAAGAAATAGGCTCAGCTCTCAAATATTTTAATTTAAAAAATTGGGTATTTTAATCATTTTAGGACATTACATTACTATTTTTATGTTTTCATTCACTTAAAATATTTTGACTGATTTTGCTTAGCAGCTGTAAGGAAAATTTCACTTTCTAGCTTTTGATTGTTTTTAATTAGTAGCTATGAGGTGATTTTTTCTTTCTAGCTTTTGATTGAGCCTGTTTAGGGGGAATCTCCAGTGATATGAGGATCACTATGTATTTCTAGATTAAGCTTTCACAGTGTACACAACTTGAACTTCATTCAAAGATATTGATGAAAGAACGCCCACTTTTGTTAAGCTTTCACAACGTACACAACTTAACTTCATTCAAAGTCTTACCTCTTTGCAGGAAAACTTGATTCAACCACACTTTAATTTCAATTTTATCTAATTTTCTCTAAAGTGATCAAATTCAATACTTAACCTATTAGTTTTGTTGGATACAATGAATGGAAGAGTCTTTCATTGACTAGGTCATATGCTTGCATAAATAGAGACACCACAACAATATCTTTTATAATAAATAGGTGGATGGCCTAGTTCTATGGATACACATAGAGATCCTATTTCAATAGAATGTCTAGATGGTAAGGATGATAGTAGAAAGCCTCAAGAAGACCACAACTACTACATTGCTCATGAATCTGAAATAATGGAGTCTTAGACATTAATATATGAAAAGTTATTTTAAATTAGAAAGAAAAAAGTTGGTAATGAAAAATAGGAGGGATTTTTTCCATTCATGAAGGTTTGGTCCATGTCAAGAAATTTTAGTGTTAAAAATGTTAGCAAAGCCTAAGTACTATAATGGTTAAGGCTACATACAGTGATCGAGGAATGGTAAATGTAAAAGTATGCCTAATACAATAAATAAACATTATTATTGTAAACAACAAAGGTCTTGGAAATTCATAGTTATGCAAGATACATTTTGACATGTATCTAGATACTATACAACCTAGAAAGTTCCATATGTTGATGAGAGAAATAAATGGTTGACATTCGTAGGACTATTTTCTAAAGATTGCTCAATCTAACCCATGTTGTTAATAGCAGTGACAATATTTCCAATTCCACAAGTTGTGGCTATAAAAAAGACTACTATGTCCATAGATAGAAGTGCCTAGCTAGATCTAATGGATTTGGGGTACTCAATGTTCTTTTCTTCATGTTGATTCACAAGAGCTCCAATAGGGTTTTGCTCCTTGTTCTTATTTCCAACAACATCAATCTAAAACAATATGTTTTTTTTGTTTTTGCCAAAAAAAAAAGACTAGTTTTCTCTGGCAATAGCTTTGTTTTTCAACAAATAATCTATGTTGCAAGCTTTAGAATCCTCTCCCACAAGAACATATGTAGCCTTTAGGTTTTAGTTGATTAATCTAGATTCTTAAGTAGACAAGTCAAGGCTCAATTTATGGAATCATAGACATAACATCATTCTAGGACCTCTACAGTTTCACATTAAATTATTTTAAACATTTTAGTTTTGATTGTTAGATTCCATCTTTTCCCTCTTTCTAGGGCTTCAAATATTTTGACATTAAAACTGTTTACTTCATTTTAGTGCATTCTAGGGATAATATTTTTAATGATAACATTTTATATCAATGATAACATTTTATATCGATGACTACAACTTATAATAGGACAATGAGTGGACATAAGAAATAATATATCTAATCATTCTTGTCTAGATTTTCTTTTAAACTTGCATACCAAACAGGTATAGAGATGGGATAAATACATCTACTTTTTTATTGTACACCACATAGAAAATAAAAACAAAGATGCATGATGTGTCTTCAAATCCAACAAGAAATTGAAGAAAATGAGTATAAACTAAAAGGACAAAGCAAAATGATCGCTCACATGCCTTTTCTATCTCTTCCATTCCTTTTAAATGAATGATCTTGACCATTGATCTACAAACACAACTCTTTAAAGCCTTGAGAATCTATAAATCCACATCAAAATCAAGTCATTTATATACAACATTTTTTATTAAGGAGATTAGGCTACTATGAGACTTGCATTGAAAGATCATCATTCTAGTTGAATTGCATCATGTTATCTTTTTTATCATTCCATTTGATCATGTAGCTTCATAAATGCATAGTTTTACCTTCCATCTTAGAATAAGTTATAGTGGATGTTGGATGTTGGGAGAAGAAGTTATGCTTCCTTAATGTCATAATCTTTCTCTGTTTGTGTTGTATATTTCTAAAATATGTAGTCTATATTGTGGTTCTAGGTATTTTATGGATCCTAGTGATGATGTTGAAGATGATGTTCAAGTTCAAGGAGCCATTGTTAGGAGGATAAAGGTCATGCACTTGCTTATTTTTTTGCTTGCAACCCTTGCTGTGTACATAGTGGCATCTTATGAAGAAGGTAGAAGACAAGGGTGTAAGTGAAGAAGAGATGCATGTCCTTTTATAAGCATATTATCCATCTAATCACACAGATTGCAATGACCAAATACGCATGTCTAGAGTAGCCTTCTTTCGCTTGGCTGAAATTCTAAGAGAAAAAGGGAGCATTCAAGATACAGTAAAGATAACATTAGAAGAACAACTTGTGATGTTCTTGCACACACTTGGCCATAATTTAAGGAATTTTAAGATTGTCCATAACTTTGGTCACTCGGGAGAGATAGTGAGTCAATACTTCCACAAGGTCTTGAAGGTTATCCTAGCATCACATAAAGAGTATATGTTACCCGCTGCTCCAACCACTCCTCTGGCAATTGTTGGGAAGGACTATTTTGATCCTTTCTTCAAGGTAAACATCATAATTACATGTATTTATTTGCTATAGAATCAATAATATTAATATGTATTTGATAATACTATTTATTTTTATAGGATTGTAGTGGTGCACTTGATGGAACCCATGTGCCAATTACTGTTGAAGTGGAAAACCAAGCAAAATATCATGATAGAAAAGGCAACTTTGTTGGAATTATGATATATTTTTCATTGGTCACAACACTCATTCGATTCTGAATGCTTATCGAGCTCATCACCTAGTCTACAGTTCACACCAAGCATTCAGCGGTTACCTTATAAATTTCGCAGGTAAACAGTTGATACTGAGCATTCCTTTGGAAACTGAGCATATGGGTAGTTCAGCAATATTTACCAAGTTCACAGTGGTTATTGTGCATAATAGTGGTTATCGAGCAGAACAATGTTCTCCAAGTAGTTAGTGGTTACCGAGCAGAATAGTGTTCCCCAAGCAGTTAGTGCTCACCGAGTATCAGAAGAACTTAGTGTTTACCGAGTGATCAAGGTAAACAAAGAACTTAGTGTTTACTGAGTGATCAAGGTAAACAAAGAACTTAATGTTTACTGAGTGACCAAGGTAAACAAAGGAATCAGTGATTACCGAGTAAACAAGGTAAATGAAGGAATCAATGTTTACCAAGTGAAGAAGGTTATCAATGGATTCAATTTTTACCAAGTGACACAATATTCACCGAGTCACCAATGGTTACCGAGTTCCAAGATACTTAGAATGATTAGTATGGACCATGCCTCTACTCTTACCGAGTGCATGACGATGCAGTGTATTGTAGTAGATGCCGAGTATCAAAAGGTCACCGAGTCAGTTTGTGGTACCCGAGTTTTCTACCACCTGGCTGACTCAGTAATGCTTGTTCACTTGTTTTTGGCTGACCTTGCCAGTGTAAATATTGGAATGGTATATATCATTTGAAACGATGAGATGTTGAATATCATTGGTTGTGTTATGTTGCAATAATTTGAGAAGAGGGAAAGTGAATCACTAGCAGAATAGAGGAATACAGCAAGGTCAACATTGATACAGAAAAGATATATCCATCACATCAGGTGATCAGAGCACAAAGGATCTTATCAACAATCAGTTGTAATTAGATCCACTGCTTCATCCTAATAGGTGAATCATTTTTCTAAATCCTTTAACAAGGTAGACTTGACAGTCTTTTGTAAATCTCCTAACAGAGTGCATACTTTAGTGTATGTTTGTAAATCCTTTAACAAGGTGGATCTAGCAATCATACTTGCTCCTAACAGGGCATATCATCAGAAGTGATCATTGTAGGCCTTAACCGGCCAACTTTATACTGCAGTATTGAAGTTTTGTGGGCATCATCCCCACCCCAGTTTTACTTTCTAATTGGAAGGTTTCTGGGTCACCAAATCTGTGTGTTCATGTGTTAAAAATGTTTATCTTTTTATGCATACAGTAGATTAGATGGATGAATGGTAAAAATATTATTATGCAGAATTGAATTAAAGTTTTAGAGTTATTGATTCACCCCTCCCCTCTCAATAACCTTGTTAGTCTTGATTATTTCCAACAATTGGTATCAGAGCTTTGTGACTCTTAGGATAAAGTTTGACAGCTTGAGCAAAGATCAAGAACAATGGAAATATTCAGACTTGATAAATCTATTGAGAATGAAAAGCTAGATCTGGAAATAGCCATGACTCAACTCAAAGAAGCAAAGGAGCATCTTTCTCAATCTCTAAAAAGAAGGAAGGAACTTGCAAGACAAATGAATGATCATTAGTATATTGAAGAAAGGATTGAAGACCTTTTACCATCAAGCAGTTCAAATGAAGCTAATGAAGCAATCAAGGAACTCCTAGCAAAGAATGGTTCTCTATAGGAAGAAGTAAGAAAGCTCAAAAGAGAACAAGAAATCCAATCCATTAGGCTATGTGAAGTTTTGGAACAAAGAAACAAGGAAAATGAAGACTTAGAGGTAAGAAATAATCAATCCCTTCAGCATGAAGATCTTGTAGGTCAACTATCTAATGCAAATGAACAAATTATGAATCTAAGATCTGAGAATGAAAGTTTGAGAAATGACTTAATCATTGAAAGACAAATCAATGCAAGCTTACAAAGTGATCTAAGATCTAAAAGAAAAATCAATGAAAGTTTGGAAAATGATTTAAATGTTGAAAAACAAGTCAATGAAAGGATGATAAAATCTCAAGCAAATATGGATCAATTGAATCTGCAAAATGAGTAGAATCTTCATAGACAAAAAGGTAAAGCAAGCCTTGGATACAATCAAGAAGGTGAATCTTCCAAATAGGGTACCCAAAAGAATCAAAAACCTACTTGCAATCACTGTGGTAAGTTAGGTCATACATCTAACAGATGTTGGAGCAATGGTAAAGGAAAATTCAATGGCAAATGCTACAATTGCAATCAGCATGGTCACAAAGAAAATGAATGCAAAGAAAAACCAAAGTTTAAAGGCAAATGTCACAAATGCAAGAAACAAGGTCACAAGGCATCTAAATGTAGATCTAAATCATTCAATCCAATAGAACAAATTGTCAAT
Source organism: Cupressus sempervirens (assembly GCA_028749045.1). NCBI lineage: Eukaryota > Viridiplantae > Streptophyta > Pinopsida > Cupressales > Cupressaceae > Cupressus > Cupressus sempervirens. The sequence continues at coordinate 439,229,540 of CM053786.1, read as the reverse complement.
GCATTATTTGGTTAGAACTACAATACTTGGTGCAGATGTCACTATTGTGGAGAATATGGACACATTGGAATAAATTGTGCAAGGCATCACCTAAGGAAGAAAGATACTACTATAAGATGTTATACATGTACCGAACTTGGTCATATATCCAAGAATTTCATGAATATAGGAAGAATTGAAGATGAAAAGAAATCCAGAGCTGACAACATTCGAAAACAGATGAGACAATAGTGGATTCCTAAGTCTACCGAGCCAGAAAGTTCAAATGATGGTAATGTCACTCAAGAAATGGGTGACTCCACCATTTCTAATTAGACTCATCAAGAAGGACCAGGGACTAAATCTTCAAGCAATATCCTAAAGCAGTTCCAAAATGTAGAAGTGCAAATGACAAATTAGTATTTCAGATACAAGACATAGTTCACTGTGGTGCATCTACCGAGCAAGGTTGGTTTCAGACTTAACCGAGCTAGGTCGGTAATGTGAAAGGTTTTGTTTGTTTACCGAGTTGCAAGGTTTACCAAGTAAGTCGATGACTATCTGAAAAATCCTAGGTCATCTCAGCTACCTTCATACTCGAGCATTAATGGCAAATTTTTCATCAAAAAGGCAAAATTTGATCTCATTTTCACTGCGAATTTAGAATATACAGAGCGAAGAAATTTCCAAGAGTGCGAAAGTGAGTTCAAGTGATTTGAAGTGATTTTCCAATGAAGAATTTATTTAACAAAATCATTCACTCACTGAGCAACAATGGCATCCACAAGCACCAGCAGCAGCAAGGAAAAGAGAGGCTCTGAAATGCTTGTGAAGGGAGTAGAATGGAAAGCACCTAGTTTCAAGCTCATTCTCACCATAGTTGAATCGCTCGACCCACATGGAGCCCAATCAAAAATTCCACCAAAGGTACTACTTATAAATGACATTCATACTCATTTCAAGTGCACTGTTCAAGAGATAGGGACACTAGATATGGATAATGCCCTAGACGAGTTATGCGGGGATGGAACCCTCAAACTCGAGTTCAAACATCTGGAAACCAAAGGTTTGACTCATATCTCACACCTACCAAGGAAATTTCAAATGAAATGGATAAGATACATTTTAAGCTGTATGCATAATGGTCAAATGTGGTTAGAGCAACCCGTCCTAATAACGAAGAAAATGATTCATAAGATCACGGGTTTGCCAATGTTAAGAAAATCAAAAACCACCAAAACCGTAAGTCGGGATGAACTTTAGAAGTTAACCCTAGCTGAATGGGATGGAAAAGGATTAAAACCTAACAATGTATCTGATATAGAGCTAAGATTCAGAATTTATTTAATTTCATATAAGATGTATAGTTCTAGCAGATTGAATAGCGTGCCCTGTGAGGCTGTAGACTTAGCCTATAAGGTCATGAAGAAAAACATGGAGTTTGACCTAGCAGATGTGCTACTGAAACAACTTAATAAAAACATGGACATATAAGGACCTCAAAAACCAACTCTTATAAATTTGGTTCTTTGTTAGTTTGTTTATTTTTCTATTTACAAAAGTTTTTCCCTTCAAAAGGTACAGTTGTATGGAGAAAAGATATTCCAATTTTGTATCAAATAAATGAGTTTGTAGCAGAGATGGGTGAAAATTTTGATAGTATTATGGATAATTATTTTGAAGACTTCAAATAAAGGATGAATAATAGATTCAAAATCCCTCCTAAGCTTGTTGAGGACTACAATGATGATGTGTGCTTCATGGTTGACTGTGACAAGGTATACATTCAGGCAGTCAAACCCCGAGTTGCATGGGTGAAACCTCTTCCTTATGAGGTAAATATTGATGAAGCCAGAGACATTATAGAAGCACTAGTAAATGAGCCATTAGACCCTAGGAAACAAATTTTTGAAACCTATGATGAAGCTAAGGCCAGAATTGAGCTTGAAATCAAGCTACCATAGGCCATAAGTAAGGGTAAGAGGAAAATAGCCAAATCAAAAACTTCTACTGGTCCTCTTATGCTCACCAAGGGAAAAGGTGAAGATGAAGAAGGTGAAGAAGAAGAAGGAGGAGGAGAAGAAGGAGGAGAAGAAGAAGGAGAAGAAGAATTTGCAGGGGAACAGCCAAAGAAGAAAGGCAAGGTAATCATCACCAAACCTAAGAAGAAGCCTACTGTAGTGTTTACCAGAAGAACCAGGAAAGGTAAGCAGGAACCTATACTAGTCAGGCCTACACCCACATTTGAGAAAAGGCTCAAACAATTGGAGGAAGGAGTTGGCATCACAAATTTCAAAGCATTGACATTTGAAACTAGAACTGATGCTGAGAAAATGCAAATTGAGGAAATTGTACTCAGCAAGATGGGTAAATGGAAATACTCCCCAGACCAGATTGCCTCTCAAGTCTCAAAAGAACTACTGGAGAGATTGCAACTGAGATGGGAGTTAGCCACCCAAACAGTAAAAGATATTTATGAGAAATCTCTAAAGAATCTCCAGCCAAGTCTCACTGGAGCAGAAGTAAAAGCTGAAATGAAAAACCATGAAGGTAAAATGATAATCAAATTTGACACTTGTTTGATTTTGATTAAAGACATTGAACATGTTGTAAATGATGCTACAAACATGTGGAAAAACATCTATCATCCACATAAGCCCAGTGTAGACCTAGTAGAAATCAAAGATGATGACAACAATAGTGATGATGAGCTTGATAGCACTCCATCCATCATAATCTCACCAGGAGAGTTGCATGCACTAATGGAAGATAAAGAGGAAGAAGACAAGGAGGAAGAAGCTAAAGAGGCAGACAAGGAGGAAGATGATCCAGTGAAAATTGTAGCAGCAGTTATTGCATCCCTTCTTCACTCTCCACCTAAAACTGTGATATCATCAAGGTTGGAGTCAGCTTCAGTAGGTTTGGTCACATCTACATCAGATATATCATCTGCACCTGCCACATCTCAGCTCCAGGTATCATCAATGGAAGTGTCTACCACTTCATCTACCAAGCTACATTTCTCTTCTTTAGCTACCAAGGAAGCCTTCTCAGCTCCATCATCACCAATTGGAATAGTAGTAAGTTCCACAATTTTGTCAATTAGAATTTGTTCTACAATTTTGTCAGCATTATCTGCATCTACTTAAAACTCAGTTAGTTCATATACTCCATTACTGAGTGTATCACCATTTTTGGCAAGTACTTCAATTTTTGACCTAGTATATACTCCTATTGGCACTCAACCCCCAAGCATCCAAGTTTTTGCTGCTAGCCCTTCCATCTCTACTATTGTGTCTATTCCCAAGGTCAAACCAGTCATCACAGAAGTCAAACAAAAGAAACCATTAAGACTTATGATCAGTGGAAAGGAAATTCTTGAAGACATTGACCTAGACACTGAGATAGTAATTCCAAAGATTGACTATGAAAATGCTACCATTGCAGAAATGAGGTATGCTAGTCAACTAATTGAGATGAAGGCTACACAGAAATAGCTAAGGTCTAAAAGGGATAAGGAATATAAAATAATTGAGAATGCCTGGAATATAATTATAGAGGCTATAGGTGTTGATGTAGATTCTACTCAACACATTTTGCTACAATTAGAAGAGGCAGTCAATAAATTCAATGAGGATACCTCCGGTCAAGAAAAGTTGATAGAGAAGGCAGAAAAGAAGTTTGATAATAAGGTGCTTGAGCACATTGCTCAACATATAGCAATAAAATAGGTTGAATTAACCATAGTTTTGGCCAATATTGAAAATTATTTTAATAATGTAACATCTCTTTTTGCTAAGCTTTGTGATGTTACTGAGTATACTAAGGAAATAAGAGAACAATTGAATAAGATAGATGAGGATCTGAAGGCAAACGCACAACACCTAAAGCTTGACCCCAGTTCAACCTCATCTCATCACCTCAGGATCAAATTTTTGTCAGAAAAGAAAGTAGAATTGCTGAGAGAAGAGTCAAGGATCCGTTCTACATTGTTAGATATTCAGAATATGATCCTTCCCATCATGGACACAATGCAGAAGCACATTGCACATTCAAAAACATTGATCCATGACAAAAATTTCTCCGTTGCAGACCATGTGATTGAACTCTCTGCAGAAGTTCAAATAGCTCTATCCACATGCAAAATCCTGCAAGAGAATTGGGATAAGACTCTGCAACTCATTCTTCAGGTACATTCAAAGTTTATCTCACATTTTGGTGTTTCTATGTAAATACATTATTTTTTATTCTTTGGCATTATTATCAAAAAGGGGGAGAAAGAGATACTTAGAAAAAGTTATTGGTGAGATAAATGTACAAAATGGACAAAGAGATACTATAAATAAAAGTCATATAACTCATGTAAATACCTTGTGTATATTGTATGGGGGAGTCATATGTAAGGAAGCCATGTATATTCAGCAGAATCAGTTGTCAATATATTAGATATTGTATATAAGTTTTGGCTCATAAGTATTTTTGTCACTAATGCCAAAGGGGGAGATTGTTGGAATTATGATATATTTGTCATTAGTCACAACACTTATTCAATTCCGAATGCTTACTAAGCTCATCACCTAGTCTACAGTTCACACCGAGCATTCAGCGGTTACCTTATAAATTTCGCAGGTAAACAGTTGATACTGAGCATTCCTTTGGAAATCGAGCATATGGGCAGTTCGGTAGTATTTACCAAGTTCACAGTGGTTACTGTGCAGAACAGTGGTTATTGAGTAGAATAGTGTTCTCCAAGCAGTTAGTGGTTACCAAGCAGAACAGTGTTCCCCAAGCAGTCAGTGCTCATCGAGTCATCAGAAGAACTTAGTGTTTACCGAGTGATCAAGGTAAACAAAGAACTTAGTGTTTACTGATTGATCAAGGTAAACAAAGAAATTAGTGTTTATCGAGTGACCAAGGTAAACAAAGGAATCAATGATTACCGAATAAACAAGGTAAATGAAGGAATCAGTGTTTACCAAGTGAAGAAGGTTATCAATGGATTCAGTTTTTACTGAGTGACACAATATTCACCGAGTCACCAATGGTTACCGAGTTTTGAGCTATTTAGAATGATTAGTATGGATCATGCCTCTACTCTTACTGAGTGCATGACGATGCAGTATATTGTAGTAGATGTCGAGTATCAAAAGGTCACCGAGTCAATTTGTGGAACCCGAGTTTTCTACCACCTGGCCAACTCAGTAATGCTTGTTCACTTGTGTTTGGCAGACCTTCCCAGTGTAAATATTGGAATCGTATACATCATTTGAAATGATGAGATGTTGAATATCATTGGTTGTGTTATGTTGCAATAATTTGAGAAGAGGGAAAGTGAATCACTAGTAGAACAAAGGAATATAGCAAGGTCAACATTGATACAGAAAAGATATATCCATCACATCAGGTGATTAGAGCACAAAGGATCTTATTAGCAATCAGTTGTAATCAAATCCACTGCTTCATCCTAACAGGTGAATCAGTTTGCTAAATCCTTTAACAAGGTAGACTTGACAGTCTTTTGTAAATCTCCTAACAGAGTGCATACTTCATTGTATGTTTGTAAATCCTTTAACAAGGTGGATCTAGCAATCCTACTTGCTCCTAATAGGGCAGATCATCAGAAGTGATCATTGTAAGCCTTAACCGGCCAACTTTATACTACAGTATTGAATTTTTGTGGGCATCATCCCCACCCCAATTTTACTTTCTAATTGGAAGGTTTCTGGGTCACCAAATCTATGTGTTCATGTGTTACAAATGTTTATCTTTTTATGCATACAGTAGATTAGATGGATGAATGGTAAAAATATTATTATGCAGAATTGAATTAAAGTTTTAGGGTTACTGATTCACCCCTCCCCTCTCAGTAACCTTGTTAGTCTTGATTATTTCCAACAAACTTGTCACAGAATGTTTTAGGTCTTTTTTTTGTTTAACTATAAGTTTCAATACATTCTTGTTGGTTGTGAAGGGTCTACTACAGATAGTCAAGTGCTTACTTCAGCACTCTCTAGAGTGGATCCACTTGTGGTTCCTCCTAGTATATTAATTCATATTTTATATGATTCTATGATATCAAAACTTGTATGATATATTTTGACTATAATGTTTTCTCTATTTTTGTAGGGAAATTTTATTTAGTTGATGCTAGATACCCAAATGTACTTGGGTTTCTTGCTCCATATTGTTGTACTTGTTACCACCTAAAAGAGTTTTGTAGAGAAAACCCAATCAGCAATCCTAAAGAGTTATTTAACCACCGACACTCCTCTCTTAGGAATGTAATAGAGCACACATTTGGTATTTTGAAGCAATAGTTTCCTATCCTAAAGCATGTGACATCCTATAATATTATGACTCAAACAAGGATTGTATTAGCATGCACCATACTACACAATTTTATTATGGTAGAGGATGGTGTTCCATCCGAAGTGAAATTAGAAGACAATGATGGTCATGCTTTGATAAATGTGCCAATTTTTGAGACTTATGGTATGAGTCAATGAGATAGAGAGGATTGGACAAAATTTTGAGATGAAATAGCTCGAAGAATGTAGGAAGACTACAACTCTTGCACTTAATTGTACCACAAAACATGAACATTTATTTGCACTTAAATAGAGGAAGGAAAATTTACCATGACATACAGTATGGATATGCTTAAATTGCCTTGACATTTGTTGTGTTTAAGATATATTTATATGAAGATTTGATATGAGTAGTTTGTTATCTGTATATGGAAATTTGATGTATGTTTGAAGGGGATGTAAGCATGTTGTATTATCTTCCTTCTCTTCCTTCTCTTTTGGTGGGTTTTCCCTATACTTCTCCACTATTCTCTGCTTGTAGGGGTTGAGTTTCCCTTGTACCTTCTTCATAGCTCTTCCACATTGAAACTGAGATAAGGAGCCTAACAAAAAGCCTTGGTCACAAGGAAGGTCAACAGCTCAGTGGTAGGGAGTTCTAGCATACATATGACAGATTGTAGGTTTGAACCATAGGTGCTCTATGGAAAAAAAAAATATGATATCATAGCTAGCCTTCTTTGAAGATATCCAGTGTCTGATATATAGATAATTGCCAACTCCAGGCATCCTACTCCATCTATGTTTGAAATGGCATACTTTGTCCCTGTATCTATCCCCGTATCTATCTCCTGGTAACTATATGTTGGAGCAAAAAACCCAATTTTAAATGGCATACTTTTTCCCTATACCTATTCCTGTATATGTCTCTTGGTAACTATATACTAGAGCAAAACAATCAATTTTGGCCAAGTCTCTAGCATACTTGTTGCTTGGTGATTGTTTTTCTCTTTTGATATTTTGTAGTTTTATGCATTTTAGTTAATAATATGTGCTAATTTTTTTTTTGGCAGCATTGGAAAGTGCTTAGAAGTGCAAACTCATTTATAATATAATGCAAGATATTTTGATTTAAGAAAAGTAGTGGTTGATCTTAGAACAATATGTTTAATTGGAAGTGCCCATGGCCCACACTGTGATAGATGGAAAAAAATCTGAATTATACTTGACATATTTTTAGACATATCTTTAATAGTTAAATAAATCATGTGACGCATAGTTTTCTTGAGAATTTAGTGATCAGCACAATTCAACATTTTGTACATAGTTCAAGGCTTGCCATATACAATTAAAGTTACAACCACTAAAGCTAGAAGAAGCACAAGGAGGGCTAGTAAACAGATTGAAACCATCTATTGAAAATGTCAGGGAGATTCTAACCAAATCACAAAAATATAAAATGCATGTATTGACAACATCAGTTCTTCACATATCATAAATGATTTGGCAAAGTCTAGATGTATCTTTGAAAAGAATGATTCAAAGGATCTAACAAATACTTGAACATGCTCTAGGGTTGTACCACTTATTAAAGATGATCAACATCAATTCTTCACATCATAAATGATTTGGCAAAGTCCAGATGTATATTCAAAGAGAATGATTCGAAGGATCTAACAAAATACTTGACCACTATTTTAGGGCTATACCACTTATTAAAGAAAGTTTCCAACTATTCTATTTTGGTGCCTTGAGTTTCCTCTTGAAAATCTATGCATTCTTGTTGCTGGAAACAAGAGGACACATTATAGCAATCTAATTGGATCCATTATACACTCTCTTTTTTGGATAAACCAACAATAAGTTTGGCATGAACATGGTCATCATCAATGTGTTGATCACATGATTTCTACTGCTCCAACACTTTCATCATTGTCAACAACTGTGCAATAGTAACCTAAAATACATAAAAGCATATAACTAAACTTCTCATCCATGGAATGACTCACTAAATCTATGTGAGATTCAAGCAAGCTAAAATATAAGGATAGGGGAAACTGGAATCTGCCCAAAACATATTTTCTAAGTGTTCCAGTCTTGAAGAATAGGAGTCAGAATTTTAGAACAATATATTGATAATGTGTTTGAGACCCAGAGGCTGGGGAATTCACTGAAATTTTAGGCTTGGCAGATGGCATTTACATTAAAAATTGTGACCAGAAATTAAAAAATGAAAAAAAATACAGAAAATAGAAATGAAATGTTTGAAATTGTAAACTGCATTTTACTTGTATGAAAGCCCCTCGAGCCATTCTAAATGGGATGGGGAAATAAAAGTAGTATACAAAGCTATAAGAACTCTTGCCTCTACCTCTTAGAGAATTCTACTTATAAGAGGACATTTATTTTGAAAATTATGATTAAAAGTCAACAATTGAGAAAAATGCAAAAAATGGAAAGTATACTCGTGTTTAATGGTTGAGTAATTCCACATATGACATTCTTTCAAACTTTAAAATCATCAATCTAGGGATATACTTTGCACTATTTTAGTAAGTATCCCATTGCTTGTGACTATTTTTAAGGTACTGAAACCTAGAATTTTAAATCTTGCATTAGATACTAGCATACCATCTCACAATTAGTCATTGTATTCTCTATAAGTGTCCCATTGCTTGTGGCTATTTTTAAGGTATTGAAACCTAGAATTTTAAATCTTACATTAGATACTAATATACCATCCCACAATTAGTCATTATATTCTCTAAAATCACTAGTTCCCTAAAATTGTATTATTTCAGTGATAATAATTTAAAAATGATCTGCAATATTTTTAGTTCCAACATAAAAATGAATCTCTATATAGTTGTTTTTATTTTCATTTGAACATTATGGTATCAACATCGATTTGGATGAGAGACTATAGTGGTTGCAATCATAGCTACTCTTTGTATGAGTGAAAGTTTTAAGAGGGACAAACAATGTTCAAGGGTTGACTGGCCAGTAAGTACATAGCTAAGATCCCACCCTACTATACAGTAGTGTGCATGGTGTTTATTTCCATGAGATGTGATGTTCAGGAGAAAATTTTCCTATAGTTTTCCCTTAAAATATATCAAGGTCATTGACAGCTAGATTGAGTATGCATGTTGATAAAAAAATGGCTTCTCTTTTGTAAAAGCCTTTTGTGTACAGATCACCCTAGGATTCAAGGCACAATAATCATTTGAGGTTGCAAGAGATTGACAAGCTATTGCTTGAATTGCAATATTCAATTAAGGGCATTAAGTCATTCATCTTTGATGTAGAAAGCAGATTTTGCATCTACTATAATAATCTATATTGGCCAATTTTATTAACTATTAGGCCAAATAATCACATGGGCCTTCTATTGTGCATTGAGAGCAGTCTTGAATGGGGAACTTTTATGTCTCCTTTTAGTCTTGTAAATTAGAACTAGTAAATAACAAGACAATCTAGTTAGACATTTGCATTGTAGTACAAATTAAAACTTCATAGATAAACTGAAGATTTACCTATGCTTTGGTCGATTGCCTTTCAAGTGAAGTTATTCCTTATACTCAGTTTGCTAGATCAAGATTATTCATCATGTCTATACCTAATCACATTCTTATAACATATATATAGTCAATCTGAATATAATCCTTTGTCTTTCATTATTCTGTCCCATTTTTATATACGTATTATATTAATATTTCTGTCCTTTTTACCAGGGATAATGTGTGAGTAATAACATTTAATATGATAATTTAATGGATTTATTTGAGCAATAGTTTACAGTCTAATACTCCAATATTCTGTCATAAATTTTTATCTTGTTTTGTGCATCTAAACTATTGTTTTCCAGCTGATAATTGTTGAAAATGTCATTCACCAATCCCTTGACGAGCATTGATGAGGGGCTTCGTGTCACTATTGTTGTTTCCACACCTAGAAATCTAAAAGTTGTTTGGACTCAAGATATGGAACAAAAATTGCTCGATGTACTCCTTGAGCAAGTCACATTAGAAAGAAAAGGAGAAGGGTGGTTTCAGAAAGAAGCTTGAAGTAGCATAGAAAGGAGGTTCAATTTGGATATGAAGATGAATCTTGTAAGAGACAACTTCAAGAATAAATTGAAAACATGGAATCAAGCTTATCAAATGATGAAAGACTTGAGAAATATGAGCAGCTTTGCATGAAATGAAACTACTCATTATGTGGACACTGATGATGTTGTATGGGAAGAGTTGTTAAAGGTAATATACTCTACACAATGTTTATAAGTCAAGTTAAATATCTCTTAATTAATACTAATGAAAGATAAATATCTAATACCTTATTTTCCTTCATGTAGCGAAAGGACTTCAAGAATGCTAGAGTGTACAAGGGGCAACCATTCCTCTATTACAATGACTTAGCAATCATTGTTGGGAATGACATTGCAGATGGAAGTACAGTTGCAACAGCCCAAGAGAATGTGTATATGAGCAATGTTAGTATGCTAATAGAAACCAAATTTAAATAAAGCTTCTACAAACTAAAAAAAATTCATAAACTTCAAGATAGACTAAGATGAACTCTCAATTGAGAATATGAGCCATTAATGGACTCTCTCAATAAGAAGCTCTCTTGTTGAGTAGCTTTATCTAAATGGATAGGATGTATGCTCAATATGCTTCCGAAGGCTTCAATGGATGATTGTGGATTTTTAGTGTGGATAGATGGCTTTAGTATGGATTTGGCTCTCAAAATAGCATTATAACTTTACTTCATGGGTTGTGTTATTTTGCAAAGGGGAAGGATCCAATTTATAAGCAAGAGGCTTGAGGGATTGAGGGCTAAGATGCAAGGATGGGAAAAAGCTTATGGAGGGCTCATATTGCATGAGAGGAGAGCACATGGATTGTGCTTCCTTACAACCAATCAAGAAGTGACACATGTCACATGGTGAGAGGATGGAGGAAAGGGGAAGGATGAGTCAACAAAGGAGGCTCAAGGGATAAAATCTTCATAAAGACCCTTCATAAGTGCTTTGTAAGAACATTTATGACTTTGTGGGCTTTATAAAGTTTTGTGGTTGAAGATATTTGTGAGAGATACCATGAAATTCGAATTTGAGGGTTTAGGGAGGTTTTAAGCTTGCTTAGGGTTGAAAAAATGATTAGAAGAAGGGTTAGAGATGGCTTAGGACTAGGCAAGTGGATGGCAAGTGGATTGCAATTAATGAGGGTGGGTGAAGGAGGAGATATTTGTTAACTTTGGCTTGAGTTAGAAAGTCTTAACCCATGTTTAGGGAATGTGACAAGGTTAGGAGGGGATTAGGATTAGGGTTAAAGACATCTTCTAGAAGAGTCTAGGCTTTGGATGAGGATGAAGACTTTCTAGAAGAGTCTAGAACTTCCTAGGATAAGATTTTATGAAATAAATAAAGTTTTATTTATTTCAAGGGTTTGGGTTGAGGAGATATTTATTAAAATATTTTTAATAAACATGAGGATTAATATTTAATCTTGATTAAATATTTTGAGTTGGGATTAGGGGTAGGAAATGATGGGATTAGCCTTTAATTAAAATTAAAGAAGGATTAGAAGATTTTGGAAGAGGTTAGTGGTCTTAAGAAAATTGGCCAACTTTTGGGAAAAAAATAAATAAATTATTTATTTTGAGATTTTTGGTCAATTTATTAATTAAATAATTAATAAATAAGGAAATAATGTTTAAATAAGATTTAAACATTTTTGGGAGGGATTCCTTAATTAAATATTTTTAATTAAGATAAAGGGATTTAATGGCATAAAAATAAATAAATTAATTAATTAATAAATGATGATGTCATCAGGAATTTTTTAGAAAATAAAAATACTTTATTTTCTAAAAGTTTTTTAGGTGTCTACAGAATGAAGATGGGTACATTTTTTATGAGGTGGCTGATCTTGACAATGATGGGGGCTTCACTACACCTATGGATGGCACTCTAAAACTTGAGGAAGCGTTTGTTGGGACAAATGATTCTAGTACCTTAATTAGACAAAATGCTTCCACACCATCATTATCGAGGAGGACCAAGAAGAGGAAGGCAAGCATGGCTTCTTCTTTGGATGTGATATGTAAAAGCGTACAAGATATACAGGAAGGCGTGAGGGAGTCTCAAATAGTAAAAGTTGATAAAGGAGAAACAAAGCAAGATATATCAGCTGCATTTGTAGCCCTCAAGGCCATACCTGGACTTAGTTGACAAACTATGATTGTGGTTTATGACACTTTTACTTCAAAACCTCCAAAAGCTTGGGGGTTCTTAGAGATGAGTCTAGAGGAGAAAGAAGAGTATTTTTTATATAAATTTAGAGGATTGTAGTGATTTTCCAATATGGCATTCCATGTTTAGTTTGTGTTTCCATTTTGACTTTATCACACTTTTGCATGATCAGATTTTCATATGCTGCTACTATTTGTGCCTTGTATGCATGTCCCAACTAAAAGCTTCCATTTATAGTTGACATTTGTGCCCTAAAAATATTGCACAATTGTACCACTCATAAAATATTTCATAGGTTTCAAGGGTTTCACAAGTTAGTGGGAGATTGATTAAGGTTTCAGATGTGATTTAAATGCAAAAAAATTGTTTTCAATTGCGTTAGGCTATAAAAAAAAATTCATGAAAAATGGGGTATCATTGGGATTGCTTTGGATATTTTTATTTCTATGATTGCAATTTTAATAATATTTTTAAGGTGCGGTATTTATATGCTTGTTTAGAATTTCATGATTTTATTAGAAAGGAAAATGCATTTGAAACAGAGATCTTGGTATCAAATGGTAAAGCCAAGTGTACATAATTAATCAAATTCCATGGCCATGGATAGAAATTTGCATTTTTCTAATTTTGGTAATTTTAATTATTTTATATAGGATATCTTACTTATCTGATACCATAGGAGCAGATAAAGATCCAAGATGCATTCCTAGCAACCTTAAGCTTTTTTTGCCAAGTGATCCAAGTACTTCTTGTTTGAAGTACCTCCTAGTATTACTACCCTTTGTTGAATTTGTCACCTTGATTCAAAATCTTGAGGATACATCTCATAGATTTCTAAGTTAAGGTTCATGCCAATAATATATAGAGATGCAATTCCCATCTATTACTTCAAATGGCACTCTCATCCAAGTCCATTGGCGCAAAAAAACCCCCTTATCATCTTATGATAGCATAGCATCTCTATTAGTTCAAATGACACTCTCATTCACTGCTAATATGAATGTTAACATCTATGGTTCAAACTATATTAGTTTTAACATAGACAGTTGACCGTGTAACTAAATCATGGTGATTCATTTGCAATTCATTAGTCCATTCTTAGCATGATGGCTAGGAGAGATGAAACATTGTTTGACAAAGTAACACTAAACCTTGAAACAATGAATTCCACCTCCCTCAAAAAATTCACAAATGTATGGAGAGTCACAAATTAAGAGACCGCACAACAATATGATGCCTTGTTTGAAATGACACAATAGAGCATAGCTCAATTCTGCAACCATGGACCCAAGAAACACTGAGAAATCCAAACATTTCTCTTTTCTTTATTTCTTGTTAATTCACACTTCTATAACAATAGTAGCAGCTTAATCATGACAGTAATGGTTGTTGTAGGTGTATTCCTCGAATCTTCAATTCGTAGCCCGATGAACATTTAATATTTAGGATGCAGGGCACTGTTATTGTTATTTCAAATACAAGAGACTTCTTTCTATCCCCTCTCTTGGTTTTAAGAATATTTGCAAATAGGCATTATAACAATCTCTTGAGAGAGATATATTTGTGTGAAAGTTGGCTAACTCAATTGCTATGCAAGAGCCATTTGACAACAAAAATGGAGTATGGTTTATATTTTCAGCCGTATATTTTAATGATTTGCAAATTATAATATGCTTGATGGTTGCTCCATGTTCAAAGGCAATGCTTCCAGCCTAGGTGGGTGTTTTGAGTGTCATACCTTTTGACCTTTCATCATTTTTAGTGCTGAATGTTATCCTTTTCTCCGACAATCTCAATACCTCTGGCAATTTTCTCACATTATGATAGTCGTCAATAATAGTTGTATGACTGATACAGTTGGGAATAAGTTAGTGATGTCAACACCCCTGCTACAAAAACACCATCCTATTAAATTGTGCTTCTCAAACTCTCCACATCCTATCTTTGCTTTATGATATATAAAATGCATGCATTGGTATGCTATATATATTATAGAGTGTTCAGGTATTTGTAACAATATACAATTGAAAGTCATGTGTCATGTATCAAAAATTTTAAGGCAAGAGGTATTTGCATCACTAGCAGGATTGGACTGAGGAGTGACAACATAGTCTATTAAATATAGATATTAGAATATATTTTACACTTTTGTAGTAATTTCTTATTATATTTGTTCATTACTTATATAGGGTTGATGGATTTGACAACTTTTCCAATGTGTCAATGTGGTGTTGGACCTGTCGTAATGGAGATGTCACATACAAAGGATAATCATGGGCACAGGTTTTTGTATTGTCTAGATAAAAGAAAGGTTGTTACTAATCTTTTTTATTTTTGTTTTTTATTTTATTATTGTGGCAAGCCCTAATGTACTTTTGGAATGCAAGGGCACAATGGCTGCAATTTCTTTGAGTGGGTCAAAGATGGCTCATCTACATCAAGCACATCAAAATCTATAAAAGAAGATAGGAAGGGTTACAAGTTGTGCATTGTGCAGGAGACAACTGTTGGGGAGATTGGTTCTATGGTGAAAGCTGAAATTGCACTGTTCTATTTTTTATAAACACAGTATTGGTGATGGTGATTCTAATTTTAGTAATGAAATGACCATTTTGTTGTAAAGAATCATGGAGACTAAACCTTTTATATGATTTTGTATTAACCGATGAGCAAATTTTAGTAATTTCAAATGTATATTATTTTGTATAACATTTTTATGTTTATATCTATTCATTTAAAAAATGTTAAAATAAAATAATTTCTTATTAATTTCATTTAATAAAATAGATTGAAAAAAAAAATTCTTTACAATAAATTGAAATAATTAACCAAATATAATAATATATTGAAACAAATAAAATATATTAAATGAATTTAAAAATAAAATTGACATACAACTCAATTCATCAAATTCAGATTAGGATGGGAAAATTTTACTAATTTCACAATTATATTATTGTGTATAATATGTTTATATTTATATCTATTCATTAAAAAATGTTTGACATAAATTAATTTCAAATAGAATAGAAAAAGATTATTTTCTTTACAATAAATTGAAATAATTAACCAAATATAATAATATAGTGAAACAAATAAAATATATTAAATGAATTTAAAAATCAAATTGGCGTACAACTCAATTCATCAAATTCAAATCAAGATGACAAAATTTAACTAATTTCATGATTATATTATTGTGTATGATATTTTTATGTTTGTATCTATTCATTAAAAAATGATGACATAAATTAATTTCAAATAGAATGAAAAAAATATATTTTCTTTACAATAAATTGAAATAATTAACCAAATATAATAATATAGTGAAACAAATAAAATATATTAAATAAATTTAAAAATCAAATTGACGTACAACTCAATTCATCAAATTCATATCAGGATGAGGAAATTTAACTAATTTCATGATTATATTATTGTGTATAATATTTTTATGTTTGTATCTATTCATTAAAAAATGTTGACATAAATTAATTTCAAATAGAATGAAAAAATAATTATTTTTTACAATAAATTGAAATAATTAACCAAATATAATAATATAGTGAAACAAATAAAATGAATTTAAAAATTAAATTGACGCACAACTCAATTTATAAAATTTGGATCAAGATGAGAAAATTTTACTAATTTCATGATTATATTATTGTGTATAATATTTTTATGTTTATATCTATTCATTAAAAAATGTTTGACATAAATTAATTTCAAATAGAATGAAAAAAAAAAAAAAAATCTTTACAATAAATTGAAATAATTAACCAAATATAATAATATAGTGAAACAAATAAAATATATTAAATGAATTTTAAAATCAAATTAACGCACAACACAAGTCATCAAATTCGGATTAGGATGAGCAAATTTAACTAATTTCACGATTATATTATTGTGTATAATATTTTTATGTTTGTATCTATTCATTAAAAAAAGTTGACATAAATTAATTTCAAATAGAATGAAAAAAAAAATTCTTTACAATAAATTGAAATAATTAACCAAACATAATAATATAGTGAAACAAATAAAATATATTAACTGAATTTAAAAATCAAATTGACGTACAACTCAATTCATCAAATTCGGATTAGGATGAGGAAATTTAACTAATTTCACGATTATATTATTGTGTATAATATTTTTATGTTTGTATCTATTCATTAAAAAATGTTG
The DNA here is from genome assembly GCA_028749045.1 of Cupressus sempervirens. NCBI lineage: Eukaryota > Viridiplantae > Streptophyta > Pinopsida > Cupressales > Cupressaceae > Cupressus > Cupressus sempervirens. Next base: position 439,212,803 of record CM053786.1, on the reverse strand, counting down.
ACATAAATTAATCTCAAATAGAATGAAACAAAAATATTTTCTTTACAATAAATTGAAATAATTAACCAAATATAATAATATAGTGAAACAAATAAAATATATTAAATGAATTTAAAAATCAAATTGATGTACAACTCAATTCATCAAATTTGGATCACGATGAGCAAATTTTACAAATTTCACAATTATATTATTGTGTATAATATTTTTATGTTTGTATCTATTCATTAAAAAATGTTGACATAAATTAATTTTAAATAGAATGAAAAAAAAATTATTTTCTTTATAATAAATTGAAATAATTAACCAAATATAATACTATATTAAAATAAATAATATATATTAAAATATAAACTTAACTATATTCCAATTCCAATTCTGGTAAGCCTATAAGCCTATAAGCCTATGTAATACTGTTTATAAGATATTTGCTAAAGTCCTAGTTAACAGAATAAACCCTTTCTTGGAAAAAATAATTTGCACTCCACAGAAAGGATTTGTTCTAGGGAGACAAATCTTGGATGTGGCGATAACCACACATGAAATCATTCATTCAATGGAAAAAAATGAAAGACCTAGAATGGCTTTCAAATTGGATATATCTAAGGCTTATGATAAGGTCAAGTGGGATTTTCTCTATGATGTACTTGAAAGAGTGGGGTTTAATGACAAGGTTATAGATCTAATTAAGATGATGGTTGGCTCGTTCAGTATTTTGTTCTTCTAAATGGTTCTCCCTGGGGCAATTTTGGAGCAAAGAAAGGTCTAAGACAGGGTGACCCTCTTTCTCCCTACCTTTTCATTATGGTTGCTGAGGTCTTAGGTGTAGAACCAGAATCAGTATGCAAAGAACATTAACAAATGAAGTAAACATTCACAAACCAAAAACTAAATTTACATATATGCTTAGACTAAGAAAGAAAATAAGAAGTGCAAAACCTCACAAGAGAAAACACTCCATGCTTTCTTGATTCTGTAGATGTGTCCTTTTGCTGTGGATGTATGCTCAAGATGCTCAAAAGCTGCTTCAATGGAGATGGGTAATGGCAAATTGGTAGCTTTGTGAGCTCTCAATTTGGCATTATAAGGGTATGGTTGATGGCTTTGGTTCTCAAAATAGCATGGTAACTTTAGCTCAAAGATTGTTGATGAAATGGCTTGGGATGGGATTCAATTTATAGGCTAAGGGGTAGAGGGATGGAGGGCTTAGATGCAAGGATGGATGAAGGCTTAAGGAGGGCTAAGATGCACTCAAAGGGGAGCACATGGATTGTGCTTGTTTAGCACCAATGGGAAGGTGACACTTGTCACAAGGAAGATGAGTGTGAGAGGGTAGGGTTAAGGGTTGGTTAAGGGCATGATGAGTGGGGTTGAGTATGTAAGAGGGATGTAAGAGGAATGAGTGTGGAAGAGGGAAGAGTGTGGAAGATGGGTGTAAGAGTCATGAGTGGGCTTGTAAGAGTCTTTATGTTTTGTAAGAGCACTCATGACTTAGTGGTTGGGTTTTTTTGAGGGGAGACTTTGGTTTGGATTAGGAAAGTCTTAAACTTGTTTAAGGAATGTGACAACATTAGGGGGTGGATTAGGCTTGGGTTTAGGATTAGATTAGGGATGTTAGAGATGTGCAAGTGGATGGCATTAATGAGGGTGGGTGAGTTAGTGGCTAAGCTTGGTTAGTATGGGTGGATGGGGTGGATTAGGCTAAATGGAGGATTAGAGATAGGTTAGGGTTTTTTTGAATTTGAGGATTTCATTTATCAAATAGATTTATTTAATAAATGGGGATTTTTGGAATTAGATAGGAGATAAGGATTTAATTGATAAATAATAGATTATTTGATTTATCAATTAGGACTATAGATGATTAATTAAATTAATCAACTAGGGGATGACAAAGGATTAATTAAATAAGAATTTAATTAATGATGCCTTTAGAGATGGCTAAATTAGATTACCAAAGTAGTGTAATCAAATTTAGGTGTCTACATTAGGGAGGTCTTTCTCTAAACTAGTTAATATTGGTTGTGTCAAAGGAGTTAAGCATGCGACTACTACTGATACTGAAGTGCTGCAACAATTTGTAGATGACACATTCCTTTTCCAAGAATCTTTGGTTATGGAGGCTAAAGCTTGGAAGACTATTCTTCTCAAATATGAAGAAAGTTTAGGTTAGCAAGTTAATTACCACAAGAGTAAGATCTATTTCTTTAATACTAATGCATCATTACAGAGGAGGATAAGGAACATTTTGGGTTGCCAGTCTACCAACCTCCCAAATACCTATCTTGGCCTACCACTAACCACTAAAGAGGTGACTAATGAATTTTGAAATACTATAGTGGAAAGAATTCAGAAGAAACTTACAGGATGGAAAGGGAAAATTTTAAGCAATGCTGGAAAATTACAATTTCTCTCAGCAGCTCTCCAAGGCATTCCTATTTACTTCTTGTCCCTTTTAAAAATCAACCAAAATGTGGCTGATAGGATTGAGAGAATACAAAGGAATTTCATCTGGTCAAGAACAGAGGAGAAAAATAAATTGAGCCTAGTCAATTGGGAAGAGGTGTACAAGACAAAGGTGAAAGGGGGGTTGGGAGTAAGAAGACTTTGTGACCTTAATAAGGCCCTCCTTACGAAGATTGGCTGGAGATTGGGAGAAGATAATACTAATTGGGTTAATATTATGAAAGCTAAATATCTGTCAAATTCTCTTTTCAACTAGAATCTTTTCAATAATGATCTTCCAAGAGGCTCTAAAATATGGATGAATATTGTTAAGAGTAGAGGCTTATTAAGGGAAGGAATGAGGTAGATAGTGGGGAATGGTTATAGCATCAGATTCTGGGAAGACAATTGGATGGGAGGGAAACCGTTGGTCTTCAAAAAATTTAAAAGACTAATGGAGTTACTTAAGGAAGACATGGGAAGAAATGTGGAGGACTATATTGACTAGGGGAGCAAGTGGAAGAAATTATATAAAGATACTTACTCCTAGGAGGATATTCAGCTTCTCAAGGAGTTGGAAGCGCTAATAAGAGCATAAAGACCCCCAATTCGGATCAAGGAGGATATTAGAGTCTGTGACTTAACTTCAAGTGGTAACTTTATAGTAAAATAGGCCTATAGGCATCTCTTTAGCAAGGACCTTTGTCCACCATCATGGAATAATCTTTGGATTAGTAACCTTCTCCCTAAAATAAATTTCTTCTAGTGCACGGTTCAGTATGGCAAAATTTTAACTATAGACAATCTGAAAAGAAGGGGCTTTTATATAACAAGCTGATGCTATCTCTGCAAGGATAAGGAGGAGAGTATCTCTCACTTGTTCCTTGAATACCAGTATGCCTTAAAGTTATGGGCTATGTTGTGGGAGAGAGTTGGTTTGAATTGGGTTATGAAAGACAACTTATGTCAATTTGTGGAAAATTGGTGTTGTCCCTTCTATCACCCAAAATGGGTCTTTCTATGGAAAATTGTTCCACCATATATTTGTTGGCATATATGGAAAGAAAGAAATAATAGAATATTTTGGGAGGAGGAAAAACCAATGGAGGTGGTTTTTGGAATAATGGAGAAATTACTGAAGGAAAATATTAGGGTTGCCAAATGTAAGATACCAAAGGAAGAACCAGGTAGGCAAGAAGGTCAAATTCCTGAAAAATGGGGTATTCAAGAGGATTTTTACCTTTTCGATAACTCAAAAATGTTAAAGAGACAACAAACGAGATGGAAACCACCTACCCTTACTCAATTCAAACTAAATTTCAATGGTGCTGCCAAAGGAGATATAGGAGCGGTAGGTGGAGTGCTAGGGGACGCAAATGGAGATGGACTATTAATCTATGTTAGGAAGGTGGGGAGTGGAAGTAATAATCTAGCTAAGGCAATGGCTTTGCTTTGGGGTCTTCAGATGATTAGTGAAATGCAACTTAAGGAAATAACCATAGAAGGGGACTCCAAATTAATTATTGATTTGGTTAATGGAACATCCCAATCAGGATGGAATATTCAGACTATCATTATGGATATTAGGCATATGTTAGAAGGGATGGAAAGTGTCCACCTGCAACACATCTACAGGGAAGGAAATAAGGTGGCTGATGCAGCGGCTACCATGGGGTTTAAATTAATGACAGTCATGTGCTGGAGAAATATGGAAAATCTAAATGAGGATATTAAGTCCTTGATATGAAAGGAAAGAGGGGGGAGTATGATGCAGGACCACCCCATCAAAACTAAGTGATCAAAAGGTCTCCTAGGCCTTCACACCTCTTGATTCTAACATATTTGCTAATTAGGCTCTTTGTTTGTATGTTGATCCTATTTGTGTGATCCTTGAACAACCTTTGGTGTTTGTATAAACTAGTTGTTTCATGAGGTCACAAGGATTTAGTAGTCTTCTAAGATCATGTCTAAAGGTCTTAGGAAGTGTTACAATCCTTAGAAGTCATGTTAGAATCATAGGATCAAAATAAGTTGCATAACTATGACAATAATGCAACATTTACATTATATTAGTCATTTTTAGTTTGTAATAGTTCCCTCCAATGGTCAAAACCTTCAAATTTTGGTTAGATTAGTTGGGGGAAGGCTTTCATAAGCCTTTACAGGTAGGTGGAAGACATATGATGTAATACTTGTTTTTGAATCAATAAAAACCTGTTGTTTTCCTGCAAAAACTTTGTTTCTCTGCTTATTGTACAAATTATACAAATATAGGTGACTGGAGGATTAGGTGTTATTAAATTTTAGAGTTAGCTTTCAAATGAGCCCACTCCAAGCCCTTGAAATGCCAGGGGATTGGAGTTATAAGGTTTTTTATAAAAATTGGTTACAAACCCTAACTACCTAAGGTTTTTATTTGAAATGACAATATCTCCCATTCCCACAAGTGGAAAAATATGATTTTCAAGGAAATGGGAGATATGCCTATGTAATATAATATTCTAGAGGTTTTAGGGTAGGAGTAGTTGATGGTCATACACTACAAGAAAAATTGAGTTGGCATCTCCATGTGACAACTCTGCTGATAATTGTAAATTGCTAAAATGCATGCCTTGGGGGTTGAGCCAGGTCATGAAACTTTGGAATCCTTTCATTTGTGATCCAACCTAACTATTCCTTATTTTGGTTTTGCACCGCACTTCCTCTTTCTAGTAGTTCCTTTGTAAATCAGGCCTGATAGGGGCAATCAGGTCTATGGTTGAAGGCTGTTTTGAAGGGCTAAAATGTAATGTCAAAATTTTTCCTTTTGGGAGTATGTGTAACTCAATAAAGGGTATTGGAATCTACCATTTATCATGTGGTTCCTTTGTGAAAATTTTGCATCAAAGGCATAAGTTTGTTTGAGAGGGCTAATAGGGCTTGTTGCATTCTTAGGACAAAATATTGGAATTTGGGTATAACTTGTTGTTGGGCAGTGATTCCTTGATCTTTTGAGCATGTGTTCAACCCTTAACATGTTGATATATTCAAACTGTATGAAATACGCCATGTGAGGGTGAAGAGTCAAGTTTTTCCAAATTTGAGTTGAATGGATTAGGAGTAGTCCTTTAGTGATGTTCTTAGTCAATGGTGCAAAAGTTTGGGTGTTTTACTAGTCATGTTGGATTGGTGATCAGCACAATCTACGTTTGTTGTTGTTAGCCCATACCTCTGCATCAAGTGGTATTGGAGCCTTAAGATCTCTAAGGCTTAAAAAAAAATTCCATCACGTTTGAGGAAGAAGGAGATGGATTGTCATCAAGGATGAAAAATGTTAAGATTGTGAAGTACTTAAGGGAGCAAAAAAAAAAGGAAACTAAGAAAAGAAGCAGGGATGATCTCAGAAATACTGAGATAAGGTAGATGAGGGGTGAGATAATTAGACTTAAGGAGAAGCTTGGGAAGAGTAGTGGGAATTCTGGTGAATGTGAATAAGGGAGTGATGATGAACCCCTTTTGGAGAAAGAAGAAGAAGAATGCCCTCCAAATCAGAGGCTACTTGTGAAGACTCTAAAGTCCATGGAAAGGAGATCCTTGGATGCTAAATTTGATTTTCCCACTTATTATGCGAAGATGGATCCTAATACTATTGTGGATTAGGTGAATGCCCTAACTAGTTTCTTTGATTGTAAAACTATCCCTGAAAATTAGAAAGTTAAGATAGCCAAGTCAAGCCTAAGAGGATCTATCTTGGTATGGTGGAACTTTATCCAAGATGATAGGGTAAAGAAAGGCAAAAATTAGGTCTCCACATGAAAGAAGATGGTGGCCTTGCTTTGAGATGCCTATGTACTTGCAGATTATGAGGTACAACTCCACAAAAGGAGGATGGGGTTGAGAAAAAAAGACATGGATGTCTCAACATACACTAAAAAATTTCAAAACCTTGTGATGAAGTTTGGCATTGTAGAACCAGAGAACTTGAAACTTGCAAGGTACTTGCAAGGACTTAATTTGTCAATTCAAGATGAATTGAACCTAGCCACCATAACTACTATCCAACAATGTTTCATGTTGGCTTTTAAGGTAGAAGAGAAGTTGAAAAGGAGGAGTGAACAAGGTGGAAGAGGCAAAGGAAGGAATGATAGAGCAAGAACTAATTCTTGGAACAAAGGGAAATCAGATAAGTCAGACAAGTCTCTTGATCAAGAGACCAAGGAACAAGGAGAATCCAGTTCAAGGGGATATGCAAGAGGCAAAAGACCCTTTGGTAGGGGTAGAAGAAGATCAAATAGGCCTCCAAAATGTTATAACTACAACCAAACAGGACATTACTCCAACAAATGCCCTAAGAAAGCAAATAAAAGTGAAGGAGAAAGGAGAGCACAACTTGTCCATGAGGAGAGAGACCTTGAAGTAGAAGAAGGCATAGCACTAATGATGAGGCAAGCATTTTTGCAAGTACCAATACTCAAGAACCTCCACAAAGGAAGAACTTGTTTAGGACAAGTGTCAAATGCCAAGGGAAGGTATGTAATTTGTTAATAGATTTTGGTTCAATAGAAAATCTAGTTTCTAAAGAGATGGTAAAAAAGTTAGAATTAATTAAGACACCTCATCCTTTCCCCTATCATGTCTCATGGCTTACTAAAGGCCAAAAAACCCTTGTGACTGAGCAAGCAATGGTGGAATTATCTTTGGGTGAATTTAAGGACACTATTTTGTGTGATATAATAGAGATGGATGTCTGCCATCTGCTACTTGGCAGACCCTGGCAGTATGACATGGATGCAACATATAGTTGAAGGAAGAACACTTACACCATAATCAGGGATGGAAAAACTTACACCTTGAAACCTTTTCCTGATAAAAAATAAGGAAAGGAACCTTTGGTTGCTATTGTGAGTGAAAAGGAGATGCTAGAAACAATCAAGGAAGCAAATGAGGGATATGTTTTGATACATAATCCTAGAGAGGAAGTAAAGTTTGAAAAAGACAAGCCAATCCCCAAAGAGGTGCATAAACTTCTTGAGGAGTATCATGGGATAGTAGCAACTGATTTACCCTCTTCCCTACCACCCATTAGGGATGTAAGTCATCAAATATACTTTATACCTAGTGCTTCTTTGCCCAATAAGGCCCCATACAAAATGACACCTACACAAAATGTTGAAATTGCTAAACAAGTCAGTGAACTATTAGGAAAGGGTCTGATCCAGAAAAACCTTAGTCCCTGTGCAGTGCCTGATGTTTTGGCTCTAAAGAAAGATGGCAAATGGAGATTATCTACTGACAGAAAGGCAGTCAACAAGATAACCATTAAATATAGATTTCCAATTCCAAGAATAGAAGATCTGCTTGACCAATTAGGTGGTGCTTCCTATTTCTCAAAATTTGATTTAAAATTAGGTTATCATTAGATAAGGATAAAACCAAGTGATGAATGGAAAACAACATTTAAAACAACAGAGGGTTTGTATGAATGGCTTGTTATGCCATTTGGGTTTAGTAATGCACCTTCAACTTTCATGAGGTTAATGAATGAGATATTTCAAGACTATAATGGAATTTTTTTGGTTATTTACCTTGATGATATACTGATATTTAGTTTCTGTTTGGAAGAGCATCTCAAACACTTAAGCTTGGTATTCAAAAGGTTGCAGGAACATAAACTGATTATCAATCTTGAAAAGTGCACCTTCTTGCAAAAAGAACTCACATTCTTGGGATTTGTGATCTCTTAAAGCACTTTGAAGATGGATCCTTCAAAAGTTGAGGCAATAGTCAACTGGCCTCCTCCTAAAACCCAAAGTGATGTAAAAAGTTTTCATGGGTTAGCCACATTTTATAGGAAATTTGTGAAAAACTTTAGCCATGTGTGTGTTCCAAAACTACATACTATTAAAAGTGGAAGGAAAGTTAAGTTTGTATGGACAAAATAGGCCAATGATGCCTTTGAATACCTTAAATCTAGAATTGCACAATATCCTATACTAACCTTCCCTAATTTTAATAAAGTTTTTATAGTGGAAATAGATGCTAGCAACCTAGCTATTGGTGCAGTCCTAAGTCAAGATGGTAAGCCAGTTGCACTCAGAGAAACTGAATGATACCAAAAGGAAGTACTCCACCTATGACCTAAAGCTTTATGCTATGGTCCAAGCTCTTGGAAAATGGAGGCATTATCTCCTACCTAAGGAATTTGTAGTTTTCATTGATAACCATGCCTTGAGATATCTAAATTCACAAGACAAATTGAATGTCAGACATCTCAAATGGATAGAACAATTGCAGGCATATTCTTTCAGCACTAAACACAAGAAGGGTCAAGCCAACAAGGTGGCTGATGCATTGAGCAGGAGGATCACTTTGGTGCAGCAAATACAACTCCAAAGCATTGGGATAAATGCTCTCAAGGACCTCTACAGAGATGACACTGATTTTGGCAACATTTATCAGGTATGCACTACATTAGTGGGCAGATATAACACTATTTTTTCTAAATATCTTATTCAAGATGGCCTACTTTTTAAAGGACACCAGTTATGTATCCCTAGGTGTTCAATTAGGGATAAAATTATCAGGAAAAACATTGTGGGGGAATGAGTGGCCAATTTGGTCTAGATAAGACATTAGAAGTAGTTAGGAGGTACTACCACTGGCCAAAAATGCAAAAGGATGTCAGAAAGTTTGTTGAAACTTGTGTCATATGCCAACAAGCCAAAGGTACGTCAACCAATCAAGGTCTTTATCAACCCCTTCCCATACCTTCTAGACCATGGCATGTTATTTTAATGGACTTTGTTATGGGACTTCCAAGGACAAAATTGGGCTATGATAACATTTTTGTGGTAGTTGACCATTTTAGCAAAACTACTCATGATGCATCACAAATTGCACAACTATTCTTCAAAGAAATTTTTAGAATCCATGGTTTGCTTGAGTCCATTGTGTCAGACAGAGACGCCAAGTTTCAAGCTCACTTTTGGAGAACCTTTCATAAACAGTTGGGTACAAAGTTGCCATTAAGTTTTTCCTACCATCCACAAATGGATGGGTAGACAAAAGTTATAAATAGATCTCTTGGTAATCTCCTCAGTTGCTTGACAAAACAATACACACAAAGTTGGGACCTCTTGTTACCTTAGGAAGAATTTTCTTTTAATGACTCCTTGAACAGATCCATAGGTAAAACACCCTTCCAAATAGTCCATGGCATGCATCCTAAAGGAGCTATGGAGCTTAGAGAACTTCCTACTGATTTCAAAGTAAGTGCAAAAGGGGAAGAACTAGCAGAAATGATAAAGTAGGTGCAGAAACAAGTCAAGGACAGTTTGGAACAGTCATCCCAAAAGTACAAAGCATTGGTAGATAAGAAGAGAAGGGAAGTTCACTTTAAGGTGGGTGAAAAAGTGTGGGCTTATCTAAGAAAGGAGAGGCTTCCTAAGGACCAACACACCAAGCTTCAAATGAAGAAAATAGGACCATGCACAATCTTGCATAAGTTAGGTGAAAATGCTTATAAAATCACTCTCCCACCATCCCTTTCCATTTCTTATATTTTTAACATTTATGATCTAACTCCTTTTAAAGGAAATGCAGATATGATAGGTACCATGGATGTTGAGGAGTCACATACTGATTGGCTGCAAGAACTTCCACCAAGCCAACCCTTCAGTTGGAGAGAATCCTTGACACAAAAATCTACAAAAAGAACAGGCATGAAACTTATTTGCAGTACCTTGTCAAGTGGCAAGGTCTTCCTGACATTGATACCACTTGGATGATTGAGCAGGACATCATCAAGCATGGCTATACTTTGGATCAATTAACCTCAAGTGGGAACTTGAGTTTCAAATAGCCTAGGTAGCATGGTGCAGGAGCACCCCATCAAAACTAAGTGATCAAAAGGTCTCCTAGGCCTTCACACCTCTTGATTCTAGCATATTTGCTAATTAGGCTCTTTGTTTATATGTTGATCCTATTTGTGTGATCCTTGAACAACCTTTGATGTTTGTATAAACCAATTATTTCATGAGGTCACAAGGATCTAGTAGTCTTCTTGGATCATGTCTAAAGGTCTTAGGAAGTGTTAGAATCTTTAGAAGTCATGTTAGAATCATAGGATCAAAATAAGTTGCATAACTATGCCAATAATGCAACATTTACATTATATTAGTAATTTTTAGTTTGTAATAGTTCCCTCCAACGGTCACAACCTTCAAATTTTGGTTGGATTAGTTGGGGGAAGGTCTTCATAAGCCTTTACAGGCAGGTGGAAGACATATGATGTAATACTTGCTTTTGAATCAATAAAAACCTGTTGTTTTCCTACAAAAACTATATTTCTCTGCTTATTGTATTGATGTAGGTGACTGGAGGATTAGGTGTTATTAAAGATTGAAGAGTTAGCTTTCAAATGAGCCCACTTTGAGCCCTTGAAATGCCAGGAGATTGGAGTTATAAGGTTTTTTTTATAAAAACTGGTTACAAACCCTAACTACCTAGGGTTTTAGTTTGAAATGACAATATCTCCCATTCCCACTGATGGAAAAATTTGATTTTCAAGGAAATGGGAGATATGCCTGTGTACTATAAGATTATGGAGGTTTTAGGGCAGGAGCAGTTGATGGCTGTACACTACAAGCAAAATTGAGTTAGCATCTCCATGTGACAACTCTGGTGATAATTGCAAATTGCTAAAATGCATGCCTTGGGGGTTGAGCCAGGTCATGAAACTTTGGAATCCTTTCATTTATGATCCAACCTAACTGTTCCTTGTTTTGGTTTTGCACTACACTTCCTATTTCTAGTAGTTCCTTTGTAAATCAGGCCTAATAGGGGCAATTAGGTCTATGGTGGAATGTTGTTTTGAAGGGCTAAAATGTAATGTCAGAATTTGTTCTTTTGGGAGTATGTGCAACTTAATAAAGAGTATTGGAATCTGTCATTTATCCTATGGGTCCTTTGTGAAAATTTTGCATCAAAGGCATAAGTCTGTTTGAGAGGGCTATTGGGCCTTGCTGCATTCTTAGGAGAAAATATTGGAAGTTGGGTCTAACTTGTTTTTGGGCAGTGATTCCTTGATCTTTTGAGCATGTGTTCAACCCCTAACATGTTGATAGATTCAAAGTGTGTGAAATACACCATGTGAGGGTGAAGAGTCAAGTTTTGGTAAATTTGAGTTGAATGGATTAGGAGTAGTCCTTTAGTGATGTTCTTATTCAGTGGTGTAGAAGTTTGAGTGTTTTACTAGTCATGTTGGATTGGTGATCAACATAACCTAGGGTTTTTTTTGTTAGCCCATACCTCTGCATTAGAGTATCATTTAATTATGGCTATACAATTTAAGATTGGGGTCAAATTTGGAAATCCTTTCCTTGGGGAGTTGAAGTGAACTAAATTTAATAAAGGTTTTAGGGAAATGAGGAGAAGACGTGGCGGTGCAAATAGAGAAATGAATGAATGCAATTTAAGAAGAGTGTCATTTGATCATTATGGTAACACATTGCAGAATTCAAATTACTTCCCCTTTGAAAGTACGAATGATATCATTATTCAGATTGTCGAAGATTTTTGGGGTGTTAAAATTATGATGTTAAACAAGCACGATTCCCATAATGAATTTGCTTGGGATTTTGAAGCTTATCAAGCACGATTTTGTTAAACCTTTTCACTCATAGCTAAAAATCTCAAGATTGATAGTATTCACAGTGTTTGCATAGACAAGGTGGTTCAGATGCGCATCATTGAGGTGGAGGAACTAGAAATTGGCAGGGAAGATATGGGTGGAGATTTGAATAGGTTGGAGCCCACAAAAATTGAGAACTCAAAGACAAGATGGCTACCTAGTTCTTGCTAAAGGAGGGGAGTTTTTTGCCTTACATGCAGTCGATGGTGGGGTATGATGAGAATTGTGCCCTCTAGTTCATCAATGGGTGGAATGACTGCAAGGTGACCATTAATGGAATCACATTTCAAGTGAATGAGGAAGCTATTGCAATGGCTACCGGTCTTTCAATGAAAGGGAAAAAAATGGAAAAAGATCACTAAAATTGCAGACGAGGCCAGTATGAGCAATTTTTTTGTGGAGGGTGAGGAACTAGTACGCTATAGAGGAGGTTTTAAGAGGGATAAGATGCCAGCCCCATGGGATGATGTTTGCATGGTTCTCATGAAATACCTTACACTGGAGGGTAGGTTTGGTGTTTACTACTACTATCATTTTCCCTTATTGAATCATTTTAGAATTAGGGATTTTATTTCTATCCCATTTTTCTACTACATTCTCTAGAAGATATGGTCAGTGATGTTAGGGAGAAGAGGAATAAGGGGCTTAACTTCACCATTATCCACCAGGGCCTGACTTTTTTCCTATACCAATTCCACCTTTCCCTTTGCTCCCCTAGGGTGGTGGTAGTTGATAACCAGCGCCACCAATAGAATTCACCCCCGAGTACCAGTACTGGTACCAAAATTCACACCCTGTGATCCTCCCCTAGCTGTGAAAATAAGAAAAAGAAGAAACCAGATGTGGTTGTGGAACAAAAGGGTAGTAAAAATATTAAAGTGGAAAAACCAGTGGAGGTGGTAGAGGAATTGGAGGAGGAGGCATGTGGAAAGGGTAGGAGAAGATCACGAAGAATTGCCCAATCCCAGTCAAGGTGTAAGCAAAAATCTAACAGATTCAGGGTTGAGGAGGTGGAAGAGCAAAGCTCAGAAAATAATGAAGAAGAGAGGGAGGAAGAGGATAACTTTGATTCCAAAAGAGAGGAAGGGAAGGAGGAGGTAGATAAAAGTGTTAACTCTATAGACAATTCTGTTGATAATGCCCAAATGTCTGCTGAAAATACTCAGATGTCGGCTGGAAATGTTGTTACCATGGAGACTACCCATGTTTTGGCTAGCTTCGCCCTGCAACCCATTACTTTTTGTGAAGATAGTAGTAAAGTGGACACCTCCCCCATTACCATTTCCTCCCCGATCAAAGAAAAATCTAAGGTTTTTACTAACCCAAGGGTTTTGCAGGATAATAACCAAGTGGAAAAAGCTAAAGAGGGAGTAAAAAAGGTGGGAATGTAAAATAAGGAGGACACTGAGGAGCAATTGGAGTATGCCAAATTGGACAAAAGGGTTAAAACTTTAGAAGAAAGGTTTACCACCTTCTCTAAATTTTCTCTAAAGGTCACCCATGCTGCTGCCACCACCCTCCAACTATTGGCACAAGAGAAAGAAGAAACAAGAATGGACGTGGAGGATCATAAGCTCCTTTTTGAATTCCTTGCTGATGACTGTGCTCGGGTTCTGCTGGCTGGGAAGGGAAAGGAAAAAATTGAGAATTAAGTTTGTTAGTTTTAGAGGATCTTTGGATCCAAGTTATTTTTTGTTAATCTACTAATACTTGATTTGTTGGTTTTTACCTATTGCTCAGACTTGGGTTGTCCTGGTTGTGCCAACAATTTTTTTGATGAACTTAAGTAGTATAGCAAACTTTAAAGACTTTTACTATAGTTTAGTTACTTATGTTCATAGTAGTATGTTGGTTAGTTACTTGCGTAATATTATTGTGGTTGAACTTTAATATGTTTTTACTGCAGTAGTGTTCTCTGCTGGTGATGTGCTGGTTACTAGCATTTTGGTTGTAAGAGCTAACCCCTTTGTTTTTTGTCGCTTTTTATTTCAAAAACATATTCCAATCAAATACCAGGTGAACCAAACAAGAATGGGAATGCTCTTTTCCATTCCCATTCCACATTTCTATTCCTATTCTAATTTCTCATTCTAATTTTCTATTCCTATACCGACAAACAAAGAGACCCTAATTTTTTAAATTAATATAAAAGGTCTACTCATTTATAAAAAAAAAACAAAAACAAAAGTTTTCTCCTCCATCTTTAATCCACGTGAATTAAACCCAGCACATAAAATAGAGAAAGGTACCAGTGTTCATCATTTCTTTGTGCCCTTTATTTCTTTTCAGAGTGGTTGTGGTTATTTTCTCCAAGTTTAAAAACACAAGTAGGTCAGAGTTAGTACGACCACTAACGCGACAATCTCAACACTGGTTAACGTGCTGACAGCAAAATCATTCCACGAATCACGACATATTGATCAAGTTTGAAACAGAGAAAGTTAAAGCTGAAAAATACTTGTCTTCCACATGCAAATGTTCCATCTTAATGCTGGATGGATGGTTAGTATATGGTACGGCGACGCGGAAATACTAATAAACAGATCGGCGGGGAAAGAGACGTTTGTGTTTTCCTCATTGGGGTCAGATTGATGGATGAATTTATGTTTAAAACACCCGTTTATACTGTAGAAATGGTTTAATCTCTCATCACCCATTTTAAGAAAAAATCTCCCTTCTAAGCAAATACCCATTTAAAAAATGAAAAGAAACTACGGAATCGATTCCACCCATACTAAAAAAATCTCATTTTTAAGCCAATCCAGTAGAGATTTGTAAAGGAATCTATTCAAATCATCGCATACTGATAAAAGTTGATCTTTTTTCATCGTGCCTATTAGAGAATTGTAAAGAAGCTTTAGATTCAAATGCTGTCTCGTTGAAAAAAAGAGATCTATATTTTAAAACGTTACCGACAGGAGGAAGAAATGGGAAAAAAATTGGCGAAGGGGACGGGTAATGTAATTGGTGTACGTGTAAGGCATTGAAATCTGATGTCGCTGTAGCGGTTGGAAAATAGGAAGGAGTAAAAAGTTGTCAAGGCGTGATTTAAGGAGGAATTGCTCTGTTGCCCGAATTCCAATTTCCACGCGCTAGAAGTTTCAAATCCTTCTTTAAAACCCCATTCTATTCAAACTTCAAATCATTTTCTGGTGTTGCTCTGTAATTGATGGTTTCTTGACTGCACATTTGGGGTTTTTGTTCAGTAAGGAGAGTAATAATGGAGGGAGTTCAGTTGTTATGTCTGTGCTTTTTGGGTTTGGTGTTATGCCCTGCTGCCATGGCTGCCACGCCGAAGAAGCCAGTGGATATGCCTTTTCATGTTAATTATGCTCCTAGCTGGTCTGCTCACCACATTCAAATGTTTCATGGTGGGAGAAAGGCAGAGATCCTTCTGGACAAACAGTCAGGTGGAGCAATGTCTTTTGAATTTGATTGTGTAAATAATTTTAGTATCAATATTTGGATCACAGTCTATGATTAATCATCAGGAAGAACTTGAAGAAACTGCAAATCTTTTTAAAAAGATCATTATTCTTTTATTCAAGTTTTGTTTATAGGAGGAAATTGGAATTGTATGGTTAAAGGTAAGGCTTTTGAGTTGCAGGGGCGGGCTTTGAGTCAAAGGGCACATATCTGTTTGGGCATTTCAGCATGCAGATAAAGCTGGTTGGTGGTGATTCTGCAGGCACTGTCACAGCATTTTATGTAAGTGCTTATCGAAATGTTTATCAGTCATGCTTGTTTTTCGCCGTTCCCCCAAAATGGGGTTCTGAATCTGAAACGAGCACTTTTTAACCGAGCAACAAATGAAAGAAAATCCAAAGTTGCAATGTTACATTCTTAGACACCAATCTGAAAGAGTGCCTCTCTGTTGAATTTGATTTGATAAGTAAATGGGTAGTGTGTTTTATATAAGGTAGTTGTTATTATAATCGAACTTCCACGCTAATTTAGAATTCATAAATAGTAAGCTTTGGATCACTTTGTAGGAAATGAGGAGTGGAAAATAGTTCATAAGGGCTATTTCAAAATGTTCATCTGAAATCTATTACGTTCATCTATTTAAAAAACTTACTCGTAGTTAAATGTTTCAGTAAAAGTGTTCAAATTGATCAATTATCAATAAGAAAAGTTAAGAATGATAGATTATTAGTAAATGTATTTTCATTTTTGGGAGCTCTTTTAGGAACCCATCTATGACCAAACTATGAAGATTGTTGCATGCTAATTAAGTCTTTTAGTTTTCACAAGATTGTTTCTTGAATTTATTTTGTATAATTTTGTACTGATCTATAGATTATATTAAATAATTTATTATTAGAAACAAGGAAAATATTATTGACTTAAAAATATTTTTTATATGTTCAACAATTTATTATTAAGAAATATTAAGTGAAGCGGAATTATAGACATTGGAGATGTTGATGAAAGAAAGTATTTGAAGTCTTAGATTGAAGTGTTCCTATTACAATTTTTAAAAGAACATTATTAAAACTAGTTGGATATGGTTTTGTATACATTCAAATTGTTCTGAATAATCTATTATGAGAAAGAAAAGAGTTTTTATATTGAAATTATTTTCTATTTAGCTTAAAATTTTATTATAAAAAAATAAGATGAAACATTTGATATATTGTTTTATTTATTGGATAAAAATTAAGCATCAATTTTGATTATTTAGCACTTTTAATCTTAGAATCATACCTTAACGTATGATGTTTACACAGTGCATACTTATTATATACATTTTCTAGAAATTGTGAAATCTTAAATTTATTTATTTTTAATATAATTTGTAAAACATTATTTCCTGATACTTCTGTACACTGACATTTTAGACCAGATTAAACAATCTACAATAAAAAAAAGGAGAGTATTTAGAAGTTCAAAATAAGATTTCAGACTTAAAATAGTTTCCCAATAACATCTGAATTTACACAAAAGCTCTCAGCTGTTAGGATTGTATTGCATCATAATTTCTGCTGATATCATTCTCTTTAATGAAGGGGAAATGGGTAATATTGCTGAACGATTTTGAGTAATTTCTCTGCAGCTATCTTCAACGAACGCAGAGCATGACGAGATAGACTTCGAATTTCTAGGGAACAGAAGCGGGCAACCATACATTCTCCAGACAAACGTGTTCACAGGAGGGAAGGGCGACAGGGAGCAGCGCATCTATCTCTGGTTTGATCCCACCAAAGACTACCACTTCTACACCGTGCTGTGGAACATGTACCAGATTGTGTAAGCCACATTTTCCTTGGATATTGTTAAAATATTTACATACATGAAATTAGATTTCTCTCTAATGTTTTTTCCATCTGTCACAGACTGTTCATAGACGAGGTGCCCATAAGGGTGTTCAAGAACTGCAAGGACCTCGGGGTGAGGTTCCCGTTCAACCAGCCAATGAAGATATACTCCAGCCTCTGGAACGGCGACGACTGGGCGACGCAGGGTGGGAAGGAGAAGACGGATTGGAGCAAGGCGCCGTTCATTGCATCGTACAGGGGATTCTACATCGACGGCTGCGAGGCCTCCGTGAATGCGTCGGAGTGCCCCACAGTGGGGAGGAGGTGGTGGGATCAAGAGGCTTTCAGGGACTTGGATGGCCGCCAGTGGAGGTTCCTCAAATGGGTCAGGCTCCATTACACCATCTACAATTACTGCACCGATAGAGTCCGCTATAAACAAATGCCCCCTGAATGCAAGCGTGATAGGGATGTCTAAACAGATTCTTCACACATTAACTTGCATTTTCCCATTCATTTCCTTTCTGGTTCTTCATTGTTGATTTTGACGATCACATACTAAGGGAAGAATTAAGAATGGGAAAAAAATTCAACTTTGATTATTTAATACTTTTGGTCTAAGAATTAAGCTTAGTGTGTGACGTTTAAGCCATTCTAAGGATTAGGCCCTTATTTTGCTTTCCATTATTTCTCACATTGCCATGGTTGTCTCTCTCTTCCTCTTCAATGTCTTTTTCCACTGGAAAAAGCTGAGAAATTTACAAGAATATGGATGTGCAGTTTCTATAAATAAAGAAGAGATAGCTGACTGTACTAGTTTTTTAATGATATTGTATTCAATTGTGTCAAATTTATTAATCTGTTTTTGTATGAGTAGGGGTTCATAAAAGAACTTATTTTTCATAAGTTCCATAATACATAAGTTGAATTTTGTTTACAGTTTTCTAGATATTATTTTGACTTATGATTTTTTCTTAAATATATAATTTTTTATTTTTAAAAATATTAATGAAGATCTATGAGAATTTTGTCACGATATGATAAGAAATGTTTTAATTTTTATTTTAAGAAATTCATTGAAGAAATTTAAACTTGACATTCTTTATCTTTGACAATTTTGTAATGATGTGACAAAAGATTCCATATTCCAAATTAATCTTGAATTGAATACGTTTGATACGTTTGATTTCATCTATGCCCATCTCAAGAAGGTTTAAGTTAGACAATCCTATCAATAGTTTTTAAAAGATTAGTTGATCACCCTTCTCTTTTTCACTAAACCTACAAATTTTTTACTTTATTTTTAACATGGACAATCCTAGTAGTCAACAAAATTAGGTTTGGAAAATCCATTCATGCATTTGATTAGGTTTATATGATTTTGTTTTCAATCCTAATATTAAATTTATAAAGCTTACATGTTGATGATTTTTTTTAAAGAGATTTAAACTCGACACCTTTTATGTACTCACAACATGGCTATATCATTACAATAAGTGTAATTTGAATTTCCTTTGACAAATTTGAAAGTTGCATGTTCCCATTTATTTTTTATTTTTGGATCTTAATTGTTGATTTTGAAGATCACACACTAAGGGAAGAATTAAGATTGGGAAAAAAATTCAACTTTGATTATTTAATATTTTTGGTCTAGGAATTAAGCTTAGTGTGTGATGTTTAAATCGTTCTATGATTAGGCCCTTGTTTTTGCTTCCGATTATTTCTCAAATTGCCACGATTGTCTCTCTCTTCCTCTTCAATGTCTTTTTCCACAGGAAAAAGATGAGAAATTTACAAGAGTATGGATGTGCAGTTTCTATAAATAAAGAAGACATAGCTGACTCTACTAGTTTTTTTTTATGATATTGTATTCCGTTGTATCAAATTTATTAATCTATTTTTATGAGCAGGGGTTCATAAAAGAACTTATTTTTTATAAGTTCCATGATACATAAGTTGAATTTTGTTTCCAGTTTTCTAGATATTATTTTGACTTGTGATTTTCGCTTAAATATATAATTTTTTATTTTTAAAAATATTAGTGAGGATCTATGAGAATTTTGTGATGATATGATAAGAAATTATTTAATTTTTATTTTAAGAAATTCATCGAAGAAATTTAAACTTGACATTCTTTATCTTTGACAATTTTGTAATGATGTGACAAAAGATTCCATATTCCAAATTAATCTTGAATTGAATAGGATCTCAACACATTCTAGGGACCTCTGATATGACTATGTCATTACACCAGATGTTCTTTGACTAAAAGATTTCATCTTTGCCCATCTCAAGAAGGTTTAAGTTAGACAATCCTATCAATTATTTTAAAAAGGTTATTTGATCACCCTTCTCTTTTTCACAAAACCTACAAATTTTTTACTTTATCTTTAGCATGGACAATCCTAGTAGTCAACAAAATTAGGTTTGGAAAATCTGTTCATGCATTTGATTAGGTTTATATGATTTTTTTTTCAATCCTACTATTAAATTTATAAAGCTTACATGTTGATGATTTTTTTTAAAGAGATTTAAACTCGACACCTTTTATGTACTCACAATATGGCTATGTCATTACAGTAAGTGTAATTTGAATTTCTTTTGACTAATTCAAAAGTATTGGTGCTAGACCATAGAGTATGACCTCAAATGTTAGTAGAGAGAAGACATTCCCAATCCATTCCCTTCTAACCAATATACTTTGTCAACTATGAGTGCTCTAAAGAGTGGAAGAATCTTGTTACATGATAGTGTTTAGGGTTTTGTTAACACAAGATTGTACATGTGTGGTGTCAACTGGTTGAAGTTGTGAATTTCAGATTAAATGCAATAAGAATATTTTGATCACAAAGGTTGAAAAGGTAGTTTTGAGAGATTGAGCCCTCAAATTAACTAAATCTCTACCTCAAATAGGTGTGCAAGCCCAGAGGATCATAATGCTTCTGAGGGGCATTAGTGTGATGCCCTAGTGCTCTATACAAGAAAAATCCTAAGATCATGGATTTGAACAAGAAAGTGGTGGGAAAAAGCCTAGAAGTGTTTAAACGACTAAAAAGAGAGTAACAACTAATGCACCATAATCAAATAAGACTCTTAAAATAACTAGTAAATGATGGGAATGAAAAGGTTATATATTTAATATGATGACAAGATAAAATATGAAACTGGACAAGACAAATGGAGAGAATAAACCAAATTCGAAGGTCAGTAACATGATCCTCATGAGCTACAAAAAATCCACAAACCTACTCACAAAAACAGAGGAAAATGTTGGGGCCATTTAAGAGGCTTACCTTGGTCAAAGTGCAATTTTAGTGTATCCACCTCCAAGGAAAACCAAGTCTAGATATGATATGATATGATAATTGGCGATAGATAAAAAAATTGAAATGGAAATGAGAATAAAGATAAAACACACGTCAATAGAAATGAGATATAGAATTACAATATTCTCAAAGATGTGATAAAATAGAAGGAGAATGAGAGAAATATCCCAAAAAGACCAATGGAGAGTTGAAATGTGAAGAGTAGACCACAAAGAAGAGCTTGAGAATACAAAAATTGAGATAAATCTATGATTAAATAGATGTATGAAGTGCAAAATGGATTTGATAGATGTGTATGCGAGCTTGGTATTTAAAAAATGAGAGTATAGAGTGATCTTAAAATTATAGAGTGTCAAAGGAGAGTCAAGAAGATAAAAATGACATCTACGAGGGTTTTGTTCAAACTTGGATGTAATTCATGCATGGAAGCCATCATTTGGGCATTGCAATTGTAGGATGGAAAGTTTGTAATAGTCAAATGTCTCTTTGCATGTCAGCAAATTCAAGAGTGTGAATGTGTCATGTGGATGTCTTTGTTTCACGATTGTGTCTATCATCACAAGGGCTTGCTTATATGAATTTTGGACTAAAATTTGGGTTAGCAAGTGACATAAATGGGTAAAGGTAGTAGGATTAGGATATGTATAGGTTCATTGTATACCAAGCTATTATAGGTTCATTGTATACCAAGCTATGGCCTTACATGACAATGGATAATTCAAAAATTAGGGTTACTCAACTCGACATAAAAAGTTGAACATCGTATTACCTTATGTCAAAAAGTTGAAATAGTAAAATTTGTAGGAAATTGAATTTAGTTTCTAAACTACCGTTTTATGAAAATAATTAATCTAATTGTTGAAAGTTTTATATTTCAATGTAGTAGTATGAATATTCAGAAGAAAAAAAGTGTGTGTCTAACCACATTAATCACAATCAAATGATGATATTTTTAATTAATTATTATTATTACACTTTAATTAAGTTTACTTAGGATAATGCATTTTTATACTAGTTGTCATGTAAACACTTAGGAATATGCATAGTCATATGAGTTGTCTTGTTGACGACATAGGAGTTAGCAACTTATTTGAGCACATGGTGTCTACAACATCTCTTTATGAGATATGCCTACGTAAACTTATCCTCTCATCATTGCACAAACTCCTGTGCTCAATGGAGGATAATCCACTCTTGGTGGACATGTGCTTAGTTGTGATGGTTATCTCTTTGCTGACTCCTAGTCATTCTAATTGCATTTATATACAAGGCATTTCTAGTGTGTATTCATCTCATATCCAATTATCTGATATCCATTATCATTTTTTCATCATTAGTCTCTCTTGTGCTATCTATTGAGCTTCTTGATCTTGGTGCTGAATTATTGCCTTTAAAGGCAAATTCTTACATGGTATCAAAGCTATACCAAATTTTTACATGGTATCAGAGCCATAAGAGTTTCATTGCATAGTCATTAGAGATATTTCTTTGCCAGTCAAGATTGGAGCTTGGTGATGGAAATCAGATGTTGGCATCACATTCAGAAGGTCAAAAAACCCCCAAATTGACTTTTGTTTCATCAAAATAGGACATCTAAGGTGAAATCTAAAGTCATTTGATTTTTGGAGGTGTGATGACAACAATTCAGGAAAAATAATTATAGAGGTGATTTGCAAATAACAATATCTCCCTCATACAGACTCTTTTTTTTGAGCAATTTTTTTTTGTTTTGGGGTAGAATTTCAAGATCTACACATTGGTACGAGATGTTTGAGATTTTTATTCTTGAATTTTTCTACAAATTGCAAATCCCAATTTTTCCAACTTCAAAGGCTTAGTTCGGGCTCATATGGACACATATTCAAGTGCTATTTTTTTTGAAAGTGCATATTTTTTGTCTACTTTCCATATCTGTTATAAGTTTGGAGTAATTTTGAGTAGACATAGTACTTTCAAATTTTGGTCTCATTTTGGCCTATTGGCACTTGTAATTAATTAGATCCTTGAGAGGTCTTGTGTCTTATCTTGTTGAGTCTGATATAGCTTCATATTTTTTGTTGTAACTAGCAAAATCAAAAGTCCACTCAGGCCCTAAATTGGCAAGTGGACCATTGTAATCACACTAAATAGAAAGTGCCAAATCATGCATTAAGAGAGGACTTCTTTGAATTTTTTTTGCATTTTGGGGGTGCATACATTATTTGATCTCATGGAGTCATGTCAAAAGTGTCACTTTGGCTTAAGATTCAAAATTGACAAAAAGGAACTATAAAAAATGGAGTGCTTTGATGATTGATCATCTAAGAGAACATAAAGAAGCGTTTCTTTATCTATATTCGAAGATATTTCCACCTAATACTAATTGGGGACATCTTTCTCTTCTTCTTTTCTTTATGTATAACAATATGAGTAAGGAATCTTTTGTTCCTCTTAGTAAGGCAAGTAGTCCTCATGATGTTTGGATGTGTCTTTGGGAAGCATATACGAGTCCCTCCATTACCAGAGGGCATTCTACCTCTGGTAACTCTAGTTGAGATCATACCTCTTGATGCCCCTGTTGCTTCTATTGATGCAATTCTAGCACATATCCTCTTGATTCAGTGCAACAAGAAACACCATGTCTTCCTATTTTAGCTTCATGGGATGACTTCCTTCCAGACATTGCAGTGTTATTTGTGAAATCTTACATTGAAGATGTGGAAGACATTATTGATGACATCCATCTTCTCTTCGTTGAGGAGAATTCTTCTTCACTTGTTGCGAGGGAACACTCTGACCCTCAACCACTTGATCTTTCTTTTGAGACTAACATGATTATGGACACTTCTTTTCAATAGTTGGAGGAGGACTCTTTTACTTCAAAGGAGACATATCAGTATTTGGAGATTGTATTCTAGTTTCCTCAGACATCATATCTTTTGAGGATTCTTCCTACTAGTTGAGGAGCATTCTCTACTACACCTATGGCACCACTGCTTCCTACAAGGAGGAACATCATTCAAATTTCATGGTGCAGTTTCTTCAGTCATCGAGGAGCTTCTTTCATGAGTGTGCATTCATCATTGAGGGGAGGCTACATTGCTTCTCTTCCTATAAGAATGATTCCTTGTCTTTGGAGTTTGATTCACTTTCATACATGGACATGTTACCTTGTTTGCCACCTTCTTTTGGGTATCCACCAAATTGGATTGTGGCATCTACATTCATCAAGGACTTATCAACATATGAGCAGACTTTAGAGACAACATCCATAACATACTACATATGGATTCCTCATCCATCTTCCTATCCACAATGGGGAGTATACTTGCACCTATACTTGGTGTATCTTCTTTCTAAAGGGAGAAATGTCATTTGTAGGCATTAGTTACTTTTTTCTCTTCATGACATCCTTGTAGGAGATTATTCAATATGGGGGGATACAATCATGAATTTTTTCTTATGGGGGATATATGCTTTTGAATGCATGATGTATGTCATACTAGGGGGGTCTTAATTACTCCATCCCTGCATGCATCTTGTACTTATTCATCTCTCTTTTTGGAGGAGGTTTTTCCCATGAGGTTTTCCCTCTTTCTCCATTTTTAAAGAGATTGCATTGCATTACATGGAATTGTGTGTAGAGCATTGCATTTGTACATGGGTACCTAACATGGCCTAGTAGGCAAGACCCACATTGCATCTTGCATTTAGCTTTGTGAGCTTAAGTACATTCCCCTAAGTTGCACTAAAGGGGGGTTCATTAGTGTAAATAATTAATTATTATTACACTTTACTTAAGTTTACTTAGGATAATGCATTTTTTATATTAGTTGTCATGTAGACACTTAGGAATATGTTGTCATATGAGTTATCTTGTTGACAACACATGAGTTAGCAACTTATTTGAGCACATGGTCTCTACAACATCTCTTTATGAGATACACCTGTGTAAACTTATCCTCTCATCATTGCAAAAACTCCTATGCTCAATGAAGGATAATCCACTCTTGGTGGACATGTGCTTAGTTGTGATATTTATCTCTTTGCTGACTCCTAGTCATTCTAGTTGCCTTTATATACTTGAGGTACTTCTAGTGTGTGTTCATCTCATATCCAATTATCTGATATTCATTATCATTTGATCATCATTAGTCTTCCTTGTGCTATCTATTGAGCTTCTTGATCTTGGTGTTGAGTTATTGTCTTAGGAAAATTCTTACATGGTATTAGATCTATACCAAATTCTTGCAAGTATGAATATTCGAAAAAAAAAAAATTTGCGTGTCTAACCACATTAATCACAATCAAATGATGATATTTTTCACAAGATTCTAGATATAAATAGCTCATATCTAGATGTGATGCATATTTTTGTGTATTCTTTTCTAACTAAATAGTTAATTATAAATTTTGCATTACACATTTTTCAAAATAAAATAACTCATGTATCTAACTGCCTTAACTAATTCAAAATTATATAAAATCTAAAACTTTTTTTTTACTTATAATAGGTGATGCATGTTTTAGATTTCAAAAATATCAAACCATTTGAAAGTTATAGTTATTTTTCAATCAACTTATCAATCAAGATGTTAGAGGTAACTCAATTACAAAAATAAGTAACAATGGGCATGTGTACCAAGATGATAGACATTAAAGTGGACATGTAAATTTTTTTTAAATTTCTCAACAATCAAATTAGGTTATGAAAGAATTAAAAATGACTAAGCTTGGTGACCAACCCTAGAAGAATTTTTTTATAAAAAGCGTTAAGAACTGATTGGGTTCCAAGAAATAAAAAGTTCTTCTAAACCTTATCAGGTTATGGAGAAGAAAAAACATAATTTTACTTCTCCAAAATTTGATCAAGTTATGAAGAGATAAAAATAGTGTCTACTTCAGAAGCAATACTTTTACATCCAAAGTTTAATTGACTTTGTTCAAAAAGCATTAGAAAGCCCTTAACAAGATCTAGAATATAATGGAACTAAAATAATCCAAGGATATTAACATTTTCTGTCTCATTCATTTTAATCAAGCATGGTCTAAAATAAGCAGTCATTATTTACGAAACATGTAACTAATATGTAAATAAAATTGCTAACATGTTCTAAACTCTCTCTCTCTCTCTCTCTCTCTCTCTCTCTCTCTCTCCATCCAAGCCTCTTAAATTATCCATAACCTAATTAGGTTATGGAGAAGTTAAAATTATGTCTTTTCATCTTCATAACTTCATTAGTTAATGGATAATTTGACTGAGATAGGTAGATAGATAGATAGATAGATAGATAGATAGAGAGAGAGAGAGAGAGAGAGAGAGAGAGAGAGAGAGAGAGAGAGAGTTCAAAACATGTTAGCATTTTGATTTACCTATTTATTGTATGTTAGAGGAAAGACTACTTATTTTAGATTATGCTTGATTCAAATGGATAGAAAAATATATATTCTTAAGATGGTTTTAGGTTCGTCATGTTGTCGATCTCATTAATAGATTTTTGACACATTTTGAATGGAATCAATTAGACTCTGGATGTGAAAGTTATGGCTTCTAAAGTATACCGTATTTTTATATCTTCATAACTCATACTACTTTTGGAGAAGTAAAATTTATGTTTTTCCTTCTTCATAATCAAATCAGGTTATGGAGTGTTTGAAATATAAGAGGAGTAACTAAGAGGGGAGGGGTGAATTAGTTACTACTAAAATAAATCCTAGATTGCTTAGATGTCAGTACAAAATACAAACTGAAAACTGTTGATGCTCGACAAACATACATAAAATGTTGTAACTTACTAATTACTGAATATGCTCTATAATTACTTAATATACAAAATTTAGATGTTATTTGTGATTACCATTACTTTAACTCAGTTGCAAAAACATAAAAATAAATAACATAAACACATTTGACACCAGGGATTAATGTGGAAACCCAATTTGGGGAAATCCACCAATTGCAACTAGTTACTATTTTCACTCTTCTGAAGTGAGTCCTGTTAGGAGCTAACCTTGTTAAAGGTTACAAAACACACTATTAGGTGTGACCCTATTAAAGGATTTAATCACCCTATTAGGAGTGGCCTTGTTATGGGTATGTGCAGGATCATGGTGTGCCAAAAAGTGGCGATGTGAAAATAATAGAGTTTGAAAATGTCTAAAAGCATTTCAAAATTTGCTCTGAGTTTTTTTCACCCATCTTGGTACCAAACTTGGTACATAGGCCCCCAACCCTTATCAGGTATCCAATTTGATATTGAATACCCAATATTATCAGATATTCGATATAAAATCAAATTAGATACCTGATAATTGTACTATTATTTAAAAAAACAACTCGAGGGTTGCTATTTTGATAGTGATATAGCATTTTTCAAGCTCGGATATCCATTTTGTAATCAGATACATGATAATAGGTGTTTTTTTATATGTTTTAAATCAATTTTAGTATAAATTTATCAAATTTTATTATAAATTTGTTAGTTTTAGTTGAATTTGTTAGAATTTAGGTTTTTTTGGATAGAAATTGTTAAAATTTAGGTTTTTTAAATATAAATTATGTTTTGCAAATTAATATGTATGGTAGACCAAAATGATGATACTGAGGCAAGGAATGTTGTTCCTCATAACCCCCCACCAAACGATCCAGTGCCCCCACAAAATCATCCACGAAATGATCCTTTACCCCCTCAAAACCCTTCTCGAATGGAGGATTTGATATTTGAAAATCTCACCGAATTAAGGGCTTTGCGAACAACATATAAAAATGAACCTGCATTGGTTCCTATGTTATCTATGTTAAACACC
Organism: Cupressus sempervirens; assembly: GCA_028749045.1. Classification (NCBI taxonomy): domain Eukaryota; kingdom Viridiplantae; phylum Streptophyta; class Pinopsida; order Cupressales; family Cupressaceae; genus Cupressus; species Cupressus sempervirens. Next base: position 439,185,318 of record CM053786.1, on the reverse strand, counting down.
ATAGTGGATAACATTGAAACACTTACCGAGGAACAAAATACCGCTCTTCGTTGGCATGACAAAATGCATGAGATGTTTGATGATGGGTTGGACTATGATGAGGTTGCAACCCTCAATATAAGTAAAGATGACTTGGTTGCCCTTTTTGCAAACCCAAAAATGGTTTACTAGTCCATCGCCAAAAGCCTAAACTATTGATTAAATGGTGCACAAATGATGCCATACGTGCAAACTTTTGGGATCATTAGTGGATGGTTTTTGACATCCCTCCACATAGCAATTTAGAGGTGTCATTTTATTTTGTTTGGAAAATTTCATGTAGAATTTGTGTTGAAACTCAAGGTGAACTATTGGGGCATGAAGCCCAACATGGGTGTAGGACTACGAGGTCCTCAGGATAGACCCTCTTCCCAGCAAAAGAAAGCTAGCACTTTTGTCCCCCCTATTGATTTCTCTCCCTCTCCTCGAGTGTAGCATCCTGATATTATCATAGAGGCTAGCTCTCAGAGCATAAGAGCCATCCATAGACTGAGTAGCCTATTGATATCTCAGGCTAGGTTAGTCTTGCCTCCCCATGTTGATGATGTTGGTGCAAGTTCATCATTAGCTAGCTCATCACACATTTGTGTGCCTCATACTTGCATTACATGAAAGAATATTCATTTGGGTCCCATGGATGATCTTCCTGACTATCAATTTGTATTAGATGAGGATACACCAGACACACGTGCAGAGGCTACAGACCCTGATGTGAGAGAGGAGGGGCATGCAGAGGCATGGACTCCTTTTGTGTCAGTATGTGTATACATTTTTTTGTTATGACATATGTGATTTAAAGTTAATTTTTATAATAAAGTAATTTTAATTTTTAAGCCATATTGACTTATACATGTATGTGATCTTCATTCATGTTTAATTGATGATTGAGGAGGAGTCCAGATAGGTTGATGATGCCATGCTCTTAGCTATTTCATCTGGCCTTGAGACATCTATTGTAAATTATGTTGCATTCTAATTATTTTTTTCTATTCGATATTGTAGCATATATGGTTTCTAATCTTTCTTTTATCTTGCAGGTACCACCTGTCCCTTGGGGACAAAGTGCGGGGGATGAGCTAGGACTAATTGATAAAGGAAAGGTAACTAGGTGCTTTCTATTTGATTAAATATCGATGCATTCTTGTAAAATGTTTGTGGTAATGAAATTAAATTACATTATTTATTATATAGGGTGTGGCTACTAGTGATGAGCCCATGTAGATTTCATGTCATAGACACTCAAGCATTTCTATTCGCATTGAGAGCCCCATTGTATATATAAGTATCATTTATTTTTTATTTTTCTTATCTTCATAAATAAATTCAAAACTAATTTCCGTGATATTAACAACTACTATTTTGTATCTCATAGGAAACTCCTAGTGCACACAAGGTTGAATGGGAGAGTTTTGTATCTTTGATGATGTAGCCACTATATCCTGAGGAGGAGCCTACACTAGTAAGTTGTAGTTTGAATTCTTGATTAAATATGTTACAAATTTAGCATGTTATGAATTATAATGTTATAGTTTAAGTTGTAGATTCATATGAAAAACATATTTGAACATACACAGGCCACAATCAATGAGGTACAAGCATTATTGAGGGCATATGAGAGGACTCCTAACTAGTGCAGGAGGTCAACGAGAGAGGTATTTATTATGAAAGTTTAATAGCATAAAATATCATTAAAAAACAATATCATTATACATTTGAGTAATTCAATGTTAGATACAAAGAATCATATAAATTTAGTGGTTTAACTTTGGGTTTTCCTTTTTTGTTTATGTAGGAGGCATCCAATCCACCTAGTGTAGCGAAGAGGCTGCATTTTGATCATCCACAGTAGTCTAGGATAGTATAGTTGTCATAGGATGCGTCATGAGACATTTTGAGATGGTATATGCTAAATTTTTGACAGAAACATTAAGATTATACACATTCTGATGGCATGATCAGCTACATTTTGTATATGGATCTATGTATTTTGATATATATTTGTGTAATTTGTCTATGGATACATGAACTTTGATATATATTTGTTTAATTTGTCTATGGATACATGTATTTTGATATATATTTTTATCATTTATGTGCACAATGATATACATATTAATTTAGTATCTAGTATTGTTCAATTTATTGTGGATCATGTGTATTGTCCATATTTATGGAATATCATTAATTTTGATCATGCTTGTTGTATTTGATTCAAATGCAATAATTTGGGAATAACATTTTAACAACCTTTATTATCAAATTTGGATGCAATATTTAATTTGAAGTGCTATCATGACATAAACACACTTGTTAACTTCCTACACAAGGTTCACATAACCTCAAATCTAATTTTAAACTTCACCTTCAACCTTGAAACTAACTCTTGGCTTCAAATCTAATCTCAACACACTTAAGGACTCCACTCCTCAACCATGGATTCTATTCCCAACCACAAACTCATTCCTAGACTCATAATCTTTGATAACTAGCCCTTCACTTTGTTACTATCCTCATACTACAACTTTTCAATTTCAACATAACCTCAAAATATCCCAACCTAAGAGAATTGATTGGATCAAACCTTTTTAACATGGTTCCCCAATACCATATCCATATGAATAACATCTATACATTTCTCACATTGATCGGATTACCCATACTGATCCACTTAACAAAACTGGCTTCATTAATGTATGCTATCATTTCACACATTATATAGGTGTTTTCAACCTTGTATGGTCATGCTCAAACCCCTAATTGACTCTTTGCACACATTTTCACTTTGTAAGAAAAAGTTGCAAAAGTTGCAAAATTGCAATTTTTGCAAATTTGAGCAATTTTTGATATAACATTAAATTCTTAATTAGACAAGTTCACCAAACTTGGTAAGGGGTTATCGATATCCCACACAAGCTTCAAGTTACAGCCCTCAGAAGATTGACCTTGAAATGCACTTAGAGCACCTTAGAGTCTCCTCAGTACGGGGTGTCTGCAGATGATGGATGGTCTCCATGGCTAGAAAAAGGGTGTCACTAGGGTTCACCTACCCATCCAGAGCTAATGGAATTGACAATTCAATGCCAAGATCAATGGTTTCAAAGTTACGCTATGTTGCACCTATGAACTGAGGCACAATGCAAGTTTTGGCATCGAGCGAGATTTCTATGCAAAATCCAAATGGAATATGATCTCTCAAAAATAAGATAGGTTATTTTAGGCTTTGGCACCACTGTCTTGTAACATTTGACATTTCATTGATAGCTTTCACGAGCTCTAAGTTATGACCCTCAGAAGATCAACCTCAAAATGCACTTAAAGCACCTTGGAGACTCCTAGGTACAGGGTGGCCATAGATTATGGATGGTATCTATGACTAGAAGAAGGGTGTCACTAGGGTTTAACCACCCATCTAAAGCTAATGGTGATGATGATTCAATACCAAGATCAATAGTTTCAAAGTTACGTTGTGGTGCACCTATGAACTGAGGCACACTGTGAGTTTTGGCATCGAGCAAGATTGTTGTGCTGAATCCAAATGGAATGTGATCTCTTAAAAATGAGATAGGTTATTTTAGGCCTTGGAATCACCATCCTATAGCATTCAACATTTCATTGATAGCCCACACGAGCTTTGAGTTATGACCCTCAGAAGATGAACCTCGAAACACACTTAGAACACCTTGGAGACTCCTTAGTACAGGGTGGCTATGGACGGTGGATGGCCTCTATGGCTAGAAGAAGGGTATCAATAGGGTTCATCCACCCATCTGAATCTAATGACATTAACGATTCAAGGCCAAGATCAACGGTTTCAAAGTTATGCTATGGTGCACCTATTAACTAAGGCACATTGCGAGTTTTGGCATCGAGTGAGATTGCTGTGCAAAATCCAAATGGAATGTGATCTCTCAAAAATGAGATAGGTAATTTTAGGCCTCAACATAATTGTCCTATAGCATTCAAAATTTCATTGATAGCCACACGAGCTCTTAGTTACGACCCTCAGAAGATCGACCTCAAAATGCACTTAGAGCACCTTGGAGACTCCTTGGTACAGGGTGGCCGCAGATGATGGATGGTCTCCACAATTAGAACAAGGGTCTCACTAGGGATCACCCACCCATTTGAAGCTAATGGAATTGATGATTTTATGCCAAGATCAGTGGTTTCAAAATTATGTTGTGGTGCACCTATGAACTAAGGCACACAACAAGTTTTAGCATCGAGTGAGACTGCTGTGCCAAATCCAAATAGAACATGATCTCTCAAAAATAAGATAGGTTATTTTAGGCCTCAACATCAGTGTCCTATAGTATTCAACATTTCATCGATAGCCCTCATAGGGTCTGAGTTACAACCCTCGAAAGATTGACCTCAAAATGCACTTAGAGCACCTTGGAGACTCCTTGGTACAGGGTGGTCGTAGATGAAGGAGGGTCTTTGTGGCTAGAACAAGGGTCTCGTTAGGGTTAATATTAAAAGAAAAAATATTATTTTTTTACCTATGTCAAGTTTTTGGCATTTGGTACAATGCAAGTTTGGTGTTAATATGTATTAAAATCATCATTTTTTAGGTCCCACCACATAAATTGCATTAAGTAAAATCATCTTTGTTTCTTACATTAAATCGACAAGCTTACATTTACAATATATCAAGTGTTTCATCATTATTACATCAATACACAACTACCAAAAATTTTTGTGTCAAAAATCATAGTATCAATAATAGTATTGTCAAAAATCATAGTATAAAAAATAGAATAGATTTTTCTTCATTTTTCTCCTTATTTAGCTTTTTATCTTCATGCATGGCTACTCTTCATGATGTGCTTACATTCCAATATTATAAAAAATATTAGTAACTTATTGTTTTAAACAAGATAATCATTAGTTCACTAAATCATTATGAAGAAAATAACATAAGAAGTAAATATACCTAGTTGAGTGTTCTAGTAGGGTCCTCTCTTTGTTTTAGGGTCTCCAACAGGGCTTCATGATCAACATTAGTAATAGTAAAATGTTCTTTTACTTTTGGTCTTCCTTGATGTTTCAAAAACTTTACATTTGTTTCTATAATAAGATGTGAATATATGAGAATTATTTTGTGCTTCTAATAGTCTTCGAATGCAAGAATTCCATTCCTTCTAAACATGTATGTCTACAGCCATGTTCTAGTGACAACCACTGAACCAGTAGGATATGTGAATCCATCATCATCTGTGATTAGTTGTGTAAGCTTTTGTTTACCTCTTACACAATATGCTAACCAATAATTAGATTCCTCATCATTCTCCTATGGTGCAACCAATGCAAAGACATGTGTTGGTAGAAGATCTGATAGATGGTTATGCTCAAGTGAACTTTCCATGTCATCATTTCTAATAGAGGGTATGAGAGAAAATGGAGTAAGATAATGTGGAGCCCATGTGTCCACCCACTCACTCAACTCACAGTGATCCCAATCAGACTGAAAACAGCTAAGACAAAAGCAAGCTAGTTGTCATGTCCAAATGGTCCATGTACTAGAATTAGAGCTCTAGAATGAATGCATTTTTGATGAGTCTGATGAGCCTATAAAATGTCATATCTATATTCATTTGTTATAAAATTTTACCCTATGGTTTTAATATATTTCCAAGCCATTTCCATACATTAACTTGGTTTATGAAGCATTAACTATGATTAATGATTTATTGATTAACAATTGCATGTGTAGCTAGTCGATGCTAGATTATGATGATTTTTTGTGATAAATGGTTAACATTGAATAATAATATTTTTGAGGTGGTTAACATTTTGATTGTGAGTTCTTTGAGTCATTTATGCAGCTAGAAAGAAGGAGAAGCAAGTTGACACTTGTCAATATTTAGCAATAGCAGGAAATGAAGATAAAGTTAAAAGTTAGTTTCAGAAAAATAAGCATATCTCACTCAATTCTTAATGAAATTAAGAATGGATTATGGTTTTGGAAAGCTGAAAATAAGGAGCATGAGCATTTGAGTTGGTTCAAAATAGTTAATGAGCACCACAGATGAGGAAAAAGTGGCACGTTTTCAAGTAGCATAAAACCACTTTCAGCAAAATGACCATAACTTTCACATTTCTTAATGAAATTTAAATTTTCAAAATGATCTAGAAAGGTGAAAAGGAGGATCATAACATGGTAAAGTGTTTAGATCTAATTAGCAATGATGAAGGAGAGCCATGCATTTGAGTGGACTACTAAAAATGTGGAACTGAAATTCTGCACACTTTGTCATTACTTTTGTAATAAGATTCTTCCTTGTTTAAAGGAATAATGGAAAAATTGTTAGATTTTTGTTAGGGATTTAGTTATATTATATATTCAAAATTGTAATCAAGTATTTGGTAGAGGTAGAGAGGTAGATAGATGCAGACATATGTGAAAAGTTGTAGTTTGTAGTATACAATTTTTGCAGCCATTATTTTGTAGTTTCTTGCAGCCATTACTGTGTACTTAGATTTATTATCAGCACTATTATAGTTTATGTTTTTCAATGATAGAATAACTTAGAGAGTTTCATGGTGCATATACTTTGTAGAATTGTTTCAAGTATACGTCCTCAAGTTGACAATTTAAATAAACTTTCTCTATTAGAAATATAACTGCTCATTTTGGATGTCTAATCCGTGAGTTGTGTTTGTAAACCAAGTTATTGATCTAATTGGGAGGCTGACAGAGTCTCTCACTATAGTACAATCTGATCTATCACCTATGGACACTTTCTCAACCAACCAAAAGAACTTGTGTACCACTGAATGAAGAGTCCTGCCCTATGATAATGCTAAACTTCACCAATCAATAATGCTACGAGCATCAAGAAGCTCTGCTCCTAAATTCTTCAATTGCTCCTTAACTAGAGCTCTCTTTGTACATGCCCCTAATCCATCATGTTCCCCTTCCCCATGGCCAGACTCAAAAAAATCCAAATATGAGGCACCCCCCTCTCTATGTGCATCCTACACAATCGATAAAATATGCGAGCATTCTTGAATTGACTTGTACAATTATTTGACCAAATGATATGTCTATCGATAGTAATTGCATGCTCCTATAAGAAATCAAAATAATTCTCAAGACAATGTTGCACAAACTTGTGAGAGTGAGATCTATCATCACTCATATGAAAATGATACTCTTTAATAATCTTTCAATTATCTTCCGCACTATCAGGGGCATGTCTATATGTTATGTGGACAAAAATAGAAATTTGAATGGAGTTGTAATATTGAAATTGTGTCTCATTTTGAGGTTGCAATGTGTAGTTCTCAGCAACATCAACAACTAATATAATAGAGCAAATGGAAAAAGTCACCTTACACATTCTAAATTGTTGATCCAACCACTAAGACATGTGACTATGTCTTGCATACTTGTAGAAAAGATTTTTCTTAAAATCTAAAATAAAAGTAGCCACACTAATTTCTTTTGCAACCAATTCACATCTAGAGCCCTCACCCCCACTCTTCAATGTGTATTTCACTATTTCATATAACTTTTTTTTTACTATTGCTTTTCCAAAATCTTGTTCAAACCCCTCATGGAAACATGTGTCAAACTTGGATAAGCCACCACATTCTGAACACTTCTCATTTAAGAAAGCATTTCTATAAAAGAAACAACCATCAATTCTATGACATAAAAATTGATCTAGCAAGTCTCTTGATGATTTTGGAAGCCTACTATCACCACAATTCTCCAACATTTCTTTACTATGCAAAGGAGAACGGATGGAGTGTAATAGTTCATGGTGCATAGAAAACTTGACATGATATTTGCAACATGTATTTTGAATTTTAAGTGGCACACAATAAAATGACTTCAAAGATTCGAAAGCCCTTTGTGATATATGAAGACTTTGATGAATCTCTCTAAATTGTTTGAAAAACATAGTTTGACTTACCTCCAAATAATATTTAGGATGTGGCATGTAGTCTTTGATGCCAATTCTCAACTTTAACACATCTTTAGCATTGGGTGATACTCTTTAGCTAGAGTGCCAAAATTGTGTAATTTCTTCCTTCATATCATCAGATAGCTTCTTATTAGAACGTGGAAGTCTTCCAATAAAAGCACGTGTTTCATTTTGAAGAGGATCACCAATTCTTTCTCGTCTACTAAGTGCTCTTCTCAAAGTAGTACAATTTAGGTTCAAGTCAATACGTTTTTGTCTCATATATCTACCCTTTCTCAAATGATGACTTACTAAAGAGGTTGTAATAACCCTTTGAGTAACTCTCTTATCCTTCTCCCTACTATTTTTCCCAATGCTATTGAGAGCACTGAAAAGATTCTTCACAATAATGGCATTTCTTTCCAATTTTTTATTGACATGAATCTTCAATTTAGAAAGCATAGGTCTCATCTTTTGCATCTTTAATAAGTGCATGAAAAGCTGACATTGCTCCACCACTATCTTATTGCTGAAAAATATCTTATATAGTCTTGAAGCCCATAACCGAATGGTTCTTTCTGATTTTTTCCCTTCCAAATTGGTAAAATCATTTCATCAATTTCAATTATCCATTTTAGTGTTCTAGAACCTTCATGTTGACTATAATTAGGAGATATGTAAGGTTCCTATGCATTGTCATGTTCGGCATGGTCAATTATACAATTTACATTATGACTTGGTAGCATTTCATCCTCCAAATTTTCATTCTCTAAATTTTTAATTCCAATATTATTGTTATCAATTGGTACATTTTCATTCCCTAACTACACATATTCATTATCTGACTCTATGATTTCACCTTTGACCAATTCATCATCAACTTCACTCACATTTAACATACCCTATCTTTTTCTTTGGTGATTTAGTTTGTTCCTTTCCCTATATGTCGCAATGTCTTCATTGGATACCTTCCTTTTGCATTTAGCTTTTCAATGACTATTGGTCCCCATTCAGATGACAATATCGAACACCTAATGATATATTATCAAAACTTTTTTGATCATTTGGGCCCAAAACATGAGTTTTTCCAAAACCTATGAAAATGACCACAAAAAGCAGTGTTGTCGGGTATGTAGTGATAGGGAATATTATGAAAAAATCATGCCAGTTTAATCAGGTACCCAATACTAAATTGGATATCAGATTTTAGATCAGATATCCAATATCAGTGTCAAAATTTTGGAGGGAATTAAGGGGAATGTATGATTAGTAATATTATTTAGGATTATTTTTATGTATTATATATTATTATGACCTATTATTGTTATTAATATATGCAATTATAATATTATATCATTATTAAATATAATAATATATGTTATTATTATTATTATCTATAAATATAATAATAATAATAATAATAATATATATTATAATTATATAATAATATTAATATATATTATAATTATATAATAATATTAATATATATTATAATTATATTATAATAATATATACTATTATTATTATAATATATATATATATATATATTATTATTATTATTATTATTATGACCTATGATCCATTTGGTTGGTTCTAAAATGTGTAGAGAGGGGTCATAGGTTAACCTATCACCCCTATCGATGCATTTCATGATAGAGTATGTCCCTAGGGATGCCTCTAGTTGGTTCCAATGCATTGAGAGGGGTCATAGGTTAATCTATGACCCCTCTACATGCATTTCAGGACAATGTATGTCCTTAGTGGCCCTAGGACCCCTAGGGATATATGTGGTTGGTTCTAATGTGTCAAGAGGCTCTCGATGCATTTCATGAAAACCTATGTCCCTATGGGTCCTAGGGCCCATAGGGATGCATGTGGTTAGTTCTAATGTGTTGAGAGGGGTCATAGGTTAACCTATGACACCTCTCGATGCATCTCATGACAATGTATGTCCCTAGGGGCCCTAGGACCCCTAAGGATGTATGTGGTTGGTTTTAATTCATCGAGAGGTTCTCGACACATTTCATGACAACTTATGTCCCTAAGGGCCCTCTTGACACATTAGAACCAACCACATGCATCCCTAGGGACTAGGGAAGCATTTGGTTGGTTCCAAAGCATCGAGAGAGGTCATAGGTTAACCTATGACAGCTTTCAATGCATTTTATGACAACTTATGTCCCTAGGAACCCTATGACTCCTAGGAATGTATGTGGTTGGTTTCAATGTATCGAAAGGGGTCATAGGTTAACCTATGACCTCTCTCAATGCATTTCACCACAACATATGTCCCTAGGGGCCCTAGGAACCCTAAGGATGCATTTGGTTGGTTCCAATGCATCAAGAGGGGTCATAGGTTAACCTATAACCCTTCTTCATGCATTTCATAACAACATATGTCTCTAGGGGCCCTCCAACCCCTAGGGACACATGTGGTTGGTTCCAATGCATCGAGAGAGGTCATAGGTTAACCTATGACTCCTCTTGATGTATTCCATGACAACCTATGTCCCTAGGGGCCCTAAGACACCTTAGGATGCATGTGGTTGGTTCTAATGGATTGAGAGGGGTCATAGGTTAACCTATGACCTCTCTCGATGTATTTCATGACAACATATGTCCCTAGGGGCCCTAAGACCACTAGGGATGCATTTAGTTGGTTCCAATGCATCAAGAGGGGTCGTATTTTATGACAAACTATGTCCCTAGGGGCCCTAGGGCCCCTAGGGATGCATGTGGTTGGTTCTAATGCATTAAGAGCCTATGACCCCTCTTGATGCATTTCAGGACAACATATGTCCCTAGAGGCCCTAGGACCCCTAGGGACCCATGTGGTTGGTTCTAATGCATTGAGAGGCTCTCGATGCATTTCATGACAACCTATGTCCCTAAGGTTCCCAGGGCCCCTAGGGATGCATGTGGTTGGTTCTAATGCATCAAGAGGGGTCATACATTAATCTATGACCCCTCTCACTGCATTTCATGACAACATATGACCCTAGGGGCCTCAGGACCCCTAGGGACACATGTGGCATGACAATGTATGTCCCTAGGAACCCTAGGGACACATGTGGTTGGTTCTAATGCATTAAGACCTATGACCCCTCTCGATGCATTTCATGACAACCTATGTCCCTAGGGGTCCTCTTGACATATTGAAACCAACCAAATCTTATGACCCCTATCACCGCATTTCACGACAACATATGTCCTATGACCCCTCTTGACACATTTCACTACAATGTATGTCCTTAGGGGCCCAAGGACCCCTAGTGATGCATTTGGTTAGTTCTAATGCATCAAGAGAGGTCATAGGTTAACCTATGACCCCTCTCGATGCATTTCATGAGAACCTATGTCCCTAGGGGTGCTAGAACCCTTAGGGAAGCATGTGATTAGTTCTAATGCATTGAGAGGGGTCATAGGTTAACCTACAACCCCTATCAATACATTTCATGAAAACATATGTCCCTAGGAGCCTTAGAATCCCTAGGGATGCATTTAGTTGGTTTCAATGCATTGAGATGGGTCATAGGTTACCTATGACCCTTGCTAATGCATTTCATGGAAATGTATGTCCTTAGGGGCCCTACAACCCCTAGGGACGCATGTGGCTAGTTCCAATGCATTGAGAGGGGTCATAGGTTAACCTATGACCCCTTTCAATGCATTTCATGACAACATATGTCCCTATCGACCCTATGACCCCTAGGGATGCATGTGATTAGTTCTAATGAGTTGAGAGGGGTCATAGGTACCTATGATCCCTTTCGACGTATTTCATGACAATGTATGTCCCTAGGGGCTCTAGGACCCCTAGGGTTGTATGTTGTTGGTTCTAAAATGTTGATAGGGGTCATAGGTTAACCTGACACCTCTCAATGTATTTTATGATAACATATGTCCCTAAGGGCCCTAGGGCCCCTAAGGACGTATGTGGTTGGTTCTAATGCATCAAGAGGGGTCACAGGCTAACCTATGACCCCTCTCGACACATTTCACGACAACGTATGTCCTTAGGGGCCCTAGGGCCCCTACAGATGCATGTGGTTGGTTCCAATGCATCAAGATCTCGATGCATTTGGCAACAACGTATGTCCCTAGGGGCCCTAGGACCCTTAGGGATGCATGTCGTTGGTTCCAATCCTATGACCCCTCTTGACGCATTTTAGGACAACGTATGTCCCTAGGAGCCCTAGGATCCCTAGGGATGCATGTGGTTGGTTACAATGCATTGAGAGGGGTCATAGGTTAGCCTATGACCCCTCTCAATACATTTCATGACAACCTATGTCCCTAGGGGCCCTAGGACCCCTAGAGATACATGTGGTTGGTTCTAATGCATCGAGAGGGGTCATAGGTTAACCTATGACCTGTCTCAATGCATTTCATGATAACGTATGTCCCTAGGGGCCCTAGGACCCCTAGGGATGTATTTGGTTGTTTCCAATATATTGAGAGGGGTCGTAGGTTAACCTATGACCCCTCTCGATGCATTTCATGACAACCTATGTCCCTAAGTGCCCTAGGACCCCTAGTGATGCATGTGGTTGGTTCTAATGTGTCAAGAAGAGTCATAGGTTAACCTATGACCAACCTATGATCCCTTTTGATGTATTTCATGACAAGATATGTCCCTAGGGGCCCTAGGACCCCTAGGGACACATTTGGCTAGTTCTAATGCACCAAGAAGGATCATAGTTTAATGTATGACCCTTATTAATGCATTTCATGACAATGTATGTCCCTAGTGGACCTGCGACCCTTAGGGATGCATGTGGTTGGTTTCAAAGTGTCGAGAGGGGTCATAGGTTAACCTATGACCCCTCTTGATGCATTTCATGATAATGTATTTCCCTAGGGGCCCTAGGACTGCTAGGGATGCATGTGGTTGGTTCTAATGTGTCAAGAGAGGTCATAGGTTAATCTATGACACCTCTCGACAAATTTCATGACAATGTATGTCCCTAGGGGGCCCTAGGACCCCTAGGGACGCATGTGGTTGGTTCTAATGCATTGAGGGGGGTCATAGGTTAACCTATGACCTCTCTCAATGCATTTCATTACAATGTATGTCCCTAGGGTCCCTAGGGCCCCTAGGGATGCATGTGGCTTGTTCTAATATGTCAAGAGGGGTCATAGGTTAACCTATGACCCCTCTCGATGCATTTCATGACAACTTATGTACCTAGGGGCCCTAGGATCCCTATGGACACATGTGGTTGTTTCCAATGCGTCAAAGTGAGTCATAGGTTAAACTATGACCCCTCTTGACACATTTCACGACAATGTATGTCCCTAGGGGCTGTAGGACCCCTAGGAACATATGTGGTTGGTTCTAATCCATCGAGAGGGGTCATAGGCTAACCTATGACCCCTCTCAATGCATTTCATAATAACATATGTTCCTAGGGGCCCTAGGACCCCCTAAGGACACATGTGGCTGGTTTCAATGCATCGAAAGCGGTTTAACCTATGACCCCTCTCAATGTATTTTATGACAACCTATGTCCCTAGGGGCACTAGGACCCTTAGGGACACATGTGGTTGGTTCTAATGCATCGAGAGGGGTCATAGGTTAACCTATAATCCCTATCGATGCATTTCATGACAATGTATGTCTCTAGGGGCCCTAGGACCCCTAGGGATGCATGTGGTTGGTTTTAATGCATTGGGAGGGGTCACAGGTTAACCTATGACCCATCTCAACACATTTCATGATAACATATGTCCTCAGGGGCCCTATGACCGCTAAGGTTGCATTTGGTTTGTTCCAATGGATCGAGAGGGGTCATAGGTTAACCTATGACCCCTTTTAATGCATTTCATGACAACTTATCTCCCTAGGGGCCCTTGGATCAATAGGGATGCATGTGGTTGGTTCTAATGTGTCGAGAGGGGTTATAGGTTAACCTATTGCACCTCTCAATGCATTTCACAAGAAGGTATGTCCCTAAAGGCCCTAGGACCACTAGGGATGCATTTGGTTGGTTCTAATGCATTAAGTGGGGTCATAGGTTAACATATTACCCTTCTCGATGCATTTTATGACAACATATGTCTCTAGAGGCCCTACGACCACTAGGAGTGCATGTGGTTAGTTCCAATGTGCCGAGAGGGGTCATAGGTTAACCTATGACCCCTCTCAATGTATTTCATTATAATCTATGTCTCTATGGGCCCTAGGACCCCTAGGGACACATGTGGTTGATTCTAATGCATCGAGAGGGGTCATAGGTTAACCTTTTACCCCTCTCGACATATTTCACTACAATGTATGTCCCTAGGGGCTTTGGGGCCCCTAGGGAGGCATTTGGTTCATTCTAATGTGTCGAGAGGTATCATAGGTTAACCTATGACCCCTCTCAATGTATTTCACAACAACGTATGTCCCTAGGGGCCCGAGGACCTCTAAGGACACATTTGGTTGGTTCTAATGTGTCGAGAGGGGTGGTAGGTTAACCTATGACCCCTCTCAATGCATTTCATAACAACATATGTCCCTAGGGGCTGTAGGACCCCTAAGGATGCATGTGGTTGGTTCTAATGTGTTGAGAGTGGTAATGGGTTAACCTATGACCTATCTCAATGCATTTCACTACAACGTATGTCCCTAGGGGCCCTAGGATCCCTAGGGATGCATTTGGTTGGTTCCAGTGCATCTTGACACATTTTATGACAACGTATGTCCCTAGGGGACCTAGGACCTCTGGAGACACATGTGGTTGGTTCTAATGTGTCGAGAGGGGTCACTAGGGGCCTTAGGGACATACGTTATCATGAAATGCATTGACAGGGGTCATAGGTTAATCTATGACCCCTTTCGATGCATTTTATGACTATATTATATTTAATAATAATATAATAATGTATATTTTAATATAATAATAATAATATTAGATTATATAACAATAATAATCATGTGTTATTAGATTATACATTTAATAATAATAACCATATATATTATTATATATAATAATAGTCATATAATATTACTATATATATTTAATAATAATAATATTTGTCATATATATTACTATATTATATTTAGTTATAATAATAATAATAATCATATGTAATAATAATATTAATGTCCACACTTGCCCCAAATAAATTTCCTTCTGAAACCCTCTAAAGTTTTCCTCTCAAATTTCTCTCCAAAATTGTAATTGGAAAATTTCTTTTCTCTCAAATTTCCCTCCCTCCAAAATTGCAATTGGAAAATCTTTCCTCTTAAATTTCCCTCCAAAATTGCAATTGAAAAAACTCGCAATGATTGGATACTCGATTTCATATTGAGTATCCAATTACAGATCAGATACTTGATTTTATTTTAGGTATCTAATTAGGCTCAGTACTTACCAAGCCTATTTGGTCAACCCAAAAAATGTGTTTTAGAAGGGTTTCATTGACACTCAAACTTTGGGTAGCCATCTGACAATGCTATTTTCCTCAAAATTGAATGAAATGAAAAGGGTTTATTTTATAACACTCTCGCGATTCCATCGATATAATTGCTATCAAATTTTGAGTTTGATAAGTATTTATTAGTTAATTTTTAGTGAAGATGATTGTAAAGTGTTGATTGACATACTGATTGGAAAATAGCTATAACTTTCAAACGGTATAACATTTTTTAAATCTAAAAGTTGTGTCACATTCTATGCTTCCCCTAGTATAAGGGGAAAAAAATAATTTGGTAAAGTTTTCAATTAGTTAAGGTGGTCAGATAGAGGAGTTTTTTTACTAGAAAAGTTTTAGTAGAAAATTTATATTTAATTATTTATTTGGAATAAAAATATCCAAAAATATGTCACATCCGAGCATGAGTCTACTTTTTATATCTATAATTATATTTAAAAATATTATCATTTGATTTTGATTAAGGTGGTCAAACATACACCTACTTTTTATTTTTGCCCTAAAATTTTTGTAGTACTATATTAAAATCCAAACCTTTGACCAATCAAATATTTTTTTTTCTCTAGATAAGGCCTAGTAGTTTAGAAACTACATTCAATTTCCTACAGATTATTTTCTTACAACTTTTTGATGTAAAGTCTAGAACCACTTTAAAATTATGTATCAAGTTGACATAATCTTGATTTGCTAGTTTTTCACTGCCACTTAAGGCCATAGTTTGGTTAACCATGATCCTGCACATACTCTCTTAGGTCTTGAAATAATTCAATAGAATTGCCACCTCGTTAGAGGATTTGGAAATAGCTATTAAGCCAACTCTATTAAGAGATTTAGATAATTGCTACAATGGTTAGAAAGTAACAATGAGATGACCTCAATTTAATAAATGAAATGAAATTAATCTTTTACTCTAACATCTTCATGTCCTAGTAATGATTGGATTTGGTACCACCATAGGAACACGATGGTGAGCATTGATAAGGGAGGGAAAAATGATTTTCAAAATTTGAACTTTGAATAGGGAAAGATTTCTCTGGAATGTCAGAATTTGGCCCCTAGCTTGGGGCATGGGTTGCAGAAGGAGGATAGTCAGGGATCTTTAGGCACAGGAGACTAGGTGAAGAAAGATGATGGGGACCCAAATGCTCCATCCAAGGTGTTGTACAAGATTCCATTGATTCCCAAGGTGGGTCTACCTAGCTCCGTTAAATGGTCATCGCTTTTCAAGGTCAAGCCTATAGGCAAGTCCTCTTTCCCTCCTGTTGAGATTCTCTCGAAGGTGGAGAAAGGTTCCTGTGCCATTGTCATTCTAGATGAGCTTATGGATCATAGCATTGCTTTAATGGCTTCGACTTTGGTTGGTAAATTCTTAGGGCCAAGGCCAAATATAGATATTGTGAGATCTTTCATTAAGAAGAAATGGGCCCTCAAAGGTCAAGTCTCTGTCATGGCAATGACTAAGGCTTTTCTATATCTTTTGATTTCTCTTGTATGGAAGACCTCTCAAACATTCTATGTGAGGGGTTGTGGGTTGTAGGTCATTCCACTCTAATTCTTTAGAAGTGGTCCTCGAAGTTGAATATGAATGACTCTTTCTTTGTGCAAGCCCCTATCTGGGTAAGGCCTCCAAAGCTCCCCTTATAATTCTGGAATGAAGATGTTTTTGTGGGGGTAGCTGGCTCCTTCGGCAAGATCCTCTTAATAGATCTGATTACAACCTTGAAAAGACATCTTACCTATGCCTGTATTTGCATAGGTGTAAGGGAAGGCATGGATATGCCAAAAATAGTGACGTTTCGCTCTAAATTGGGAGTGCATGTTCAAAAACTAATTTATGAGTCTATTCCTTTTGCATGTTTCCTCAATTTTATATCAATGCATAAGGAAAACCAATGTCCTACTTCTAAGGTAGAAAGGAAAAAAAGAAAGACTACTGGTAATTCAGTAAAAGGGTAAGAAAATGGTTTGGAAATAGAAAATAACCAATACATCAGAGAATTAGGATGGGATTGAGGAAAAAAAAATGTCCTCAACCAAGAAGGAGATCAAAGCAATGAAGGAGGAAAAGGATCAAAGGTGTTAGAAAATAAGGACCACGATGTCGAGCCCCAAGCCATAGAAATGGCAAGTAAGGATTTACTAAATCAAAAAGAGTAGGAGGTTGGTACACTAGAGAACCCTTGAGAGGAGATCAAGTCGGTAGAAGATTCTTTGGCCCTAACTAGAGAACCAAGTGGATTCCCAAAGGACTCTGATCATAAACTTAGCAAAGAAAATAGAGGAGAAGAGGTAAGTTATGTAGGGCAGGAGACAAAAGATAAGGTTCAAAATCAAAGGCTTCCTTTGGAACTCCCTTTGGCTTCTATGGAAAATCCACTAGCTTCCAATGCCCTGAGGAAGAAATTTTTAGAACTAATCAATAGCTCTTCCCTAGAATAGATCTCAAAATTGGAGGAATGGATAAAAAGTTGCTCTCAAGACAAAAAAGATAAGGGGAGTATGGTTAAAAAGAAGAAAAAATCAAAATCAATATCATCTTCCATTATCCCCAGCAATGACTAGATGAAGGATCAAAGCAGATGTTGGGTTAAAACCTAAGTCTCCAAGAAGAAAAAGTCTGAGTCAGACATTGCAAGATGAGGCCAGAAAGAACTTGGCAGATGGGAGCCAGAGAACCACCAAGGAATGTTCTACAAAAAAGAAATGAAGATCATATCTTGGAACATAAGGGGCCTAAATGATGCCCACAAATAGGAGATAGTTCAAAATATGATTAGAGATCAAAGACCTAATTTTTTACAGATTCAAGAAAAAAAGATGAGAAAAGACATGGTAGGAAAATTATCTTTCAGTTGCAATATGAGTAGTGAAGCCACAGATTTAGAAGGAGTTGTAGGGGGATTTCTGACACTTTACAATAAAATGGCTTTCCAGATCTCCACTATTCTTAATGAAGGTAATACTTTCCTTTGTAAGGTTTCTCATGTATATAGTGGTGACTCCTAGTTTATTTTAAATTTGTATGCTCCTAATACTAAAAGGGAAAGAAGGGTTTTTTGGGCCAAGATTCTTGATGCAATTCACAATAGTAATATAAATAAAGGTGTTCTTATGGGGGATTTCAATACCCCCCTTTTAGATGAGGACAAATTAGGGGGCTGGCCCCAGATAAGGAAACAAAATTAGACCTCTCTAATTTTATTAACAATTTGGCCTTAATGGATGTTGATCTCTTGGAGGGATGATTTACTTGGTCAAACAAGAGAACTGGTGGAGATTGCATCCAAGTTCATCTGAACAGAGCCCTCATTTCCCCAAACTAGATGCAAACCCACATGTGTAGACTTTCTCTTCTTCTCAGAGTTGGGTCAGCCACTCACCTATCTCACATTCATTCAATCCTCTAATGGTTAAACAAAATTTCCCTTTCCATTTTGAGAAGATCATGACTTTGCACCTAGATTTGGAAGCTAAGATTTCCTCTTGGTGGAATATAAAGGTGTAAGGTACATCAATGTTTAGGATAGCTCAAAAATTGAAAAATGTGAAAAGAAACATCAAAGTCTGAAATAGGATGAATTTCAGGCATATCTTTCACGGGAAAGATGAGAAGATAGACCAACTTCAAAAAATCTAGGAAAGGATACAATAGGAAGGATACAACGATTAGATTAGGAGCGAAGAAAGGTCTATCCTTTTTTACCTCCACAATATCATTAGCAGGGAAGAGTACTTTTGGAAGCAAAGATTGAGAGTCAACTAGCTTAAAGAGGGGGATCAAAATACTAGGTTTTTCCATCTCTCCACCTTAAAACATCGTGCACACAATAGGATTTTGAGTATAACGAGGGGGTAGGCCTCTTTGACAAAGGAAAATGAGATTGCGGATGAAGTAGTGCATTTCTTATCTTCACTTCTCTCTAAGGACTCTTCACTTTCCCTAAAAGATCAAGAGGGTATTTTGACTTCAATCCCCACTCTACTACAGGAACATCATAATTCTATGCTGAAGGTTATTCCCTCTTCACATGAAATTTAGCAAGCTCTACTATCTCTCCTTGTTAACAAAGATCCAGGGCTAGATGGCTTCCCAAATTTCTTCTTCCAAAAATATTGGAAGGTGGTCAGAGGGGATGTGGTGAATGCAATGTAGGAATTTTTTGGGGTGAGGAACCTTTTGAAGGAACTTAATGCTACTTTTTTGGTGTTAATCTTGAAAACCTTGGGGGCTAATTCAATGGACAAGTTTAGACCCATAATCCTATGCAATTCTTTCTATAAAATCATTTTGAAAGTTTTGACCACTAGAATTCTTAGTGTTCTCCATTTGATTATTTCTCCACAACAAACTAGCTTTGTCCTAGGGAGATAGATCCTAGACTCAATAAAGATGGTTCTTGAAGTGATTCACTCTTTGGAAGCTAGGAAGAGGAAAGGATTCCTTCTCAAGTTGGACCTATCTAAAGCCTATGATAAGGTGGACTGGGACCTCTTGAAAGCTATTCTCTAGGCTTTTGGATTTGATGTCCAGGTTTGTAAATTAATTCTTCAGCTTGTTTCCACCCCCTCTCTGGCCATTTTAATCAATAGAACTCCCTTGAATTTCTTTTTCCCCTCGAGAGGGCTTAGACAGGGTGATCCTTTATCCCTTGTTCTATTCATTATTATGGTAGAGTGTATTGGGAGGTTAATCTTGATGAAAAGATAGGATGAGAGCCTACATGGTATTAAGCCATCATTCAGATAGATTAATTTCACCCATTAGCAATTTGTGGATGACATAATTCTGGGTGGGGAAGCCATAGTTCAAGAGGCTAAGGTGTTAACATGTTTGTTGGATACTTACATGAGGGGTTTAAGATAGGCTATAAACTAGGAAAACAACTCAATCTTTTTTGTAAACACCACAATTGAGTGACAAAGAAAGATAGCTCACATCCTGGGATGTGGTGTTGGGTCTCTTCTAGCTAGCTACCTTGGAATGCCATTGGGGTCAAAACTGCCAGAATTTTTTTGGAATGACATTATTGATAGATTTAACAAGAAGTTGGCAGGATGGAAAGGAGCTACCCTCAGTCAAGAAGGTGGTTAAATCAACTCTTCAAAACCTCCCAACTTATAACCCTCAACCTTTTTGGGATCTCAATTAAACATGCTGATAGAATGGAGAAAATCCAGAGGGACTCTTGTGGACAGGGGTCAAAGAAAACAAGAGATATAATTTAGTGGCGTGTGACAATGTTTGCTTGCCTAAAAGCTATGGTGGTCTAGGCATTAGAAAAATCAAACACCTCAACAATGCTCTACTAGCAAAGCAGATATGATAGATTTTTCAAAATTCTAGAGAATTGCAAGATATCATGGTGGAAAAATATTTGAGAAGGCATTCACTCAGCTTCATATTTAGTGAAGCTGATCTTCCACATGGATCTTTTATCTAGAATAGGATCCTTAAGGCAAAACCTCTGGCTAAATTAAAGGTAAAGTGGAAATTAGGTAATGGAGAAAGTATCTTATTCTAGTAGGGTAATTGGTTAAGACAGGGGCCCCTCATAGATCATCCTAACTATGAGAGATCGGCTGATTTATGTATAAGAAGATTTGGTCTGAAAGTTAGTGACTACAAAGCTAATCAAGGATGGAAAGACCTATCCCTAGTTTCCCAGGATCTTAAACCATTAATGAATATCCTAAATGCCACGATCCTTAATAATAAAAGGGGATAAAATTATATGGGGAGATGATTCCAATGGCTTATATCCAGTTGCTTTAGGCTATTTCTCACTGTGGAATGGGATGGATAAACCTGTCTGGGAAAAGGCTTGAATGACTGGCCTCACTCTGAAAATCAACATATTCTTCTGACTGCTTCTTCAAGAAAAAATTCTTACCTTGGATAACCTGATTAAGAGGGGTTAGATTATCCCAAATAGGTGTAGCCTTTGCAAGAATGATTTGGAGTCAACCAACCACCTATTTATTCATTGCCCCTATTCCTCAGAGGTATTTGATCTTATGGCTAGGGGCTATGGAATTAGTTGGCGTAAATCAGCCAACATCCAGGAATTCTTTAGACAATGGACTAGTATGTACAAAGGAATAAAGACACATATGATATGCTCTTGATCTCTTCCACATTTCTGCTAGGGAATATGGAAAGAGAGGAGTAGTCATTTTTTTGAGATAGGGAAACCTTGACTTTTGTTATCGTAGATAAAATTGTTACCACCATGAAGGAGAACTTCACCATTAGAAAGGGGGGAGACATTGAAAAAGGAGGAAACACCATAGAAAAGAAAAAGGATAGGGAGAGGAAAAGACAGGAAGCTATGTGGCTTTTTCTCCCTAAAGAATGGCATAGAGCCAATTTTGACAGGGTAGCCAAAGGGAATCCTGACCCTGCCAGTTATGGAGGAATTATCAAAAATGGTCATGGAAAGGGAGTTGTGTCTTTTTCTTATTCCTTAGGGATTTAGATGAATCATGTTGTGGAGGCTAGTTCAACTTGTCATATTATTAAATTGACTTTAGCTACCAAAATTGAGAACCTTTGGTTGGAGGGAGACTCTTTAAATATAATAAATTATTTAAAAGGTTGCTCTAAGCCCTCCTAGACCATTACAAATGTGATGGAGGAGATTCAATTAGACTTTGGTAAATTCAAAAGGGTCCACATTAGCCATGCGTACAGAGAGGCCAACTTAGTCATGGACTGGTTTGTGAACGAGGTGGTAGTCAAAAACATGATGATGACATGAGACAATGGAGACATCTTTTTGGTGGCCACAAAAGATATTATAATGCTAGAACATATCTAGGGAAGTATGAAGGGAATCTTACATTAATTATCGAAATATATGTAACAATGGAAGTAAGACAAGATGTTAATAAAAATCATGGGAAGTTAATAACTCTCTATCATTCTATGTATTTGTGGCATGTTTTATGGGTCACTTTTCCTATCCCCATTAAAATTTCCAAAGGTAAGAAAGATTTAGGGATACAAAAATCGTAGGAAGGTGAAGTCTGTGAGTGCAAGATTTTTGAACAAGTGTTTAAGATGGTTGGGGAGAGGAGTAGGAAGGATTCGACTAGGGAGACAGAAAAATAGAGTAAAAGAATGAAGGTCTAGAACAAGCTGGAGAAGGGTGGTATAGCGAGGTACATTGAGAAGCTCCACGACTTTGATAAGGAGATCACCAAGCTCATGAAGAATACCTAGAAGGATGAGCACATAAAAATTGATGGGGTTTCTCACCAAATCAATGTGGAAATGATAGCTTAGATCATAGAGATACCCATGGAGGGGATAAATTTTTACAAGGATAAGAAAATGTCTACTAATGCAGTTAAAGATTTTGTGAAGAATGAGGAAGAAAGAAAGCAGTTAATGAAGGTTGAGACATACTACAAAATGGACTTGATAAAAAAGTTGTGGAAGGTATGTTTTAAAGGTAGTTATTAAATTTATATCTTTGGACACTAGATTTGATAGGGTCAGAATACACCACTTTGTTCTGTTAAATCATTTTAGGCATGGCACAAAAAAAACATTTTCTTTTTATCTGTTTACTTCAATGAGTAAGGGCATTGATGGTTTTAAGAAAAAATCTACCGTAAACGCACCCTTGCATGAGGGTTTTCTCCTATTGGTCTATGAATATCTTAAGACTCAAATGAGGGGGAAATCTATAGGCCACTCTGGGGATGATTTAGAGGCCACTGGGAGCTCAAACTATTCTGATTCTAAGGAAGTTCAAAGTCTAAGCTCAGAAGATGAGGATAATACCTCCTTGAAAGGCAAGAAGCATAAGGGAGGGGAGAAAATTCCTCCTTCAGCCAACACTACTCCTAGCAGAAAGAACCCTCGAGGCTTAACCCCTAATCCAATGAAACAAGAGGAAGAGGAGTATAATGAAGAGGAAGAGGAAATGGAGTCAAAGGAAGAGAAGAAGGGAGAAGATAGTGAGAAGTTGAGGGAAAATATTATGATTCTATTAGGAAACCCCAAAAAGAGAAAGGCCAAGGAGGAGCTATAGCTGAAAGAGAGAAAAGATCAAACCCCTGAGGCTTCAGGACCCTTCCCTTCTTTCTCTCCATCTTAGGAGATTGAGGATACCATGGTGGAAGATGATGAGGAGATAATTATGAAAGATAGAAGGAGGTTGGGGAGAAACTTCAATGCTCAAATGATGAAGATGGGGATTGTTAGGGAGAAAGTGAACCTGCAAGTCATGGAAGACATAGAAGGAAAAGCCCATTTTGATGAACTCATAGACCTCGCTCTGGTTGCAATTTCAGATAATGCAAGAGAAATAGGGCTCAATCTACTCAATAATGCCAAAAATAGCATGATAGATAATTTTTTCTCTATCAAGTGGCTGTTCCATGAGATTGAGGCACTCAAGGAGAAAAGGAGCCAGGAGAAAGGCCATAGGATGAGCAGTGACTTGGGTCATCTTACTGACCAGAAGGATCATCTCTTAAAGGTTGAGAAAAGGGTGCAAAAGATGGAGATATCAAACCAAAATCTTGCTAATCATGTGATTACTACTGTGAACATTCTATATGAGAACATCAAGAGTCTAGGCGAATTGTTGAAAAATGTAGGAATTGGTGGGGATAAGGAAGAAAAGGCCAGCTTAGACCTTAGGCAGACTAAGGGAGAAATGAAAGAGACTAGGGGCTAGGTGGAATGAACTAATGACTTGAATCAAGAACATGTGGGCATGGAGATTTAGAGTGCTAAAGAGGAAGGAAAAAATCTACAAGATCCAGATAGTGATAAATAATTGCTAGTGGTCTTATTTTTTGCTTCATACTATCTTTAGTTTAGATTTTCTAGCTTTTGTCTCCTAGCCATGGGCTAGTCTTTTGTTATGGCTTTTTATAGGTAGTTGCATAGGGTCTAGAATTTATTTAAAATTATTATTTTAGATATTATGTAAAAAATCTTGGGTTTTAGGATCCTTGTAAAACCTATTTTTCTTAATAAAAAATAATGAGATGACTTGATTTGAAAGCAACTGAATTGCTAATTATAGATCTTTGTTCTGGCTTGTACTTGATCCTTCCTAATCAACTATAGCTTTTTTGCTCCACAAGGATATTCTAATTATCCTTCAAATTTGCTTCCTCTCTTCATCATTAGATCTTCAATAATGTCTTCATACTTACAAACTTTAAAATTACAACTTGACCTTATACTTATATCTTTTACATTGTGAAGTTGGCTCAAATACAACCTATAATAATTAATATTCATCATCTTAGTCGACTAGAATCATAGATAAATTAATTAAGCTTAATGAGAAAAAATAAGAAAATCCTTCTTTAGCTAACCTAGCTTGGTAGAAACTAACTTAGAAATGATTTCCTATGTTAACCAATAGAAGCTCCATTAACACTACAAACTAGCAAAAATTATTTGGGAACCGAGTGAGCTTAGTTACCATTGGTTCCATCCAACTTTCCTTCATTAACTGAGTAAGCCCAGTTAACACTCATCTTCTACATACTTTCCTTTGACAACTAAATGAACTCAATAGACACTACCTTCTGAACTAGGTAATCACAAGAATGCTCGATAGACACAAAAAATTGTCTTCACTACCCAAGTGAGCTTGATATATACTAATTGATAATGATATGATATTTGTGTAACATCAAAGACAATACACAATTAATCAATTGTCTCCAACAATCTCCCTCTTTGGCATTGATGGCAACACAACATGTCATAGCACAATGAAATTTTGGATTTATCCTTAAGAACTCCGTTTGTTAGTATGAGCTCTTCCTTTTACTGGATTCTTCTACAACAACTTCTACCAAGTTCATTTACAAAAATTTCTCCCTCTTACAACAAACTTCTCTTTCTTTGAATGACGGTAAACTTCTCCCTCTTTTAGTTCCTTACTTTATTCTTTTTCCAAAAAAAAAATTCTCAAAGATATGACAATAAACTTCTCCCTATTTGATAACATATGCCAAAGACAACAACTCTATTAATATCAATGTACCTTGAGTACTGATTCATTTGCAATATGCCCTTATGAATTTTGCACCAATTGATTGATCTTCAACTTAGTTTTTGTTGATGCATCACTAAACTTTATTTAGTGAGCTTCAGATAGGGGAATGAACCCTAACTTGCCTCTTAGATATAGAAATGCATTCTTAGGTAATTTCTTGGTAAATATGTCTTCAATCTATTCTTTTGTATTCACAAATTCCAATATGACTTCTTTATCCTACACCAACTCTCTTAAGAAGTGATATTTTATAACAATGTGTTTTGTTTTGATATGCATCATTGGATTCTTTGATATATTGATTGCACTGGTGTTATCATAGTATATGACTATTGGATCCTTGATCTCCATCTTCATTCCTTCCAACAATTGTTTGAAACCAACAATGTTAAAACAATTAACTGCTACTGCCACATATTCTACCTTTGCTATGGATTGATATGTACATTTTTGCTTCTTGTTTATCCATGACACTAGTTTTTTACCAAGAAAGAATGCTCCACCACTAGTGCTTGTTCTATCATCAATACTTGCTGCCTAATCAACATCAATAAATACCTTAAAGTCCAAATTTCTTCCAATTTTATACCATAAGCCATAGTCTTTAGTACCTTTTAGAAGTCTCATGATTCTCTTGATTTCCATCATGTGATTTTCCTTAGGATTTGCTGAGAATCTTGCCACTATTCCAATTGCTAGAGCAATATCAAGTCTTATATGTACTACATACTACAATTTTCCAATTATTGATATGTATGTGGTCTAATCTACTTCTTTTGAATCATCATTCTTGGAAAGCTGATGTCCAATAGACATAGGGGTTCTAACTGGTCTTGAATCTTCCATTCCAAACTTCTTCAGTATCTCTTTGATATATTTAGATTGAGTGATGTAGATACCATTTTTATTTTTCTATATTTGCAATCCAACAAAGAATTTTATCTCACCAAACATGGACATCTCAAATTATTTACTCATCATTTCTTGTAAATAGAGTATCGTCAACAAATATTTCTGCCAATACAATCTTTTTGTCTAGTCCTTTCTTGATATGTAGACTACTATTATCATTTGTTCTTCGAAAGCCAATCTATACCAAGCAATTGTGAAGTCTTTCATACCAAGCTTTAGGAGCTTGCTTGAGACCATATAATGCTTTTTGTAACTTGAAAACCATGTCTCTTTTGCTAGGATCTACAAAACCTTCTAGTTGTTCAATATAGACTTCCTCATCAAGAATTCCATTCAAGAATGTAGATTTAACATCCATTCGATACAATTGTAATCCTTTATATGCTACATATGCTAGTAAACTTCTAACACCTTCTAGTCTTGCTATAGGAGCAAAAGTTTCACCATAATCAATAGCTTCTTCTTGAGAATAACATTTTCATAGTAGTCTTGCTTTTTTTCTTGAAACTTTTCCATCTCTATTTAGCATATTTTTGAATACCCACTTTGTAGTAATTACATTTTTATTTGTGGGTCTAGGAACAAGAGTCCAAGTTTCGTTCTTTTCTATCTGTTCTATCTCTTCATTCATTGATTCAATCCAACATTCATTATCCAAAGCATGTTTAACATTTCTAGTTTCAAATTTAGCAAGTAAACATGTACCTTTTAATTTTCTTAATGTCATTGTTCCACTAGATTTGTCTCCAATGATTTGATTATGTGCATGATATCTTGCTAACATAGGCTCTTTAGGCTTTGAATGAGTTCCAATGTCTTCATTATGAAGTTTAGTTTCAAGCTTGGGTCTTTCTATCTATGACTCAGGTCCATTAGACTTAGTTTGAACTAGCTTGATAGCCTTTGATTGTGACTCAAGTTGTACTATTTGCAACTTGGTAACTATTGGAGATTTCGGGAAGTTGGGAGATGAAGCTTCCTTTCTTTCAAATAGATGTGGTAGGGTATCAAATTCATAGTAAACAAATCTTCTGTAATATTCTAGCTCCTTTTTTCTTTTTTCTTCACTATTTTCTACAAACTCATCAATTCTAATATGTGCACTTTCTATTATTTTATGAGTAGATAAATTCAAACATTTGTATGCTTTGCTTCTATAGGAGTATCCTAGAAATATGCCTCCATCACCTTTTACATTAAATTTTCTTTTTCTAGACTCTTTCAAGATATAACATTTGCTGTCAAATACTTTTAAGTAACTTACATTAGGTTTGTAGCCATACCATAGTTGATAAGGAGTTTTTTTTGAGTCTTTCTTCAACTGTACTCTGTTCGAAGTATGAATTGTAGTGCTAATAGCTTCCTTCCAGTATTTAAGAGTGGAATTCTTTTCAATCATTAGGATTCTTGCACAATCCACGATAAATCTATTTCTTCTTTTAGCTATACCATTCTACTATGGTGTACTAGGGGTTGATACTTGTCTTTTAATTCCTCTTTCAATGCGGAAATTATTGAATTCATTGGAGATGAATTCACCACCTCTGTCTGATCTTAAACAGTTCAACCTCTTTCTAGTTTCTTTTTCTACTATTGCTAGATACCACTTGAACTTTTGAAAGGATTTTGATTTTGATTTTAGATACATTATAGTCATCATTATAGATCCAACCATATTTCCTTTTCCATCTAGTAGTTTGGCTAGTCCATTCATGAATTCTACCTTGAATCCAATGTTATTCAACTATGCCACAGTAAGTAGATTATGCTTTAGTCCTTCAACCCAATAAGAATTGTTACATACAAGTTCTTTCATTAATAAAATATATTCTTTTCCTTTTATGTTACAAGATTCATTGTTTTCAAATCTCACACTACCTCCATCATAATATTCCATTTTCTCAAACTTTGTTTTGTCTCTAGTCATATGATGTGAATAGCCACTATCAATAATCCATATATCATTTTTGCTAACATGAGAGTTAAGTTTCATCTTATCTCCTTCATCATTAGATTCATCTTTTATAGCAATGTATACCATTTCATCTTCACTGTTATCAAAATATTTAGCTATAAAACAAGATTTATTACCCTTGTCCTTGTATTTCTTGTAGTTCTTGGAATCCTTCTTGCCTTTATACTTTTTTATTTTCTTTTCATTGTTGATTTTTTTATTTAGACACCTTGCAGTAATGTGACCAACTTCTTCATAGGAAAAGTAGATCAGAGGAAATTTACCTTTGTACTTTCCTCTGCCTTTGGAATACTTCTTTGTAAGTGGGATTCAACAACTTCAAGATCACTATCTGAACTTTCTTCTAATTCTTCTTCTTCACTTCCTAATTGATTGGACTTTTTTTTTTTACCCTTTTGTTTGAGTGAAATTTTAGCTTTAAAAGAAGATTCAATAACCTTTGAACTAGGAACATAGTTATCAAAGTTATCTAACTCAAAAGTTGTCAATCTTCCAACTAGAGCATCTAAAGATATTTTATTATTTAGATCACATCTCATCTCTTGAATAGCAGATACTCTAATTGCATAAATAGGAAGAAGAGTTCTGAGTACCTTGCTTACAAGTGTTTTCTCTTCAATGTCTCCTCCAGATGCTTTGATTGCACTTACACTTGCTTTGATCCTTTCCATATATTTTGCAATGTTTTCATTTCTCTCATTTTCATCTGATCAAATGACCTCTAAGACTTTTAACCTTAGTTCTTCTTACATTGTCATCTCCTCCATATATGTCTTTGAGTTTGATCCACCTCTCACGAGCTATTTTGCAATCTTTGACTTCATCAAATTTAGCATAATTAAGACTAGATGCAATATCAATCATCATGATGTTATGATTCTTCTTTTTAGTAATATCTTCAACAAAAATTGTTCCAGTCAGAGTCTTGTATTCAATATCAAGATATTTGCATCATGAATCATTGATGGTAGCCAAATGTAACCTTTTAGGTCCTTGTCATGCTGCAAAATTGTCTTTGTTCAGCGTGGGGATCTCTCTTTTGTAAGACATCTTGAGCTTTAGCTTAGGTCCTTGAAACCTTCTTTACAAGCACCAAAAGCTCTAATACCAATTGTTGGAAATATAAGAGGAGTAGCTGAGAGGGGAGGGGTAAATCAATTACTACTAAAATAAATCCCAAATCCCTTGGATGTTAGTACATAATACAAATAGAAAATTGAATTCTACTAATACTCGATAAACATACATAAAATGTTGTAATTCAGTAATTACTAAATATGCTCCATAATTGCTTAACATACAAACTTTAGATGTTGTTTGTGATTACCATTACTTTAACTTAGTTGCAAATACATAAAAGAAAATAGCATAAACACATTTGACACTAGGATTTGACATGGAAACCCAACTTGGAAAAATCACCAATTGCAACTTATTATTGTTTTCACTCTTCTGAAGTGAGCCTTGTTAGGAAGCAACCCTATTAAAGGTTACAAAACACATTGTTAGATGTGACTCTCTTAAAGGATTTAATTACCCTGTTAGGAGTGGCCTTGTTAGAGGTCTTGAGACAATTCAATAGAACTTCCACCTTGTTAGAGGATTTGCAAATAACTATTAAGTCAGCTCTATTAAGAGATTTAAATCACTGCTATAATGGTTAGAAAGTAACAATGAGATGACCTAATTTGAATGCAACTGAATTGCTGATTATAGATCTCTATTTTGGCTTGTACTTGATCCTTCTTGATCTAATATAAATTTTCTTCTCCACTAGGATATTCTACTTATCCTTCAAATTTTCTTCCTCTCTTCATCATTAAATCTTCAATAACATATTCATACTTACACACTTTGAAATCACAACTTGACCTTATATCTTTCACATTGTTAAGTTGGCTCAAATACAACTTAGAATAATTAATATTCATAATCTTAATTGGCTAGAATCAATAGATAAATCAATTAATCTTAATATGCCAAAATAAGAAAATCCTTCATTAGCTTAACCCAATTGGTAGGAACTAACTCAAAAATGATTTCTTGTGTTAACCAACAGAAGCTCAGTTAACACTACAAACTAGCAAAAATCCTTGGCAATCGAGTGAGCTCAGTTAGCACTGGTTCCATCCAAATTTCCTTCATTAACCAAGTGAGCTCGGTTAACACTCATCTTTTGTATACTTTCCTTTGATGCTCGAGTGAGCTTAGTAGACACTACCTTTTGAACTAAGCAATCATAGGAACACTCGGTAGACACAACAAAATGTCTTCACTACCTAAGTGAGCTCAGCATATACTGACTAATAATGACATGAAATTTGTGTAACATCAAAGACAATACACAATTAATCAATTGTATCCAACAATAGAGAATTGAAAATGTACCTTTTCCTTTTCATAACTTGATCAGGTTATTTGAATCTTAAAAACTAGAATGGGTTGTGGCTTGGTAATGGCCTAGAGAAATGACCCAAAGGCTTAAGAGCTCATTTTTCCTCCATTTTTGTTCCTTTAGACATTTTTTCATCTTGTAAGATGATTTCTTGTCTTTCCCTTTATCAAATTTGCAAATGGTTAAGTGGAAATCTCTAAAATCACCAGCATAATCTCTCATGTCTTCTTAGCTTTCTAACCACAAAAATTTTTCTATTTTTAGACAACATTATCATTATAAACTTTAATTATTTTTACCAATGTCTTGGGAGTCCTCAGAAACATATGTCTACCTCTATTTTGATAAGTTTTGATATACTTAACAAAATTCAAAATAAATTACACATTATTGTCCTACACTTGATTCTATACACTTTTAAATAAAAAAGTTTTCATTTTTTATTATTTTGATGCAAATTATGCCCAATGCACAAACAAGTATAAAAAATTTAGGATGTGATCACTTCAAAACATTATTAAAAAAATACTCATAAAAAAATTTACAAAAAAATACAGCACTTCTATAAATCACTCTTACCAATCATCTTACCAAAGGGATTTACAAAATTTACTAAATGGGTATGTGTAGGATCATGGTTTTCCAAAAGGTAGCGATCTAAAATAATTGTAGTTTTGAAATGCATCAAAGCATTTCAAAATCTATTCTAACTTTTTTTCACAACAATCATAATACCAAACCAAAATATTAATACCTTTATAAGCCCTATTATTGCTTTGGATACCAACCCTACATGGTCAACTTAAAACCATTCTTGGAAACAAGTTTTTTTGGCCTATTCTTGTGTTTTTTTTGCATCAAACATGTGTCTAATGACTTTTTTTCACCAAAATTTGATGAAATGAAAATGGTTTCTTAAGAATGCTCTTATCTTTCCATAGATGTAATATCTATCAAATTATGAGTTCCATAAGTATTTATTATTTATTTTCTAATGGAATTAGGTGTAAAGTGTTGATTGACACACTAATTAAAAAATAGATATAACATTCAAATGTTATAACATTTTTGAAATCGAAAAGATGCATCACATTATAGAGTTCTTCTACTATAAAGAAAATAAAAGAAAAATTAAATTTTGTAAAGTTTTGAATTAGTTAAGGTGGCTAGACATGGGAGTTTTTTATTTCAAAAATATGTGTCACATCTAGGCATGAGTCTACTACTTATATCTAGAATATTTTTAAACAATATTATTATTTCATTTTGATTAAGGTGGTCAGACATACACCTACTTCTTATTTTTGTTCTGAATTTTTTGTTCTATTGTATTAAAATTCAAAATTTTGACCAATCAATTTTTTCTTTCTTCGGATAAGGCCTAGTAATTCAGAATCTAAATTCAATTTCCTATAGATTTTTTTCTCACAACTTTTTTATTGAAAGTTCATAACAAGTTTAAAATTGTACGTCAAGTTGACATAACCCTAATTTGTTGATTTTTCATTGCTACTTAAGGGCATAGTTTGGTCGAGCATGATCCTGCACTAACCAAAATACAATTTTTTTAATGTAGTATATGGAAGTAACTATGTTATGTTTTTCTCAAAAAATAGGAATAATTTTTCATGCTTACGGGGTTTCACCCACTTAATCTTATCTATTTTCAAAGAATCTTTAGTAGTTTAGAAACTACATTCATAGTATTGTAGTTTTAAAAAAAAAATTTACACATCTTTCCATTTAAAATGGATGAAATTTAAATGTCTTATCCACTTATACCCCCTTTTTTGTTCACCATCTTGGAGCACTTACCCTAATTTCTTACCGCCATAGTATTCTGTAAGGTCCTAGTAATAATTTTGTCTTGCTGACTATTAGATGGGTCAAAGTATGTAATAAAAGACTCATAAAGAGATTATTTGTTTTTATACATCATCTTAGACTTATTTAGAGTCTAATTAGGAAGTTAGGCAAAGTTTTTCCAAGATTTTTCTTATATAGGCAAAAAGTTGTCGTGAGGGAAAACTTGGTCCTAGGAGTCAAAATGATGGTTAAAGGCATGGAAGGGCTTGTTTAGAGTCTATGTACAATATTTGACATCCTTTTGTGTCATTATATTTTCTTAGATTGATTTGGAGTCTAATTAGGAAGTTAGGCTAAGTTTTGCAAAGATATTCCTTATATAGGCAAAAAGTTGTTGCGAGGGAAAATTTGGTCCTAGGAGTCAAAATGATGGTTAAAGGCATGGAAGGGTTTGTTTAGAGTCTAGGTAGTGTTAAATTCACCTTGGAATTGTACTCAATTTCTCCTTAAATTTTCACACAATTGAATGTCAAAATCTCAAACTGGCTCTTTAATCCTTTTTACTCACCAACTTCATTAATTGTGCAAGTACTCAATTCACAAAAAGTTGTTTATTCTTTGCTAGTAACTTTTTTTTCTTTATATAAGGGTATGGACATGATCATTATGTGTCAAAAAGTGGCAAAGTGAAAAAAGTGGATTTGAAAATATTTAAATGTGTTTCAAAATCCACTATGATTTTTTTCCACCTATCCTAATACTAAGGCAAAAAGATTGGGACAAGCCTTTTCGAGTATCTGATCAATTATCAGCTAACCAATATCATATTGGGTATCCAATATGATACCAAATACCTAAATCTTGAGAGTGATTTTTGGCATTTGCATTTTGGGTTTGTTTGTGCTTCTCCATTTCAGGTATCAGATATAGGAATGAGTATCAAATACAAGTAACTTTTTTAATGATTTGAATGAATTTTAATATAAATTAGTTATTTTAAATAGAAATTGTTGAAAATTAGGTTTTTTTTATAGAAATTGTTAAAATTTAGGTTTTTTTAATGGAAATTATGTTTTGCAATTTAATAGGTATGGCTGACCCAAATGATGACACTGAGCCAAGAAACAATGTTCCTCATAACACTCCACCAAATGATCTAGTACCCCCTCAAAACTCTCCTCGAATTGAAGATTTGATATATGAAAATCTCACTAAACTGAGGGTTTTGCAAATTACATATAACAATATACATGTATCAGCTCCCATGTTATCCATGTTAAACACCATAGTGGATAATATTGAAACACTTACCAATGAACAAAATGTTGCTCTTCACTGGCATGAGCAAATGCATGCTATTTTTGATGATTGGTTGGACTATGATGAGGTTGTGGCCCTAAATATAACTAAAGATGATATAGTTAACCTTTTTGTAGACCCAAAAATTGGTAAAATAGTAGAACACACAAAGCCCAAATTATCAATTAAATGGTGCATAAATGAGGCTATGCATATGAACTTTTGAGATCATTGGTGGATGTTTTTTGACAAACCTTTAGACACCAATTTAGAGGTGCCATTCTATTTCATTAAAAAATTGTATGTCAAATTTGCGTTGCACTTTGAGGTGAACTACTAGAGCATGAGGCCCAACATGGGTGTAGGAGGAGGAGCTCCTCGTGATCTAGACATTTTCCCAGTGGAAAAAAGTTGGCACTTTCGTCCCCACAATTGATGTCTGCCCCACTCCTCTAGTGTAACATCTTGATATCATTACAGAGGCTAGCTCTTAGACTATTAGATCCATCCATAGATTGAGTAGCCTATTGATATCCTAGGCTATGTTAGTGTTGCCTCCCCATATTGATGATGTTTTTAATCATTGGTGAGCTCATCACATGTTTGTGTGCCCCATACTTGCATAACATGCAAGAATATTTGTATGGGTCTTGTAGGTGATCTTTGTAAGTATTGATTTGTATTTGAGGAGTAGGACACATTGGACGTGTGTATAGAGACCACACACCCTAATGTGAGAGAGAAGGGGCATATAGAGACATGATATCCTACTATGTTGATACGTGTATACATTTTTTATTACAACATATATGATTTAAAGTTAATATTTATAATAGAGTAATTTTAACCCATACTAACTTATACATGAATGTGATCTTCATTCATGTTTAATTAATGACTGAGGAGGAACTCAAATAGGTTGATGTTGTCATTCTCTAGACTATTTTATTTTTCCTTGAGACATCTATGGTATAATGTTGTGTTCTTAGGTAAAAGGACATATCTGTGTCACCATTTATGATACCAAAACCTATTTTGGTCAAATCTCATTTCTCTATCAAAACTCAATTTTTTCAAAAACTAAAAATACCCTTTTATAGATCTCAAATTCAATATCATCATTATATAAAATTTTGAGTGTTTTTATTAGTTATAATATGTTATAATCTCAAAATATTATAAGTCAATATTTCAACATTTCAAAAGATACTCCCTCAAAAAAGGAAAAAAAAATAGTAAATCATATTGAAAAAATTAAAAAATTATATTTATCTCTAGAGGAGAGAATCCTCTTCACAAATATGTAATTTTTTCAAGAAGGTGTAGATTTAATAGGGAAGTTTTGATGGGAGGAAAAAACTATTGGATTCTAATAAGGTCGAACTTGAGTACTTTTAACAAATAAAATATACATCAAAAATAATTATTTCTTTTTCTGTTCACTAGCTATACATGTCATCTATAAGATATTTTCAAATTAGAACAAAAAAAGATGATTTACATATACTTGTTTGATGGGAACTACACCCTATATTTTTTATTGCTAAAAAAGAGACTTCAAAATAAAATAAAATGAATAAATTCTTACTCAAAAAAATTATAAAAATTATAGGCATAAAATTCATCCAATTCTATACATTTCATCTTCATATTTTAAACACAAATATCATTTTTTTTTTGTCATTAATGTTGAATTGTCACATTCTAATATCCCGGTTCTTTATAAAAGGTGACATAGTTTTGTGCTTTTACCCTCTCATTATTTTTCTATTTGATATTGGAGCATATACAGTTTCTAATCTTTCTTTTCTCTTACATGTATCACCTGTCAATGGGGGGAAAAGTGCAGGGATTGAGGCACAACCCATTAACAAGGAAAAGAGAGATAAGTAGGAAATAATTTCTACATCAAGTCAAATTGTGGTATTGCTATCAAGATTTAACTATGTGATATTAAGTCAAATTCACTGACCCATGTTTCATGAGTAGTGATTCAACTTGAAACAATCTCTCATGAGAATAAATGGAACATTTAGCACTCATTGGATCTACGTGATGCTCATAGAGATGAAGCACTGGAACTTTTTAGGAGGTCACCCATTGTAATACTACTCTAGCCTGAGCACACTTAACTATTGAGTTTCCTCCATGGTTAAACCCAAAGCTTGCAACCCCATTTGTAAAACCTTCACCAAGTGTGGAAATTATCTCCTACTTATCAATTGATGAGATTAAGGGGCTTTCTAATGAATGGTTCATAAGGCACAATACTTGGTGAAGGTTTTGCAAATGGGGATGAAAGCTTTGGATTTAAGCATGGAGGAAACTCCGTAGTTAAGTGCACTCCAGTTGGAGTAGTACTAGGGTGGGTGACCTCCCAGGAACTTATGATGCTTCACCCCTGTGAGCATCACCTAGATTGAATGAGTGCTAAGTGTTCCATTTATTCTCATGAGAGATGGATTCATGTTGAATCACTACTCATGAAACATGGGTCAATGAGTTTGACTCAAAATCACATAGTTAAATCCTGATAGCAATATGACAAGGGAAGGGTAATTAGGTGCTTTTAAAGTGATTAATTATCAATGCATTCTTGTAAAAAAATTTTTATAATAAAATTTAATTACATTCTTTATTGTACATGGCATTGCTACTAGTGATGAGTCTAGCTAGATTTGGTGTCGCAGACCCTCCAGCATTTCCATTTGCAGTGAGAGCCCCATCATATGTTAAGCATCATTTATTTGTTATTTTCCTTATTTTCATAAACAAATTCAAAAATTATTTATGTGATATTAATAAATAGGCTTTTGTATCTCATAGGAAACACCTAGTGCATAGGAGGCTAGACATCAAAGTTTTGTATCTTTTCTCATGCAACCATTAAATCTAGAGGAGGATTCAATAGAGGTAAGTGGTAGTTTGAATTCTTGATTATATGTTATAAATTTAATATGTTATGAATTATAATGTTGTAGTTTAAGTTTTAGATCCATCTAACAAACATTCTTGAACATATACATGCCATAACCAAGCAGGTTCCAAGCATCTTGAAATATGGAAGGACTCCTAACTAACATAGGAGATCGACAAGAGAGGTATTTATGATGAAATTTTAATTCTATAAATATTCATTAAAAAATGATCATTATGCATTTGACTAATTCAATGTTAGATACATAGAATTATATAAATTTAGTAGTCTAACTTTGGGTTTTCCTTTTTTGTTTATGTAGGAAGCATCCAACCCACCTAGTGGAGTGAAGAGCCCACATTTTGATCACCCACCAGCAAGACAGGATAGTATAGTTGTCATAGGATGCATTATGAGATATTTTTAGATGGCATATGCCACATTGTATACATAAACATTTATATTATACACATTTTAATGGCATGATCAACCATATTTTCTATATGGATCTATGTACTTTGATATATATTTAAGCAATTTGTCTATGAATACATGAACTTTGATATATATATATATATATATATATATATATATATATATATATATATATATATATATATATATATATATATATATATATATATATATATATATATATATATATATATATATATATATATATATATATATATATATATATATATATATATATATATATATATATATATATATATATATATATATATATATATATATATAATTTGTCTATGTATACATGCATTTTGATATATATTTTTGTCATTTATGTGCACAATGATATACATATTAATTTAGTATAGTATTTTTTAATTTATCATGGATCATGTGTATTGTTCATGTTTATGGAATACCATTCATTTTGATCATGTTTTTTATATTCAATTCAAATGCAATAATTTGTGAAGAACATTTTAACAAACTTTATTATTAAATTTTGATGCAATGTTTAATTTCAAATTATATCATATATGTATAATTTGAAATGATCTTTGCAATCCCTTAAGATGTCACTATAATTCACCAACCCAAACACACTTACAGTACCTTGGAGATTCTTCGATACAAAGTGGTCATGAACATTGGAGGATATCCACAACTAGAACTATGGTTCACCTGACCTTACAAAGCTAATGGTGTTGACAATTTGATGACAAAATCAACAATTTCAAAGTTATGCAATGATGCACCAATAAATTGAGGCACATTACAAGTTTTGGCATTGAGTGATATCATTGTGCTAAATCTAAACCTAATGTGATCTCTTAAAAATGAGATATGTTATTTTAGACTTTGACATGACCATTCTATAGCATTCAACATTTCACTAATAGCCCACACAAGCTCCAAGTTATGACCCTTAGAAAATCAACCTCCAAATGCACTTAGAGCACCTTGGAGACTCTTCAATATGGGGTGACTATGAATAATGGAGGCTCTCCATAGCTAGAAAAAGGGTCTCACTATGGTTCATCTACCCATTCAAAGCTAATGGAACTGAAAATTTGATACCAAGATTAGTGGTTTCAAAGTTACGTAGTGATGTACTAATGAACTGAGGCAAATTGCAAGTTTTGGCATCAAGCGAGATCGTTGTGTTGAATCCAAACTAAATGTGATCTCTCAAAAATGAGATAGGTTATGGTAGGATTTGACATGAAAATCCTATATAATTTGACATTTAAATGATTGTCTCCATGATCTCTGAGTTAGAACCCTCAAAAAATTGACCTCCAAACACATTTAGAGCACCTTAGAGACTCTTTGGTATGGGGTGGCTGCGAATGATGGATGTTATCCATGGTTAGATTAAGGGTTTCACTAGGGTTTACTCACCTATCTAGAGCTAATGGTGCTGATAATTAAATACCAAAATTAACAGTTTCAAAGTGACACAGTGATGCACCTATAAACTGAGGCACACTACAAGTTTTGGTAGCAAGAGAGATCGTTGTGCCAAATCCAAATAGAATGTGATCTCTTAGAAATGAGATAGGTTATTATAGGCCTTGGAATGAAAATCTTGTAGCATTTTAAATTTCACTAATGGGCCCCATGAGCTCCAAGTTACAACCCTTAGAAGATTGACCTCCAAATACACATACTTAGAGAACCTTGGAGACTCTTCAGTATAGGGTAGTTGTGAATGATGAAAGCTCTTTGTGGCCAAAAAAAGGGTTTCACTAGGGTTCACCCAATAATTTGGAGCTAATGGTGTTGATGATTCAATTCCAAGATTAGTGGTTTTAAAGATGTGCAATGATGTAGCTATGATCTAAGGCACACTACAAGTTTTTGCATCGAGTGAGATCATTGTACCAAATCCAAATAGAATTTGATCTCTCAAAAAATGAGATAATTTATTATAGGCCTTAGTATGAACATATTATATAATTTTATGTTTGATTGATAGGCCCCATGAGCTTTAAGTTGCGATTGTCAGAAAATTGAGCTTGAAATGCACATAGAGAACCTTGGAGACTCTTTGGTATAGGGTGGCCAAAAATGATGGAGGCTCTTCATGGATGGAACAAGGGTGTCACTAGGGTTCACCTATCCATTCGAAGCTAATGGAACTGGAAATTTTCTTCCAAGATTAGTGGTTTCAAAGTTGCACGGTGATGGACCTATGAACTGAGGTACACTACAAGTTTTGGCATCGAATGAGATTGCTATGCCGAATCCAAATAGAATGTGATCTCTTATAAATGAGATAGGTTATTTTAAACATAATTATCCTATAGAATTTAACATTTGAACAATAGCCTCCATGAGCTCTGAGATATGACCCTCAGAAGATTGACCTCCAAATGCACTTAGAGTACCTTGGAGACTTTTTGGTATGGGGAGGTCTTGAATGATGGAGGCTCTCTATGGCTAGAACAATGGTGTCACTAAGGTTCACTCACCCATCCAGAGCTAATGACACTAATGATTTGATTCCAAGATCAATGGTTTCAAAGTTGAGCAATGATGCACCAATGAATTGTGGCACCTTGGAGACTCTTTAGTATGAGGTGGCCATGAACATTGGAGGCTCTCTACAACTAGAACATGGGTTTTACTAGGGTTATTACTAAGTAAAAACATTTTTTTTAATCTCCCTCAAGTTTTTGGCACTGAGCACAATGAAAGTTTGGTGTTAGTATTAATTAAAATCATCATTTTTTAGGTCCCTCCACATAAATTAAACATTATGTAAAAATATCTTTATTTCTTACATTGAATCAACAAATTTATATTTACAATATCTCAAGTGTTTCATCAGTATTACATCAATAGACAACTACCAAAAATTGTAGTGCTAAAAATAGAATAGATTTTTCTTCATTCTACTCCTTATTTAGCTTTTATCTTCATGCATGGCTACTCTTCATGATGTACCTACATTCCAATATCATAAAAAAAAAAAATTAGTAAATAATTGTATTAAACAAGATAGTCATCAGTTCACTAAATCATTATAAACAAAATAACATAAGAAGTAAATATACCTAGTTGACTATTCCTATGGGGACCTCTCATTGTTTTAGGGTCTCCAATAGGGCTTTATAATCAACATTAGTAATAGTAAAATGTTATTTTACTTTTGGTCTTCATTAATGCTTCAACAAATTCACATTTGTTTCTATAATAAGATGTGAATATATGAGAATTTTTTTGTCCATTTGATAGTCTTCAAATGTAAGAATTACATTCCTTCTAAGCATGTATGTCCCCAGCCAAGTTCCAACAACAACAAATGAACCAGTAGGATGTGTGAATCCATCATCATCTGTGATTGGTTGTGCAAGCTTTTTTTTACCTCTTACACAATGTACTAAACAATAATCTAATTTCTCATCATTCCCCTGTGGTGCAACCAATGCAAAGACATGTCTTGGTTGATGAAGATCTAATAGATGGTTATGTTCAAGTATACTTTACATGTCATCATTTCTAATAGAGGTATGATAGACAATGGAGTAAGATAATGTGGAGCCCATATGTCCACCCACTCACTCAACTCATAGTGATTCCAATCACACTAAAAATAACCAGGACAAAAGAAAGCTAGCTATCTTGTCAAAATGGTCCATGTAATAGAATTAGAGCTCCGAAATGAATGTTTGATGAGTCTCTACTAGTGGCATAATTTAATCTATCACCTATAGACCCTTCCTCAACCATCCAAAAGAACATGTGCACTATTGAATCAAGAATCCCCACTATGATAATGTTTAACTAAACCAATAAAAAATACTATGAGCATCAATAAGATTTGCTCCTAAAATCTTCAATTTCTCCTTAACTAGACCTCTCTTCACAGATGCCCCTACTCCATCATGTTCCCCTTTCCCATAGCTAGACTCAAAAAAACTTCAACTATGAGGCACTGCCCTCTCTTGTGCATCTTACACAACCAATAAAATATGTGAGAATTCTTGAATTGACCTATGCAATTATTTGACTAAATGACATGTCTAGCCATAACATTGCCATGCTCTTGTAAGAAATCAAAATAATTCTTGAAACAATGTTGCACAAACTCATGAGAGTGAGATCTATCATCACTCATGTAAAAATGGTACTCTCTACTAATCTTCCAATTATCTTCCACACTATTAGGGGCATGCCTATATGTTATTTGGATAAAAATAACAATCTAATTGGAGTTTTAATAATGAGATTGTGTCTCATTTTGGGGCTGCAATGTGTATTTCTCTATAAAGTCAGCAATTGATATAATAGTGCCAATGAGAAAAGTCTCCTAACACATTCTAAATTGTTGATCCAGACTTGTAACTATGCCTTTCATACTTGTAGAACAAATTTGTCTTGAAATCTGAAATAAAACTAGCCACACTAATTTCTTTTGTAGCCAATTCACATCTAGAGCCCTCACCTCCACTCTTCAATGTGTATTTCACCATTTAATATACCATTTTTTTAGTATTGTCCTCGCAAGATCTTGTTTTCACCCCTTATGTAAACATGTGTCAAACTTGGATAAGCCACCACATTCTGAACATTTCTCATTTAAGCAAGCATTTCTATAAAAGAATCAACCATCAACTCTAGGACATAAAAATTGATCTTAAAAGTCTCTTGATGATTTTGGCAGCCCACTAGCACCACAATTCTCCAACATTTCTTTAATATGCAAAGTAGAATGGATAGAGTATAATAGTTCATGGTGCATGGAAAGGTTCACATGATATTTGCAACATGTATTTCAAATTTTAAGTGGCACACAAAAGTATGGCTTCAAGGATTCAAAAGCCCTTTGTGATATATGCAATCTTGGATGACTCTAAATTGTTTGAACAACATTGTTTGACTTACCTCCAAATAATTTTTAGGATGTGGTGTACAGTCTTTGATGCCAATTCTCAACTTCAACACATCTTTAGCATCAGGTGATACATACTCTTGAGTTAGAGTGTCAAAACTATGTAATTTCTTGTTTCACATCATCGGGTAACTTCTTATCAAAACATGGAAGTCTCCCACCAAAAGCCCATGTTTCATTTTGAAGAGAATTGTCAATTCTATCTTAATTATTAATTGCTCTTCTAAAATTAGTATGATTTAGGTTCAAGTCAATTCAATTTTATCTCATATATCTACCCTTTATCTCAAATGATGACTTACCAAAGAGGTTGTAATAACCCTTTGAGCAACTCTCTTATCCTTCTCCTTGCTATTTTTCCCAATGCATAGGTCTAATCTTTTGCATATTTAATAAGTACATATAAGTTGACATTGCTCCACCACTGGCTTGTTGCCAAATAAATCTTATATAGCCTTGAAGCCCACAACCAAATGGTTCTTTGTGATTTGTTTCCTTCCAAATTAGTAATAATCATTTCATCAATTTTTATTATCCATTTTGATGTTCTGGGCACTTCATGTTGATTATAATTAGGAGATATGTAACATTCCTATGCATTTTCATTTTCAACATGGTCAATCATGGCATTTACATTACGAATTGGTAAATTTTCATTCTCCAAATTTTCAATCTCGACATTACTATTATCAATTAGTATATTTTCATTCCCCAATTGAATATATTCATTTTTTGACTCTATGATTTCACCTTCGATCAATACATGATCAACTTGATTCACATTTAACATACCATGTCTCTTCCTTCAGTGATTTACCTTGTCCCTTTCCCTATATTTTGCAATATCTTCATTTGATACCTTCCTTTTTAATTTAGCATTTCAGTGACTACTAATCCCCATTTATACAACAATAACAGACACCTAATCAAATCTTGTAATAACCTTTTCAATTGTATGGGCACCAAACAATCTTTTTTCTCCAAACCTATGAAAATGGCCCCCAAATAAATGTGATTGTTAGGTTTGCAGTGACAAAGAATATTTTGGGAAAAAGTATGCTAGTATTTTGAGTACCTGATCCCATATTGGGTATCTGATATTATCAGGTATTCAATTCATGATCAAATACCTAACTAGATATTAGGTACATGAAATGATTAATCAAATTTTGGAAGGAAATCAAAATTTGGCAAGTGTGGGAAATAACAACTAAATTGTATATAATGTTATATATTACAATTTATTAGTATATTATTATTAAATACAATATATTTATATATATGATTATTATTATTATTATATAATATAGTAGTGCATTATTATTATTTTAGTAACATATATATGATGATGATTATTATTAAATATATTATAGTCAAATGGGTCAAAAGGGGTCATAGATAACCTATGACCTCTTTCATCATATTATGTTCTTCATGTTCTTCTACATCCTAATGATGGATCGTGTAGTATGATCCGAAACATTGATGGTAAAAAAACTCTACACAATCAAATCTACAAAGTAAAACTCATTTTCATGGATTGTGGAAATCTAATAGATCTAACATATTTCATGACAACATATGTCCCTAGGGGTCCTTTGTTTGAATGGGTCGAAAGGGGTCATAGGATAACCTATGACCCCTTTTGGCACATTTCATGACGACATATGTCCCAAGGGGTCACAGGTTATCCTATGACCTATTTTGACCCATTCAAACAAATGGGGTCATTTGTTCGAATGGGTCGAAAGAGGTCATAAGATAACCTATGACCCCTTTCAATGTATTTCATGATGACATATGTCCCTAGGAGTCATGGGTTATCCTATGGCCCCTTTCAACCCATTTGAACAAATGAAATAGGTCCCTAGGGGTCAAAAGGAAATAGGTCTACGTTCGAATGGGTCAAAAGAGGC
This sequence comes from Cupressus sempervirens, assembly GCA_028749045.1. Lineage (NCBI taxonomy): Eukaryota > Viridiplantae > Streptophyta > Pinopsida > Cupressales > Cupressaceae > Cupressus > Cupressus sempervirens. The sequence continues at coordinate 439,141,319 of CM053786.1, read as the reverse complement.
CATAGGATAACCTATGACCCATTTCAATGCATTTCACAACAACATGTGTCCCTAGGGTTCCTAGGACCCCTAGGTACCAATTTCATTTGTTCGAATAGGTTGAAAGGGGTCATAGGATAACCTATGACCCCTTTTGACACATTTCATGACAACATATGTCCCTAGGGGTCCTAGGGACATAGGACCCCTAGGGACCTATTTCATTTGTTTGAATCGGTCAAACAACACATTTCATGATAACATATGTCTCTAGGGGTCCTAGGACCCCTAGGAACCTATTTAATTTGTTTGAACCGATTGAAAGGGGTCATCAGATTACCTATGACCCCTTTCGATGCATTTCATGACAACATATGTCCATAGCGGTCCTAGGACCCCTAGGGACCTATTTTATTTATTCGAATGGGTCAAAAGGGATCATAGGATAACCTATGACCCCTTTCAACATATTTCAAGATAACATAAGTCCCTAGGGGTCCTAGGACCCCTAGGCACCTATTTAATTTGTTTGAATGGGTTGAAAAGGGTCATATGTTATCCTATGACCCCTTTTGACACATTTCATGATAGGACTTATTTAATTTGTTTGAATGGGTCAAAAGGGGTCATAGGTTATCCTATGAACCCTTTCTTTATCTTATGGCCCATTTCAATGCATTTCATGACAACATATGTTCCTAAGGGTCATAGGACCCCTAGGGACCTATTTCATTTGTTCAAATGGGTCAAAAGGGGTCATGGGATAACCTACAACTCCATTGGACTTATTCTATTTGGTTTGTTCAAATGGGTCAAAAGGGGTCATAGGATAACCCATGACCCCATCGGACTCATCACATCATTACATGTGTCCCTAGGGGTCCTATAACCCTTAAGGACATACGGTAATCAATGTTGTGGGTCAAATGCGGTCATAGGCTAGCCCATGACCCCATTTGATCCATTGCAACTATTACCATAGACTACATTACTATATTTTATAATAATAATATATGACTATGTATTAAATATAATAATAATTTATTACTCGATTGTATAATAATAATAATCATCATCATATGTATTACCATATTATATTTAATAATAATAACCATATTTTACTATATAATAATGATAATAATACATTACTATATTATATAATAATATATGACTATTTATTAAATATAATAATATATTACTAGATTATTTAATAATAATAATAATTATATTATACTAATATCTACTAATATATAATATTATACCAATATATAATAATATACAATATTGTTGAACACTTGCCAAATTGATTTCCCTCCAAAATTTGGGCAATCAACTTTTGAAAAAAAATGTTGCCACCAAATTTTGGGTACTTGATCTTGGATGAGGTATCTAATTGGTCAACTTGAAAAACATGTTTAAGACATGTTTCACTAACATTCAGACTTCAAGTAGCCATCTGGCAATATTTTTTTCTATCAAAATTCAATGAAACAAAAAGAGTTTTTTGATAACACTCTTGAGATTCCATCGATATGATTTCTATCAAATTCTGACTTCGATAAGTACTTATTAGTTGATTTTTAATGAAGATATCTATAAATTGTTGATTGATACACTGATTGAAAATAGCTATAACTTTCAAACGTTATAACATTTTTGAAATCCAAAAGTTGTTTCACATTCTATGCTTCACCTAGTATAAGAAAAATTAATTAATTAATTAGTAAAGTTTTCAATTAGTTAAGGTAGTCAAGAATGAGAGTTATTTTATTCTAAACAAGTTATAGTAGAAAATTCATATTTAATTATTTATTCAAAATAAATATACCCAAAAATATGTGTCACATTTGAGCATGAGTTTACTTTTTATATCTATAATTATATCAAAAACTATTATCATTTGATTTTGATTAAACACCTACTTTTTATTTTTACCCTAAAATTTTTGTAGTACTACATTAAAATCCAAAATTTTGACAAACCAAATAATTTTTTCTCTAGATAAGGCATAGTAGTTTACAAACTACATTCGATTTCCTGCATATTATTTTCTTACAACCTTTTGATATAAAGCCCATAATTTCTTTAAAATTATGTGTTAAGTTAACATAACCTTGATTTGTTGGTTTTTCACTACCACTTAAGGCCATTGTTTAGTTGACCATGATCTTGCACATACCTATAACAACTAATGCACCATAATCAAATACAACTATTGAAATAACTAGCAAATGATGGGGAAGTTATTGTCCTATCTTGAGATGGCGAGTGTTGGTAAGGGAGGGAAAAGTGATTTTCAAAATTCAAACTCTGAATAGGGTGGGATTTCTTTAGAATCTCAGAATCAGGCCCCTAGCTTGGGGCATGAGTTTTTGAAGGAGGATAGTCAGGGATTTTTAGGAACAATAGACCAGAAGGAGAAAGATGGTGGGGACCTAAATGCTCCACCCAAGGGGTTGTACAAGATTTCATCAGTTCCCAAGGTGGGTATATGTAGCTTTGCTAAATGGTCATCGCTTTTCACAGTCAAGCCTATAGGTAAGTCCTCCTTTCCTCCTATAAAGATTTTCCTTGAGGTGAAGAAATGTTCTTGTGCCATTGCCATTCCAGATGAGCTTATGGATCATAGTATAGCATCAATGACTTTGAATTTGGTTGGTAAATTCTTAGGGCCAAGGTCAAATATAGATATTCTGAGATCTTTCGTTCAAAAGAAATGGGCCCTCAAAGGTCAAGTCTCTATCATGACAATGGCTAAGGGCTTTATGTCTTTTGATTTCTCTTGTATGGAAGACCTCTCAAACATTCTATGTGAGGGGCCATGGGATTTAGTTCATTCCACTCTGGTTCTTCAGAAGTGGTCCTCTAAGATGAATCTGAATGACTCTTTCTTTGTGCAAGCCCCTATTTTGGTAAGGCTTCCAAAACTCCCCTTAGAATTTTGGAACAAAGATGTTTTTGTGGTGGTAGCTAGCTCCTTCAGGGAGATCCTCTCAATAGATCCAATTATAGCCTCTTAAAGATATCTTACTTATGACCATATCTACATAAGGGTAAGGGAGGGTGTGAATATGCTAGAAATAGTGACATTCCACTCAAAATTGGGAGTGCATGTTCAAAAAATAATTTATGAGTCTATTCCTTTTGCATGTTTCCTCTGCTTTAAATTAGGGCATAAGGCAAACCAATATCCTAGAGCTAAGGTAGAAAGGAAAAAAAAGTAAGACTAATAGTACTTTAGTAAAGGGTAAGAAAATGGTTTGGAAATAGAAAACAACCAATACATCAGAGAACCAGGATGGGACTCTGAAAAAAAATAATGTCCTCGAACAGGAAGGAGATCAGAGCAATGAAGGAGGAAAAGGATCAAATGTGTCCAAAAATAAGGACCACGTTGTTGAGCCCCAAGCCATAGAAAATGCAAGTAAGGATTCGCTGAATGAGAAAGAGTGGGAAGTCGGTACACTAAGGGACCCTTGAGAGGAGATCAAGTTGGTAGAAGAATTTTTGGCCCCTACCAGAGAACTAGGTGGATCCCCAATGGACTATGATCACAAACTTAGTGAAGGAAACAAAGGAGATGAGGTAAGCCATGTAGGGTAGGAGAAGGAAGATGAGGTTTAGAATCAAAGGCTTCCTTTGGAACCCCCTTTGGCTTCTTTGGTGAATCTGCCAACTTCCAATGCCTTGAGGAAGAAATTTTTAGACCTAATCAATAATTCTTCCCTAGACCAAATCTTAGAATTGGAGGAATGGATTAATAGTTGCTCTCAAGACAACAAAGGTAAGGGAAGTATGGTTAAAAAGAAGAAAAACTCTAAATCAAGATTATCTTCCATTTTCCCCAACTATGACTAGAAGCAGGATCAAAACAGATTTTGGGTTAAAACCTAAGTCTCTAGGAAGAAAAAGTCTGAGTTAGGCATTACAAGACGAGGCCAAAAAAGAACTTTGTAGATGGGAGCTAGAGAACCATCAAGGAATGTTCTGCAAAAAGGAAATAAAGATCATATCTTGGAACATAAGGGGCCTAAATGGTGCCCACAAATAGGAGATAGTCTAGAATATGATTAGACATCAAAGACTTAATTTTTTACTGATTCAAGAAACAAATATGATAAAAGACATGGTCAGAAAATTATCTTTTAGTTGCAATATGAGTAGTGAAGCCATATATTTAGAAGGAGCTGTAGGGGGGGCTTTGACACTTTACAATAAATAGGCTTTCCAAATCTCCACTATTCTTAATGACGGTAATGCTCTCCTTTGTAAGGTTTTCCATGTACATAGTGGTGACTCCTGGTTTATTTTAAATGTGTATGCTCCTAATACTAAAAGGGAAAGAAGGCTTTTTTGGCCCAAGATTCTTGATGCAATTCACAATAGTAACATAAATAAAGGTGTTATTATGGGGGATTTCAAGACCCCCCTTTTAGATGAAGAAAAATCAGGAGGGCTGGCCATGGATCAAGAAAGAAAATCAGACCTCTCTAATTTTATGAACAATTTGGCCTTTATGGATCTTGATCTTTTGGGGGGATGATTCATTTGGTCAAATAGGAGAACTAGTGGGGATTGTATCCAGGTTCATTTGGAAAAAGCCCTCATTTCCCCATTCTAGATGCACACCTACATGTGTAGACTTTCTCATCTTCCCAGAGTTGGGTCAGACCACTCGCCCATCTCACTTTCATTTAGTCATTTGATTGTTAAACAAAAGTTCCCTTTCTATTTTGAGAAGATGTAGACTTCCCACCAAAATTTGGAAGCTAAGATTTCTTCTTTGTGGAATATAGAGGTGGAAGGTGCATCAATGTTTAGGATAGTGCAAAAATTGAAAAATGTGAAAAAAAACATTGAAGTCTGGAATAAGACAAATTTTGGGCATATTGTTCAGGAGAAGGATGAGAAGATGGACCAGCTTTTGAAAAGTCTAGGAAAGGATACAATAGGAAGGATTCAATGATCAAATTAGGAGTGAAGAAAGGTCTATCCTATCTGACCTCCATAATATCATTAGCAAGGAAGAGTACTTTTGGAAACAAAGATCTAGAGTCAACTAGCTCAAAGAGGGGGATCAAAATACGAGGTTTTTCCATCTCTCCACCTCAAAACACTATGCACACAATAGGATTTGAAGTGTAAAGAGGGGATAGACCTCTTTGACAAAGGAAAATTAGATTGTGGATGAAGTAATACATTTCTTTTCTTCACTTCTCTCTAAGGATTCTTCACTTTCACTGGAAGATCAAGAGGATATTTTGACTTCAATTCACACTATGCTATAGGAACATCATAATTCTATGCATAAGGCTATTACCTCTTCGCATGAAATTTACCAGCTCTACTATCTCTTCTTACTGACAAAGCTCCAAGGCTAGATGACTTCTTGACTTTATTCTTCTAGAAATATTGGGAGGTGGTCAAAGGGGATGTGGTGAAGGCAGTTCCATAATTTTTTGGGGCTAGGAACCTTTTGAAGGAACTTAATGCTACTTTTTTGGTGTTAATCCTAAAAATGCTAGGAGCAAATTGGATGGAGAATTTCAAAGCCATAAGCCTATGCAATTATTTTTATAAAATCATTTTGAAATTTTTGACCACTAAAATTCTTAGTGTTCTCCATTTGATTATTTCTCACAACAAATTGGCTTTGTCCCAGGGAGATAGATTCTAGACTCAATAATGATGGTTCATGAAGTGATTCACTCTTTGGAAACTAGGAAGAGGGAAGGATTCCTACTCAATTTGGACCTATCTAAAGCCTATGATAGGGTGGACTGGGACTTCTTGAAAGCTATTCTCTAGGCTTTTGGATTTGATCTCCAAATTTGTAAATTAATTCTTCAACTTGTTTCCACCCCCTCTCTGGCTATTTTAATCAATGGAGCTCCCTCAAATTTCTTTTTCCGCTTGAGAAGGCTTCGACAGGGTGATCTCTTATCCCCAATTCTATTCATTATTATGACGAAGTGTATTGGAAGGTTAATCTTGAGGAAAATATAGGATCAAAGTGTACATGGTATTAAGCCATCATCCGAATAGATTACTTTCACCCATTAGCAGTTTGTGGATGACACAATTCTGGGTGGGGAAGCCACAGTTCAAGAGGCTAAGGTGTTAAAATGTTTGTTGGATACTTACACAAGGGGTTCAAGACAGGCTATAAACTGGGAAAAAAGCTTGATCTTTTTTGTAAACACCCCAATTGAGTGATAAAGAAAGATAGCTCGTATCCTTGGATGTGGTGTGGGGTCTCTTTTAGCTAGCTACCTTGGAATGCCACTGTGGTCAAAACCGCTAGAATCTTTCTAGAATGGCATTATTAATAGATTTAATAAGTTGGTAGGATGGAAAGGAGCTACCCTTAGTCAAGCAGATAAATGTACCTTGGTGAAATCAATTCTTCAAAACCTCCCAACTTATGCCCTTAGCTTTTTTAGGATCCTAGTTAAACATGTTAATAGAATGGAGAAAATCTAGAGGGACTTGTTTTGGATAGGGGTTGAAGAAAACAAGAGATATCATTTAGTGGCATGGGACAATGTTTACTTGCCTAAAAGCTATGGTGGTCTAGGCATTAGAAAAATTAGACACCTCAACAATGCTTTGCTAGCAAAGAAAATATGGCGCATTTTTCAAAATTTTGGAGAATGACAGGATATTATGGTGGAAAAAATTTGATAAGGCATTCCCTCAGCTTCATATTTAGCAAAGCTGATCTTCCACATAGATATTTTATTTAGAATGGGATCCTTAAGGCAAACCCTTTGGCTAAATCAAAGGCAACGTGGAAAGTAGACAATGGGGAAAGTTTCTTATTCTAGTAGGATAACTAGTTAAGCCAGGGACCCCTCATAGATCACCCTAACTATGAGATATGGGCTAGTTTATGTATAAGAATATTTGGCTTGAAAGTCAGTTACTACAAAGCTGATCAAGGATGGAAAGACCTATCCCTAGTTTCCCAAGATCTTAAACCACTGATGACTATTCTGAATGCCATGATCCTTAATAACAAGAGGGAGGAAATTATGTGGGGAGACAATTCAAATGGGTTATATTTAGTTGCATTAGGCCATTTCTCACTGTGGAATAGGATGGAGAAACCTATCTAGACAAAGGCTTGGATGACTAGCTTGACTCCAAAAATCAACATATTCTTCTAGTTGCTTCTTTAAGAAAATAATCCCACCTTGGATAACCTAATTATGAGGGGTCAGATTATCCCAAATAGGTGTAGCCTTTGCGAGAATTATTTGGATTCAACCAAAAACTTTTTTATTCATTGCCCCTACTCCTTAGAGGTATTGGATCTTATGACCATGGGCTATGGAGTTAGTTGGTGTAAACCAACCAACATCCAAGAATTCTTTGGACAATTGACTAGCATATACAAAGGAATGAAGACATGGGTGATATGCTCCTAATCCCTTCCATATTTCTGCTAGAGAATATGGAAAGAGAGGAAAAATCATATTTTTAGAGATAGGGAACCCCCTGCTTTTGTTATCACAAATAAAATTGTTACCACCATGAAGGAGAACTTCGACCTTAGAAAGTGAGGAGACAGTGAAGAAGGAGGAAACAACATAGAAAAGAAAAAGGGTAGGGATAGGAAAAGATAGGAAGCTAGGTGGCTTTCCCCCCCTAAAGAATGGCATAAAGCCAATTTTGATGGGGTAACCAAAGGGAATCTTGGCCCTGTCAGCTATGGAGGAAATTGGCTCTGGCTACCAGAATTGAGAACCTTTGGCTGGAGGGAGACTCTTTAAATATAATAAATTGTTTAAAAGGTTGCTCTAAACCCTCCTGGACCATTGCAAATATGGTGGAGGAGATTCAATTAGACTTGGGTAAATTCAAAAGGGTCCACATCAGCCATGTGTATAGAGAGGTCAACTTAGCCATGGACTAGTTTGTGAATGAGGTGGTAGTAAAAAACATAGCAATGATTTGGCACAATGGAGATATCTTTCCTGTGGCCATGAATGAAATTATAATGTTGGAATGTATCCAGGGAAGTATGAAGGAAATCTTACATTAATTATGGAAATATATGTAATATTGCAAGTAAGACAAAATGTTAATGAAAAATATGGAAAGGTAATAACTCTCCATCATTTTGTGTACTTGTGGCATGTATTATGGGTCGCTTTGCCTATCCCCATTAAAATTGCCAAAGTTAAGAAATATTTAGGGATACAAAAATGGTAGGAAGTTGAAGTCTATGAATGCAAGATTTTTGAACAAGAATTCAAGATGGTTGGGGAGAGGATCAGGAAGGAGCCGACCAAGGAGACAGAAAAATGGAGGAAAAGAAAAAATGTCAAGAATAACCTAGAGAAGAGTGGTATAGTGAGGTACATTAAGAAACTCCATGGATTTGATAAGGAGACCACCAAGCTAATGGTGAATACCTAGAAGGATGGACATGTAAAAATTGATGAGGTTTCTCATCAAATCAATGTGGAAATGATAGCTCAGATCACGAAGATACCCATAGAGGGGATAAATTTTTACAAGGATAAGGAAATGTCCACTAAAGCAGTTAAAGATTTTGTGAAGTATGAGGAAGAAAGGAAGTAGTTAGTGAAGGTTGAGACATACTACAAAATGGAGTTGATAAAAAAGTTGTGGAGGTATGTTTTAAGGGTAGTTATTGAGTATATTTCTTTGGACACTAGATTTGACAGAGTTAGAACACACCACTTTGTTCTGTTAAATCATTTTAGGCATGGCACAAAAAATTCCTTTCCTTTTTATTTGTTTACTTCAATGAGTAAGGGCATTGAGGGTTTTAAGAAAAAACCTAGTGCAAACCCAGCCCTACATGATGGTTTGCTCCTATTGGTCTATGAATATCTTAAGACCCAAACAAGGGGGAAATCTTTAGGCCACTCTATGGATGATTATGAGGCCATTGGGAGCTCAAACTATTCTAATTCTTAGGATGTTCAAAGTCTTAGCTCAAAATATGAGGATAAAACCTCCTTGAAAGGTAAGAAGCCTAAGGGAGGGTTGAAAATTCCTCCTCCAACCAACACTGTTCCTAGTAGAGAGAGCCCTTGGGGTTTAATCCCCAATCCATTGAAATAGGAGGAAGAGGAGTATAATGAAGAGGAAGAGGAAATGGAGTCAGAGGAAGAGAAGAAGGGGGAAGATAGTGAGAAGATGGGGGAAGATACTTCTATGCTTTCAGGGAACCCAAAAAAGAGAAAGGGTGGGGAGGAGCTATAGCTGGAAGAGAGAAAAGATCAGATCCCTGAGGCTTCAAGACCCTTCCCTTCTATCTCTCCATCTTAGGAGATTAAGAAAATGGTGGTGGAGGATAGTGGGGAGATAATTATGAAAGATAGAAGGAGGTCATGGAGAAACTTCAACACTCAAATGGCCAAGATGGGGATTGTTAGGGAGAAAGTGAACTTGCATGTCATGGAAGACATAGAAGGAAAAGCCCATTTCGATGAACTCATAGATCCTGCTCTAGTTGCAATTTTAGATAATGCAAGAGAAATAGGGCTCAATCTACTCAATAATGCCAAAAATAACATGATAGATAATTTTCTCTCTATTAAGTGGTTGTTCCATGAGATTGAGGCAATCAAGGAGAAAAGGAGCTAGAAGTAAGGCCGCACGACGAGCAGTGACCAGGTTCATTTTGTTAGCCAAGAGGATCATCTCTCAAAGATTGAGAAAAGGGTGCAAAAGATGGAGATATCAAACCAAAACCTATCTAATAAGGTGATTTCTACCCTAAACATTCTGAATGAGAACATCAATAGTCTGGGTGAATCATTGAAAAATGTAGGAATCGATGGGGATAAGGAAGAAAAGGCCAGCTCAAAACTCAGGCAGACTGAGGGAGAAATGAAAGAGACCAAGGGCCAAGTGGAATGAACTAACAATTTGAAATAGGAATTAAAGCACCAATGAGGAATTAGAAAATTTTCAAGATCCAGATAGTGAGAAATAATTGCTAGTGGACTAATTTTTTTGCTTTGTACTATCTTTAGTTTAGAGTTTTTGGCTTTTGTCTCTTAGCCACAGACCTATCTTTTGTTATGGCTTTTTATAGTTAGTTATATAGGGTCTATACTTTATTTAAAATTATTATTTCAAATATTATGTAAAAACTCTCAGGTTTTAGGATCCCTGTAAAACCTATTTTTCTTAATCAAAAAGTAGCAAATGATAAAAATGAAAAGGTTATATATTTAATATGATGGCAAGATAAAATATGAAACTTGACAAGAAAAATGAAGAGAATAAACCAAATTCAAAGGTCAATAACATGATCCTCATGAGCTACCACAAATCCATAAACTTACTCACAAAAAGAAAGGAAAATATTGGGGCCATTTAAGAGGCTTAGCTTGGTCAATGCACAATTTTCGTGTATCCACCTCCAAGGACAACCAACTCTAGATATGATATGATATGATAATTGCTGATAGATAAAAAAATTGAAATGGAAATTAGAATAATGGTAAATGTTATACATGTAAATAGAAATGAGATATAGAATTACAATACTCTCAAAGACATGATAAAATAGAAGGATAATGAGAGATATTTCCCAAAAAGGCCAATGGAGAGTTGAAATGTGAAGATTGCACCACAAAGAAGAGCTTGACAATACAATAATTGAGATAAATCTATAATAAAATAGATGTATGAAGTGCAAAATGGATATGATAGATGTTTATGAGAGCTTGGTATTTAAAAAATGAGAGTATAGAGTGATCTTAAAATTATAGACTGTTAAAGGAGAGTCAAGAATATAAAAATGAAATCTATGAGGGTTTTGTTTAAACTTAGATGTAATTTGCACATGGAATCCATTATTTGGGCATTGCAATTTTTGGATGGAAAGTTTGTAATAGTCAAATGACTATTTGTATGTCAACAAATTCAAGAATGTAAATGTTTGATGTGGATTTCTTTGCATCATGCTTGTGTCTGTCATCACAAGGGCTTTCTTATGTGGATTTTAGACTCAAATTTGTATTAGCAAGTGACATAAATGGGTAAAGGTGGTTGGATTAGGATAATGTAGGTTCATTTTATACTAAGCTACGGACTTACATGACAATGAACAATTTAAAAATCAAGGTTACTCAACTCGATGTAAAAAGTTGAACATCTTATCAACCTTATGTCAAAAAGTTGAAAGAATAAAATTTGTAGGAAATTGGATTTAGTTTCCAAACTACCCCTTTTATGAAAATAATTAATCTAATTGTTGAAAGTTTTAGATTTCAATGTAGTAGTATGAATATTCAAAAAAAAAAGTATGTGTATGTCTAATCACATTAATTACAATCAAATGTTGATATTTTTCACAAGATTCTAGATATAGTAGCTCATATCTAGATGTGATGCATATTTTTATGTATTCTTTTCTAACTAAATAATTAATTATAAATTTTCCACTACACCTTTTTCATAAGAAAATAACTCATGTGTTTGTCTACCTTAACTGATTCAAAACTTTATAAATTTTTTTTTTTTCCCTTATAATGGGTGAAGCATAGAATGTGATGCATGTTTTAGATTTAAAAAATATTAAACCATTTGAAAGTTATAGTTTTTTTTCAATCAACCTATCAATATGGACCTAAGAGGTAACTCAATGATGCAATACAAAGTAGGAGAATTGCCAAAGGAGATGTCCTAGCCCCTAGCAAATAACCACACAACATAAACATAACAACAAAGCAATATCTGATACAAAATCACAACACTTTATTCATAAAATAACTGATTACATGTAATGTGTTGAGCTGTAAGGCCTTCCCAATTACAACCAAATACAATAGCAATTACAAAAAAGTTCTACAAGTTCCCACAAGATCCAATCCAAATGCTAATCCCAGCTAATCAAGATCTAAACTCTAGATAAGAACACTAAGAATAATCTACACTTGTACCCTCATGTCCACCAAGAAATCCTCTGGTTCTCAAGCCTTAGCTACTAGCCCTTCAAACTTCACAAACTCACAACTCCACTACAATCCTACTATAAAATGCCTCACATTCGATGCTCTATCCATAGACTTAGGAAAACTTTCCCTTCAGCTATTACACACTAAACTCAAGATCCACTCCCTTTGAATATGAATAAATAAAGACTCCACAAGACCCCCTACTTATACCCAACTAAGCCACAAGTTGGCCTAGTTCATTAAAAATTAAATTAAATACCTTGCATTAAATATATGTTGAGCCACAAGTTAGCCTCCAATAAATATTAAATACCAAAACATAAATAAAATGTGAAAAGTTGGCTCACTAACAACTCAACACCTACAGGAACTAAGACTAGACCAAGTGTTAGAAAAACCAAGCCAAGCATCAGCCAAATCATAAGCATTGTCGAGCTCCTAGTACATGTCAAGCATAGTGAATGTTGAGAAACAATATTCGTCAAGCTCCTTCAACAACTGGGCCCTTTTCAATGACTGAGCTCCTTGGCCAAAACTATGCCTAGTAATAACCAAGCATTCACCCTTCTTCTTCAACTGAGCAACAAGCTTATCCACCAAGCCCATTTTGTCAAGCTTCTAATTGAGAAACACCATAGAGATAATTGAACACCTTTGGCTTTCCATAAAGTTGCTAGAATCTTTAGGAACCTTAAATTCCTCTGCATCATTCAATTACAAAAATAGGTAACAAAGAACATGTGTACCAAGATGGTAGAAAGAAGAGTGGACACATAAAAAAAAAAATTCTCAATAACTAGATTAAGTTATGAAAGAATTCAAAATTGGGCTAAGCTTGGTAACCAAGCCTAGAAGATTTTTTTTAGAAAAAAAAGTGGTAAGAAACAATTGGGTTCCAAGGAATAAAAAGCTCTTCAAAATCTGATTAAGTTGTGGAGAAGAAAAAACATAATTTTACCTCTCCAAAATCTAATTAGGTTATGAAGAGATAAAAATAGACACTACCTTAGAAGTAATATTTTTACATCTAGACTTTAACTGACTTTGTTCAAAAAGAATTAGAAAGCCCTTAACATGATCTTCAACATAATGGAACTAAAATAATCCAAGGACATTAAGTTTTTTCTTTCTCATTCATTTTAATCTAGCATGGTCTAAAATAACCATTCATTATTTACCAAATATGTAAATAAAAATGCTAATATGCTCTCTCTCTGTCTCTCTCCAACCATCCCAAATTATACATAACCTTATAAGGTAATGGATAAGTGAAAATTTTGTCTTTTCATCTTCATAACCTAATTAGATTATGGAGAATTTGACTTTGACTCTGAGAGAGAGAGAGAGAGAGAGAGAGAGAGAGAGAGAGAGAGAGAGAGAGGGAGGGAGGGAGGGAGGGAGGGAGGGAGGGAGGGAGGGAGGGAGGGAGGGAGAGAGAGAGAGAGAGAGAGAGAGAGAGAGAGAGAGAGAGAGAGAGAGAGAGAGAGAGAGAGAGAGAGAGAGAGAGAGAGAGAGATCAAAACATGTTAGCATTTTGATTTACTTATTTTTTGTATGTTAGAGGTATGACTACCTATTTTAGACTATTCTTGATTTAGGTGGATAGAAAAAATATATTCTTAATATGGTTTTAGGTTCATCATGTTCCCGATCTCATTAATAGATTTTTGACACATTTCAAATGGAGTCAATTAGATTCTAGATGTGAAAGGTATGGCTTCCAAAGTATACCCTATTTCTATATCTTCATAACTCATACTACTTTTCAAGAAGTAAAAATTATGTTTTTCCTTCTTCATAACCCAATTAGGTTATGGAGAATTGAAAATGTACATTTTCCTTTTCATAACTTGATTAGGTTATTTGAATCTTAAAAACTTAATTGGGTTGTGGCTTGGTAATGGCCTAGGGAGCTGACCCAAACACTTGGGAGCTCATTTTTCCTCCATTTTTGTTCCTTTAGACATTTTTTCATCTTCTAAGATGATTTATTGTCTTTTCCTTTATCAAAGTTACAATGGTGAAGTTGGAATCTCTAAAATCACCACCATAATATCACATGTCTTCTTAGCTTTCTAACCATGTAATATTTTCTATTTTTGGACAACATTATCATTGTAAACTTTAATTACTTTTACCATGTCTTTGTAGTCTTCAGAAACATATGTCTACCTTTATTTTGATAACTTTTGATATACTTAGCAAAATTCAAAATAAATCACACATTATTGTTCTACACATTATTCTATATACTTTTAAATAAAAATAGTTTCATTTTTTATTATTTTGATGCAAATTATGTCCAATGTGTGAATAGGTACCAAAATTCATGATGTGATCAATTCAACACATTAATAAAAAATACCCATAAAAAAATTACAAAAAAATATACCACTTCTATAAATTGCTCTTACCTATCATCCTACCTAAGGGATTTTCAAAATACTGAATAGAATTGTCATTATGTAGTGCATGGAAATAACTATGTTATGATTTTCTAAAAAAATTGGAATAATTTTTCATGCTTACGGGGTTTCACCCACTTAATCTTACATATTTTCAATGAATCTTTAGTAGTTTAGAAATTACATTTACTAAACAATAATTTTTAATTTTTTACACATCTCTTCATTTGGAGTGGATGACCTTTAAATTTTTTATCCACTTATATCTTATTTTTGTTCAACATCTTGGAGCACTTACCCTAATTCCTTATTAGTGCAGGAGCACCCTAGGATTTTCTGAGGTCCTAGTAACAACTTTGTCTTGCTGACTCTTAGATGGGTCAGAGCATTTGATAAAGGCCTCATGAACAACTTGTTTGTGTTTATACATTTTCTTATATTGATTTGGAGCCTAATAAGGAAGTTAGGCCAAGTTTTGCCAATATATTACTTATATGGGAAAAAGTTTTTCATGAGGGCAAACTTGGGCCTAGGAGTCAAAATGATGGTTAAGGGAATGGAAGGGATTTTTTAGAGTCTATGTAGTGTTCAAAAACCATTTGGCATCCTTCCATGTCATTACATCAAAAGAAAGAAATTATTTGTGCAAAGTTGTAAAAGTTGCCAAAAAGTTGTCACATTGCAACCTTGATTACACCTTTTGGGAAGATGTGGAAAAACATGTCAAGACCATTTCTAGTGCCCAAAAAAAAAGTTGGGATTGAATAACCAAGTATATCTAATCCCTTTCCATCTATTTTGAGGACGATGGGTGTTAAGAAGTTAAAGTTGAATTAACAAACAAAAAATTATTACCAAAATGACCTTGCACGATGAAAATCTTGTGTATTGTGGATTGATATTCAATTATTTTTCTGTTAAATTTTTTTTTTTGTCATTTTTTAACTCTATAGAAATCTTAGGTTTTGATGTGAAGTTTTAGTAGGAAAAATAAATTTCCTTTGTTTACTGCTAGTTTACATGTTGAAATTGAGTGTTTTGCAAAGAATGGGTCCTAACTTCATTTTCCACTATTGAATTGATATGGTCTCTTAAGAAAAGAACGTAGAATCAATGCGCTTTACACCATTTTTTGTTGGAGGAGAAACAATCTCTATTTTGTTAATTTTAAAATGAAGTCCTAGGCGAGTCCATGAGCAACCTATATAGGTGATAGTCCTAATAAAGACATGAAATACTTGCAAAAGTAAGACTAATGACTAGGATAACCAATGTTCAAGAAAGAAAAAGGTCTTAGGATAGTATATGATCGATGATGCAAGTCTATGATGCACAAGAAGAAATCCCAAGCTACCTAGTGCAAGGAGAGATGAACAACTAGGGCCAAAGTCACACCCAACTATCCAACCACCTCATTGAGTAAACACAATAGAAGAAAAATAAAGAACAACATCAAGGAGGGAGAGAAAACAAAATTTTATTGATTCATCAAGTTATAGACATACATGCCCATCTGTAAGGCCTTTTGGGTTATGACCATTAACAAAATAGGGTGTCTGCACCAAGTTGGTGTATAAAAAAGTAAGCACCCCCCAAAAAAAGAAAAAAAATTAGTAACCTGATTGGGTTTTCAATACCCTAATTAGGTTATTTAAAAGTGAAATTCCAGCTGGTATCCAAACCTAGCCATTATACTTTAAAAAACTTGATCTGGTTTTGTAAAACCTGATCGGGTTATTAAATTAGATAATTCAAAAAACCCAATCAGGTTTTACGGTTTTTGTAAACTATATATTTTGTCTATTGTCTACATTTGAGGGCATTTTTATACCCTCAAACAGAGGCAACAACATGGAGTGCAGAGGAGAACATCAAAACCCAATTGGGTTTAGCATAAACAATGATTTTTTATTGCAATTCCATCCATGGCACCCCACAAACATGGTAGGTCTTCATTTCATTCTTCATTTATGTATTTTTTGTCAAATTTTGTAATGTGGTTTTGTAATTTAAAATAAAATAAAATATAGATGTATCAAGGAATCCAAGATAATGAGGGAGATATAAAAGACCATCTCTTACACAATAAAACCCTCCACCCATCATGAAAACCACAAAATACTTGCTAATTGTGACACAACCACAAAACCCTCCACCCATAGTATCACAACCACAAAACCCTCCACTCAATCTTTCTATTTAACAACCAACACCTCCTATAAGCCCTCTATGCATACAATTACATCATTTAACTACTATACATTCAATCTAATTTAATTTTCACTTGACCAATTTACCTGTGTCTGATCTCATGCACCAGATTCTTCAGTAGAGCTTTTAGATTCTTAGCATAGGTGTGCAACCATGACTTTATAATATTTCTTTAAGGAAATTTTCTATCTTCATTTGTGGGCTCTACATTGAATTTTGTGCCCTATATTTTTTCTTAATAACATTAGTTTTGCATGTATGATTTGATTAAACAAAATTGTTTGCAACATTATATAATTTTTTTAAACATAAATTTCCATTTCTACTACTTACAAGTTGAGAGTGAAGTTTCATATAGCCACTAGAGCCAAGTTTGGGTTGGCCAACCTTTTGTACTCTCATTTGTGTAACTTTTGATGTGTCCTACAGTCTATGAAAAAGTTTAAACATGTTAGACTATGTATTACAAAGATCACTAATTAGTGCATGATTACATTCTACTTAATACTATCATGAATTCCTTTATCCTATTTCCTTTTCTCTTTTGTATCTTTTATTATTTCATTCTACTCCATCGGTGGAATCAGAGGAGGATGTTCATACTTTGGATTAACCTTTAGAGCCCTTTTATATTGGTCCCTCATAGTATTTATATGTTTGGATGCTCTTTTGAGAAGCAGGGCAATATCAAATATGTTTTTTCCAAAGATGTCCTCAAAAGATGTAATGAGCTGATTTTTTAATTTAGGACCCTATTCATTCCACCTTTTTTTGAAAAAATGAAATTGTTAGATCAATAACTTTAATATAGTACAAAAAAAAGAAAAACATTGTAGCAATGATATGAAACTACATACCTTTTAAGTATGGTGTGTCCAAATAGCTTCAATGTCATTTCAAACAGAGTATCATAGAAAATAGCATTTCCTACAAAAAAATCATGGGATTATCAGTCTAAATTGAGTTATGTATAAGTAAACTACAATTACATTGTATGTAATAACAATTTTAAAGCACTTGGAAGCTTTGGTAATTTTAACAGAAACATAGTTTTCTTGTTTAACAACAATGACCCCACAAATGAAGCAGTACTAGTAACATGGACTTATCTAGGAAATGGTTGAGCTTCGCTAGTAGTGGTCTTTGTTCTTCTATCAACTATAGGTGTATCTATTAGTGCACAAAATAGATCCATGAGTATAAAATCCACCCAACAAAAAAGAGAATGCATGATTAACACATAATAGAATACAGAAAAATAAGGTTTTACCAGTTGTACTTGGTATGTAATATGTATGCAAGCTCCTTGTTGCTAATAATGTAGTTGGCAATATTAGAGCGGTGACTAAAGGAGGCATCTACACTTTGTCATGAGATAAAGAATACATTGTTAGCAAAGAAATTTGTAATGGATAAAGATCAAATGGTATACTAGCTAGAAGCATCCCAAAGGTTAAGTGAATGGTTAAAGGTTTAAGGATACTTACATGAAGGTTGTGTGCTACAACCCTCACCATATTGACCATGTGGTCTCACAAGTGTCACAAAATCTAGTAGAAAGAATACATAATCTTTTATATCATTATCCATAAGATAATATAAAATATAAACATCTATTGAACTTTTATTATTCCTTAAGATTAATTTCTGCTTACCTTCAAAGAATTAACTCTACATATTAATTTATCTTTGAGTGACTCCGTTTCCTTGGTTTTGTTTCATTTGAGGAGAAGGTTAAGAATTTCATTACTATATATTTTTAAAAGTTGACTAGCGATGAAGATGAGGTTAGCACTACATGTGATGTCATCTAAAAATGATGCCTTAATTTTAGATTGCATTTGATTTGCTTTCATTTTTTCTTTTCCTTATCAATAAGTATCAGGTTGTGACATCAATATCAATAACATTTCATCAAAATAACTCCAAAACCATAAAGAAAAGAACATAATATGACACTTGTTTCTATATATTTTTTTACAATTATAGTAATTAAGGTTTACCTTTGTCAAAGAAGTTGTCCAAGGAACATCCCTACCTATTTCTTTTGGTAGATCCATTTCACCTTGTGACAAAGATTAATAATTCTTAGCAATCAACAGTGAAATCAAAGTAATAGATTTAGCAAAAAAATATTAATAAAATATTAGATTGTCTATTGGAGTCAATATTAATTGGAGGTAATTAGTTTAAATGTTGTACTAACAAGTCCCATGATAGTACATTTTGTTTTATCTACACGATTCAAATTGTAATCTATTAGAAGCTCTTCCCCTGCACTTATTGATTTTATCACACATACAAAAATATGATTTCACTCAATTGCCTTGAATATACAATTTGACCACTTATTAGTTGATACAGGTTGAGAACTATTTATATATCCTATAATATTCCTTGTTACTTTTGGCCTTCCATCAATATACATAGCAAGCCTTTTACATTGATCATTTTCTTTGCATTGTATATAATTTGGTGATAATGCATACATACACATACTTTTTTTTTATATTGTATAGTTTGCATCCAATTTTTGTAATTATAACAAGGTCCTAGATACTCCATCAGTTCAACAAATTTATTATACCTGACCTTGATGCCATCCATGGAAAATAGGCACAAACCATGTAATGAAGATGGAGCTATGTGATATATCCTTTTGTTAATATAAAAATAATTGTTAACTTGAGGTAGTTCCTTGGGTACCCATTCTTTTTGAGGATGTGTGTACCTTAAGGAAACCTTCCTATCCTAAGAATACAAACCCCCCTCAACAAGAAAAAATTGCATTCATTTATTGAATTTTCTTCTAATATTTTGACCTCTAGTTGATCTCCCTATTTTAGACCTACTATATGTCTCACTTTTGTCTTCTATTCCCACATTTTCCTCACTCAAGGAAGATAGATCATACAAATACCTATTTGGTGATACCTATAATCCATAAACTGAGAGACATACGAGGACTAAAGTTGATTTTGATGGTAAAGAGAAGATATGCAAATAAAAATTTGTATCTGTAGGGTATTAATGTGAAAACCAATCTTGCGCACAAACCCTAAGCTCCCTAGGGTGCTCTTAGGTCTTCCAAATAATCAAATAAGGCTTCTTCACACCCTATGCCTCTAATAATTCTATCAAAGAGATCTCACTTCTTCAATTGGTGCACATCAATAGGTTAGTACAAGATTGCTCAAACTTCCACAAACACACAAATAATCCCCAATGCTCCTTAGACCTTTCCATATAGTCAAATGAATACCTAGGCATGCCTTAGGTTACTCATCAACATACTAAACCTAAAACAAGTGCAAAAACCTATTTGAGTTGCAATCCAGAGGTCAATTTGTACTTAAGTGCTTGGAAAAAGTGTAGAAGAATTAGCCCTCCAAATGCACTAAAATTGAGATATTGTGAAAAATCCCTTAATAATGGCAAAAAAAATTCACCTTTTTAGATACCCTTTTCAGAGCACTTGAGGATTTTGTAACTTTTAAGCCCCCATCTTGTCTGTACAACCCAAGCACAATTTTAGGCTTGATTTGAGGGTTTCAAGGGTTTTGCTGTTGTTCAGGTTTTAAACATCCTAAAAGTCCTTACTAAGACTCCTCCTCTAGAGTGGATTTATCCCTCACCATCTACTTACTCAACACGTTCTTAGATTGAAGAATCAGACCTTTCAATACACTCCAAATGGTCTTTTTCAGATTTTTGATCCCTAACCAAACATGGTTTTCTTGCCTAGGGAATCACTCTAAAAATGCTTTGTGTGCTTTCCATGGGCTAAGACCCCATTTTGTGCTAGTTGCCTAGTTTAGAACAACAAACTGCTAACTTACAAAATAATTTAGTTGAACACACAAAACTCTCTAAAAAAACAAAAAAACAAAAAGAAAATGAAGTAAATTCTCCACTAACACTTCCAACATAGAAAACCCTAGATCTAATCCATACAAAGCATTGAAACACTCAAAACAAAGAAACTACTATATATTTGGAATTATTGATTTCAATCCGTACACTGTCATTTCTAATACTTCCAACCCTTGGAAAAAGTTTGATTTGGTCTTAAATAGACTTGTCATGTATGGTTCCAAATAAATAAGGTGGTTGAAGAACTCCCATGAATAAGTTTCTCTTCTTGCATAAAAGTTGCAAAAGTTGTCAATGACAACTTTGTAAGAAAAGAACATTTTTTGCAATTTTGCAAATTGTTTCCCCAAACTTCCTCTACATGCTACCAAAATTTCAAAAAAGCCTAATATGGATCCAAAAAACTTAATAAGGGCCCTAAAACACTTTATTTCCCTATTTGTTTGTCAAAACCCAAAAATACCCTATTGAGCCAAATGAGCACTTTTTGAACAATTAGGAGTAGTAGTGCATTGTGGGACTCTTCAAACCTAATTAACCTCACCTTAGGACCAAGTTGATCTTATAATTAATCAAGTGATGTGGCTAGAATAACTACAAGCCAAAATTAACAAAGAAACCCTAGGTATACCCTTTAGCCTACCTAGGTGCTCCTGCACCATACTCCCCCCCATCAAAAAAACTAAGTCACACCTGATGACAACATGTCTAGGGGTATTACAACCTTCTTATACTCTGTCTTAGCAACCCAAGTATCCTTTGAAGATGGATTTCCCTTACATTTAATGATATATTCCATATAAACCTTGTACCTTGTAGACTTCTTCACCCTTGAGTCTAACACTTTATCTACTTCCAAGTTGTTGATATTAGGTGTTGCAATAGGTTCAAGGTCAGCATGAACATCTAGACTGATCTAAGGTAAGGTAATTTGTATGCCACCAAGTCTTGTACATTGAAAATGGGGGATATGCCTAAATTTGAAGGTAAATCTAACTTATAGGCATTTTATCCATACTTTTCAAAGATTTTGCAATGGCCTACTCTCTTCATTTGGAGCTTGGTAGGCACCCCTTTTTGAAGCCTTTATTTATTCAAATGAACCATTACATAGTCACCACTAGCAAATTGGACATTTGTCCTCTTTCCATCAACTTTGGCCTTGAGTTTTTTAATAATATCTTGGATGGTCTTCTTGACTTTCTCTTGAATCTCCATGGTTTGAACAAAGTCTTTAGCTTGACCATTTATTTGATCCATATCACCAAGATTCCTCAATTCACATACACCCTTTGGATGCATTCCATAAACTATGTCAAAAGGACTCTTTGTAGTGGTCTTATTCTTACTATCATTATAGGCATACTCTTCTTGTGAAATGATAATATCCCAAGCTTGACCATACTCCTTACTTAGGCACCTTAGAAGGTTCCCTAAGGTCCTATTAACCACTTCTATTTGACCATCAATTTGGGGATGGTAAGTTGAACCAAATGACATGTTTGTACCAAGCTTTTTCGACAAGGTTTTCCAAAAATGGCTCATAAACTTAACATCCTTATTTGATAAAATGCTTAATGGGAGTCCATGAATACATACAACCTCCTTGAAAAATAGATGGTCAATGTGACTTGCATCATTAGTTTTCCTACGTGGAATAAAATGCCCCATTTTGCTAAATCTATCAACAATAACATAAATGATATCATATCCTTTCTTGGTTTTTGGTAAGCCTACGAAAAAGTCCATGCTTATGCAATCCCATGGCCTATTTGAATTTGGTAAAGGCTAGTATAGACTTGCATTGTTGATTCATCCTTTGGCTTTCATTCACACCATGCACTTCTCCACATACTTGGTTACATCACTTGGTAGCTTTGGCCGATAATAGAACCTTTGCACTAGTTCTATGGTTTCAAATGTTGATACGAAAATGATCACTTAGGTTGTCATTATGCTTCTCTTATATTAAGTTATCTCTAATGAAACCCCTTGGTACACACAACTAATTACCCTTGAATAGCAATCCATTTTGCAAGGTATATTCTAAAAAATTTCTATGAAAATGTTTCTCAAAATTCATGCCTACCTTGTAGGCTTTAGAAAAGTCCTTACCTTCTTTGTAGAGATTATAAAAACTCTATATTCTAATGCTTTAGATCTCAATCTCTTGGACTGTCATGCTTTTCCTACTTAATGCATCTACCACTTTATTTAGTTGCCCCTTCTTGTGCTTGATTATGAAGGTAAAGGCCTGCAAGTACTTCATCTACTTCAAGTGTTTTTTGCTGAACTTCTCTTGAGTGTTGATGTAGCTAAGAGCTTGATTATATGTAAAGACAAAAAATTCCTTGGAAAAAAATAATGTATCCACTTCCTAAGACACTGAACTAAGGCATAGAGCTCTAGGTCATAGGATGAATACTTCTTTTTGGCCTCATTAAGATTCTCAATATAAAAATCCACTATTCTACATTCTTGACTCAAAACACCACCTACTGCTCAGCCACCTGCATCATATTCTAAGGTGAATAATTTCTCAAAATAGACAATTGTAGGATAGGTTAAGTAACTATTTATTTCTTCAACATTTCAAATGACTTTTCAGCTTCTAAGGTCCACTTCAACTTAGACTTGACTCCACCCTTTATGGTATCCAACAAAGGTGCATGAATACCACTGTAATTCCTATAAAATTGAGAGAAACCATGGAAACTTCTTATCTCAATAGAAGTGGTAGGTGTTGACCAATATAGTATAGCAAAAATCTTCTCCTTGTCCATCTTTAGTGTGCCTTGAGACACCACAAGGCCTAGGTACAAAAGTTCTTCCTTGAAGAAGTCACACTTCTCAAGATATATGGCTAGGTTCTCCTCATGAAGCCTCTTCAAAACTACCTCAACATGCTTGATATGCTCTTCTCTAGTCTTGCTGAAAATAATTTTATCATCTGGATACACCACTACAAATCTTCCTATAAAATCCTTGAGCACTTCATCCATGAGCCTCATGAATGTACTAGGAGCATTGGAAAGACAAAATGAAATTACAAGCTATTCATAAAGACCATCAATAGTCTTAAATGCTATCTTCCATTCATCTCCCTCCTTAATACTGATTTGGTGATACCCACTCTTCAAGTCCATCTTAGTGAAATATTTAGTCCCTCCAAGACAATCCATAAGGTCTTCAATCCTAGGTATGGGAAACCTATACCTAATTGTAATCCTATTGATGGCTCTTGAATGCAAACATAATCTCCATTTCCCTCCTTTTTTGATGCCAACACAACAGGGACTACCCATGGGCTTATGCTATTTTGTATCAAGCCTTGACCCATCCATTCTTGGACTTGTCTTGCCACTTCTAAGTTCTGATCTAGAGTCAACTTGTATGCTGATTTATTAGGCAAGGAAGCATCTTGAAAAATGTCAATTTGATGACTTATAACTCTTTTAGGAGGTAGAGTAGCTGGAGTACCATCACTCACTATGTCCTTGTACTTTTCAAGCAAAGTTTGGACTTTAATTGGTAAGGGTTTCTTGGCTGAATTCTCCTTTGCTTTAGAATTTAGCACTACTGCAAAACTTTGACATTCCTCATCCTTAAGGCCTTTAACAAACTCTTTCCCACTACAAAATACAATGCTAGGCACTTTTGCTTGTGTTTCCTCCCCTTCTAATAAGGACTAAATTTTGAAGGTTTTTTCTCCCTTCTTAAAAGTAATGACATTTTACCTACCATCATATACAAATTCCCTATAAAATTTCCAAGGCTTACCTAGCAAAAGATGACAAGCATCCATAGGCAAAACATCACACAATAGTTTGTGCTTGTATCCTACTATGGAGGATTCCACCCAAGCTTGCTCATTCACCAAGATGCCTTGTCCCTTGTTAAGCCAAGTAACCTTGTAAGGGTTGCCATCAAGTATCTTCTACAATTTAAACTTAGTAAAAAACTCCTCTTATATTATATTATTAGTAGAACTAGAATCTATTGACACTTTTCCTAGGATTTTGCATTTTATCCTAAACAATGCCCTCCTATGTTTAGGTTCATTAGGAGCTGGTTTCTTGATTATAACTTTCCTAAATATGAAATTCTCACCTTTTTTAGATTCAATGAAGTCCACATCATATTATTTTTTGCAATCTTCTTGCACATATGCCATTATTTTATCTTAGTTTGAGGAAGAAGGCTTCTTTGGGCATCTGTAGGCTGGATGACCCAAGTGACCACAATTGAAACTGTAGATGCTTGAAATTGTCCCTAAACACTATATTAATTAATTTTAATATTGCCTGTGACATTGTAAGTAATTATTAATTAATTAATTATATTTCTCACATTCTTCTACTTATTTAATTAAATTATTTTAATTAAATGAGTTCATTCTCCTAAGTATTTAAATCTAATTTAAATACTTCTAGCCTTAATGTGTTAAATTAATTTAACACATGATCCTCCATGTTTACCCATTTTTAAATAAATTTTATTTATTTAAATCCTCACATCCTATTAATTCCTCTAAACCCATGATTAAATTAAATCTCATTTAATTTAATCTTAAGCCTAACCTAGAGCCTAGCCTATAACCATCATTTTCATCCTCTTAAGCCTATTTCTTCTCTAATCCCACTTAATCATTTCTAATCATCTCCCTAATCCCCCTCATTAGCCCAAGAGTGTGCTCACATGTGTGAGATGACATGCCTACACACTCTTGTCTCCCACTCTTCTTCTCAAGTTTTCTCACACATGTGTGAACAAACTTTGAATTCTTGACCATTTGCTTTTCTTGCATGTCACCTTATGTGGCATCTACATGGATGCCACCTCACCAAGCCCTCTCTTGAGCCTATAAATAAAGGGCTTGTCTCAAGCATTGGCATCTCTCATTTTTGCATTGTTATCATGTTGGTTTGAGATTTGAGTTTGCATTCATAGTTTAAGCTTTCATGGTAGTTTGAGCTTGCATTAGTAGAGTTCTCATAGTGATTTTGTAGGTGCATACTAACCATTTGGTAGCTGATTTAGTTTACATCTTGCATTGTTCATTTAGTTTTCTTCATGCATTTGCATTTCCATTCCATAGTTTACATTCTTAGTTAGTTTCCTTTATTGCATATCATCTTCATTATTGAATGCTTTTAAGAATGGCTTTATCCATAGCCATTTCTTGAAGTGTTCTTCATCTCACATAGCTTAGGATCTTAGTGCATTTTCATTCACATTTGCGTTCACACTTGCACTCACAGACTCAAGAGATTCATTTATTATTGTGTTTGGGAGAGCACACCAAACATACCCCCATCTTAACACACCAACAAGGCCTCTTATGGGTGCCTTTGTTGAGCTGTAGAGGTGGTTGGAAGATTGGGTTTGTTAGCTACTTAGGGTTGGAAAACCCAAGCAAGCATTAGTTAGTGTTTATTCTTTTCATTTTGATGAATCTTTGATGCAATATCAAGGTTTTTAGCTAATGTTTGTTTGTTAACCCATGCTCCTAACAGGTCACATTTTCTAGCACACAGAAACATTTTATACTTGCAAAGTATGAATTTAATATTCTTGATCCTCCCCCTCTACTTGATGCTCCTTGGTTTCCTATCCCTCTATTGTAACCAACTCTTGAGGAGTTATCACTAGCTTTCTCTATGAGCTTGCTTTGACCTTGATTCTTTTGCTCACTGCCTCTTCCCTAGTAGCCTCCCTTTTGTGTTCTTTGATTTTTTCCCTTACCTCTATCCTTGAAGTTGGGATCTCCTTTCGTGTTGTTCATTTCCTCTACCTTAGAGCTAGCTGATGACATCTCTAAACTGTGTTAGGTGCTCACAAACTAAGCTCCTCTTGGATATTCCACTTCAAGCCACCTTGATATCTTGCCACTTTGATTGGCTCATCTTTTTTCTATTTAGACCTATTGGCTCCTAATTCAATAGGTTTGAAAATAACTAAGAAACCAAACCAATACATCTAAGGCTAGCAAATTCCTATAATGGATGCACTTGATTGCTAATCTTTGGCCAACTATAAGGTATAATTCCTTCTTCTTCTTCTTCTGACTTTGTAAGACCTAAGCAAGTGGACCTTAGATTCTTTATATGGTACTTGTGTAAAGGCATATAATTGAATCTAAATAACAGATAAAACCCCTTAGTCTTCTATGTTTATGAAAGCATTCATGGGTGAAATAGTGAATAATAGAGCACATGAACCTAATAAACCAAGTGAGGGAAAACACTTTTGATTCTTTAAACATAAAGGGAAATATATTTGATTGATAATTTGGATCTCAGCATAATCTGGCTATGCAACAATATAGAACATGCAATCTCTAAGGTAACCAATCCCTTATCCATTGGGCATCAACTAAACTTTAACATATACATGGACACCTGAAGTATACTTGTATATCTAGATATCTGATCTATCTATTTAACTTACAAATAGACATTAATATTCATAAAAACTCTCATACTTATGGTAATATCCTCCTTGTGAAACTTACAACCCTGTCAATGTAAACAAGCATTTACTTCGATCTTTGTTCCAATAGCAAATTTATCAAGACATACAACCTTAAGGGATTGCAATTGAGTTCAAGTTCTTCATTCTTAAACACAAAACATTGTAGATAATAGATGAAGGAGATGAGAATCATAATGAAACTAAGGAAAATGAAGCTCTTGTATTAATTTCATTAATAATAATACATCATCTATATGTCAAAATTAAGAAAATACACAAACAGATGACTGTGTAGTGTAAAATGCTTCAAAAGAAATACAACTAATGTTGTTCATAATAGAGGAATGCTAAGAATGGTATCACAGTAGTTTGGAAATTCTCCAACTCTGGAACCTATTTGGTCTCACAATCATGAGAAAATCTCAAAAAAATGGAACCCTTACAATGAGCAAAAAAGAAGAATATATAGAAAAGAAGATATTTCAGGATCTAGAGTCTGAAATTGACATGTGTCCCACTAAAAATGTCTTTAATTTGATGTTGTTGAAACTAAACTTCTTCATCCACCTATAACAAAAAACAATAAATGATGCAATTAAATATTTGATATATTTCTCCTTTAAAGTAATCTACAAAATATCCCTTGAAGAAAATATCAAATAGACATCAAAGGTACAAGAGCTTTAAAATATGATTTTTGCATGTCACTTCTTATTTTTTCGTGAAATCAATTGTTATGTTGGCAAACAACTTAAATACTTCCAATTGCCCTTTGAAACAATCAAATCATCATTAAAATTGCCAATGAAATCAAATTTGATGAAATTGTAGCTATATCTGACTTCAATTTCATCCGCAACAATAAATCTGCATTTTTCACTAAGGATGCCCCAAAATCACAACACTTTTTGTAGCTACTTCTAGCAAATAGCTATATAAAAAATAATTATAGAAATGGATAGTTTGTTTCTTCTTTGTTCTTAGTTCCAACAGTATATTATACTACATGTTTTGGACAAAAATCGTGGCCCTAAGATCAGTTCAAAATTCTGGCTCCCAAGCTATGAATAGAGTGAAATAAAAAAAATTGAAAGATTTATATAGTATATAGTATATAACACATTAAATTCAATTTAAAATTTTCAATCTTTGAAATTTTGGTGCATTTAGACTAGAAAAATCTGATTTAAAACTTTATTTAATCCTTTTCCATTTTCCTACCAACTGTCATATTCCCATTCATCATCATCATTTGGGCGGGCTCCACATCCATCTTCTATTTAAAATACATGAGATTGTCATAATATCTTACATTTCTTATTTGATCCCTTTGATTTCATGATAACATGATAAACACATTAATATAGTATTAATATATTAATGCTTTAAACTCCCCTCATTATCTCTAACTATACAATGAGCATATCAATTATCCCATCGTAGAATCATCCGACTTTAATTTAATCTCTATGATCTTACAAAATTTCGTAAGACTGTAAGCCTTTAATCCATTTCCTCCAATCTCATTGCAATGGGTCTCATTGTAACATCACAGGGCTTTGGAATCTAGCTCTTGATCTCCCGACTGGCCTCACAACCCACCACATGTCATTGCCAAATCACTCTTCTAATTGTGCCTTGCAAAGTCAAAATTTGTTGACTACGATCTACTATTCAATTGGTTGGTGGGTCCCATCACATTAGTAGTGGCTTCCATAAGCCCAATGTCCCTTAAGACACTAGTCACTTGTGCGATGGGCCAGTTAAACATTCAAAAATATTTTCATTTTCCCAATGTGGGATTAATATTTAAGCTATCACCTACTGTTACATTCAATTTTGGAGCTCTGCCATACTATCATGTAGTTTTTTCCCCCACTTACCATAGATGCTCCTCCTCTGATGGTGTGGCATCCTTCTCATATGATGTCGCCCTCCTTCCTTGGCATGGTCTTCCCCTCGTGTAATGTCTTCCCCACTATGGATGCTTTCTTTCAAACTATGGAGACATGTATAACATGGATGCCACTACTTCCTTTCTTTGTAGAGACCCTTGCCTCAGTTGCTACCATGGAAACTCTGCCTCCTCACAAGCCATGGCCTCCTCTCTTCACTTAGCATGGGGTGCTCTGGAAAACAATAGCTTCCTCTCCTCTATCCTCTTCACTTCTATCATGGACTGTTTAGTTCCTTGCCTATCTCATGAAAAGAGTGAATTACCTCCTTGACACATGTGGATCATTTGCAGGTGGATGATTTTTTTTTTCTCTTGCTATGAGTATTGCCTCATAAGTTGGGGGTGTTGCCTTCTTTGGACTTGCTATTAGCTTCAACTCTAAAGTAAATTTTTTCAAACTTGCGCTCAACATCTCATACTTTGGAGTAAATTTTTCTTATTATTGATCAAGATTGTCATTAATATTTCAATGTCATACATCCCACAGTTGATTTCAAAATTGATTGATTTTTCTTCCTTGCTTTCTCTATTACCCATCCAAATTTTAAAACCTTATTTATCAATTTCCAAATAATGTGTGGTACCAATTGAAAGTCACCTACACCATCAAGAAACTATATCTCCAATCACAAATTTCAATTGCATCCAGGTAGAGTACACTGATCAGATTCTCTACTCAATTCATGCTCCCATTTAAAACATACTTAAACCTCTCAAGTTGTCATTAATCTAATGAAATTAGTTGGGCCCCAAAGCAAGTTTGGCTTTTTTTTTTGTTTCAAACAACTGACATTGAAAACTGATCCATTGACATCCCCTAACCATCTGAAATCAAATTCAATCACAAATTCACCACTAAATATCTATTTTAAATCATTTCCACACCACTGTGAATTATGTGTTAGGAGGCCTATTGCCTAGCTTTAAAACTGACAAAAACACCAAGTCAAGCTCTGAAACTCTAGATATCTTGTCTCTCTAACATATTTAATAGGGCTACCAAATCTTGTCACGTGAAAACATTAGGGTCAAAAGATATCAACCTCTAAAGTTGCTTTCTTAAAATCACCTGCAAATAAACACGTTAGAAAACTATAAAATGTGTTTGGTTTGAGCTTCAAAAACTGGGCAAATGGGTACATGAAGGCTTGAAAACTGGGGAAATAGTTCATTTTCATGAGGGAAATATAATTTTTTGATTTGGGCTCATGATGAATCATGGAACACATTTGGCAAGCATGTGAAGTGGGCTACTTAGAATTGCAAAACAGGGGACAACAGTAGAAAAGTGTTTTTTGCAAATGGAATGGCTCTAGAAAAATGTGCAAGTGGATTTGTCAAGGTTAAAAAACTAGCACACTTGAAGTATTTTTGGAGTAGAATGCAAGGGTACAATCCATTTGATCCAGGAAAACACAGATTCATAGTTATAACATCTCGAATAGGGGTACTAACCAATCTACATTTCATGATATTAGTAAATAGTTATAAATTGCATTCAAAATCACATTTGAAAATTGAACAAACAGATTAATCATAAGCTCAAATCTAGAGCATACCAAGTCTCTGACCCCTAGAATATGATGCAAAAGGAAATTTCTTATTTGGGTCAATTGGTCAAAAGTTGTAACTTGTCAAACATGGCTGCCTGGAATTATGAACAATATGCAGATTTACAATAGAGGCAACTACCAACTTTGAGACATTCACAACCTAGTCAAATCACATCAAAATGACTAGAAACTTGGAACATAGGTTCTTTGGTATGCATAATAAACATATTCAAAGTGGTGAGTTATGAAAAATTACCAGGTACAAGATATTCAAAGGCAAATTGGGCTACTTTACACTATTTGACACTTGCACAAAATTGTGAAATATGACACTAGCTCAAAACAAGACTTCACTGAATCAATCGGGATGACAAAATAACAATAAGAAAGACATTCATATGCCAAATGAAGGGTGTTAGAAAATTGAAACACCACCTAGGCCTTGAAATAATAGTTAGTTACATATGCACAAAAAGCTTTCATAGGAACTAGATTTCAAAATTTCTTCAACTTGTGACTCAAAAAGAGCATGCAATTTTGAGTCCCAATAGTGGCTCTATCTAGGGATGCATGCTCCTTTTGGGCATGGCAATAAATCAAATCTCTTTTGGAAGAAGATCAATCCAACAAAAACTTTCTCGAACAATTATTGAAAGCATGAAACCTATTCTAACTATACAAAATGGTGACCTCGGGCCACCCAAACTTCTTCAAATTTCTTACCTCTATCAAACAATTGATTTTCATTTATATTTCCCTAAGGTAAGCTAGAAACAACTTCTCCATCAGTTTCATAAAACAAATTAGAATTCTCAATTAACTCATCCGACAAAACAAAATAACTTTCCTGACTTTCATAGTGCATACTAGGGACATCCTTAACATAATGCTCACTATGAAAAGAGGGGTCAGCATGCTCAAATATACTAGGATCACACTAATAACTATCTTCAATCGATGAATTATGCATGCTATCAAATTTTGGAAAAAGATCAGACACACCTTGAAAATGTGTATCTCTATGTATAGCCAGTTGCCATTCAAATGAGTATTCAAATTTTTACTCACCCATATTATCCTTACCAATGACTGAAACTAATCAAGGGTTCCCCATTGATTCTTCACAATCAAAAAATGAATTAGTTATATTAAAGCATTCATCATAAAATTTCTTGCAAGATGTAGACAGATTTTCAATAACCATTTCATCTAACCCCATGCCATCATAATCACAATTGAAATACTAATTAATTTTTACCTCATATGAATCATCATAAAACTTATTATGAAGTGCCAGTTCATTTTCAAAGACTACTCTATCAAGAACCTCATCTTCAAACTCAAAAAATGCAACATCATTAGAATATTTACTGTCACATATGAAAGTACAACATTCTAATTTGTTAGAGTAGTATGATAGTGTGTCACCATTTGCATCTAGCTCAACTAAATCTAAAACTTCCATGTCCTTTTCAAACAATGGATTGATAACTCCATGCAAGGATCCTCTTTGAAAATTTTGACAAAAGATGGGCTGATCATCATCAAAATCCCCATCATATAGAGCATTAGTATATAATTTAAACTCATTACCCCTTTCATCTTCATGGAGACTCTCAACATATGAAAAAAAATCAGAACTAGATGAAGACTCACTTTCTATTTATCCTACCAAGCATATGGTATCTATAATTACATTCTCTTCATTATCTTGTTTAGAATAACCATTTCAGATAGACCATGATTCATCCCTAAACCCTTCACTACATGTTGCAACTTTATTGTCTAATGTAAAAACACTTGACAACCCTTCCTTGAGATCTTTATATTCAAAGTCATTAGCATCAATTAGATTCACCATTTCTTTATCTTCATATCTCGAGGAAAAATCACTCTCAAATTCTTCATTAACTAACTAATTTGTATAATGCAAAAAATTGAAATGCATTTTCACATTCACATTTAGAAAAATAAATGATATCTTCACTTTCATATGAATGTTCATTTCTATCATTGCTTTCTTTTTCTCCTATTGCATCTAACTCATATGAAGATATCTCATCATCACTTCCTTCATCATTCTCACTTTTGTGATCACTTTCAGCATTCTATTCTTCTAACTGTGACTAAGATAAATGTGATTCACATTCTTCATCTTGTGTTACCTTTCCATGTAATGTCAGATCAGAAACATCAAACTTATCATCAGAGACATAACTCTCAACCTCCTCATTTGCACAAGACTGAGATCTAGATGTAGCAACTTCATGTCTAGAAACATTGACGACATCATCATGTACATAATCAACACTACAAGAACTTGCTACTGTAGGTAATCCTTGATTTATAATATCACCACATTGCTCATTTTTATCAATGTCTAAAATGCATCTTACTATTGTAACATCATGAACATATGTGTCTTCATTTGCAATAGACTCATTATTCTCTACACACACATTTTGATTTAAAATTTCAATATGATTATTCATTACAATAGGGGTATTGATATTCTAATTTGGAATTAAAGTGTCAACACTATTTTCAACTTTTCTTTCATAACCATTATACCGATAGTCATTCGTAGAAAATGACCTCTAGTCAATCCATACTTCAAATTGTTTTCAATATCCATAGTGGTCATAAAATCCTAATACAATGTTTGAGGTTCTTTATCCCTTAGTAGATAGTTCATTTTCTTGTCAAATGCATCCAGATAAACTATTAGACTCACTTGATCATCCAGTCTACATTTCTCAGGGATCTCATTCAAGGTTCTTGCAAATCTAATATTAAATTGAGGAACAAGTGAAAATATAATATTAAATTGAGGCATTCCTTAGGTTACTCATCAACATACTAAACCTAAAACAAGTGCAAAGCCCTATTCAAGTTGCAATCCATAGGTCAATTTGTACTTAGGTGCTTGGAAAATAGCTACAAGAATTAACCCTCCAAATGCACTAAAATTGAGATATTTTGAAAAATACCTTAACAACAGCAAAAAAAAAATTCCTTTTTGGATTACTTGAATACTTTGTAACACTTAAGCCCCCAACTTGTCTATACAACCCAAGCACAATTTTAGGCTGAATTTGAAGGTTTCAAGGGTTTTGGTGCTGTTCGAGTTTTAAACTTCCTAAAAGTCCTTTTCAAGACTCCTCCTCTAGATTGGAGTTATCCCTCAAAATCTTCTTACTCAAGAAATCCTTGGATTGAATAGTTATACCTTTCAATCCACTCAAAATGCTCTTTTTTAGATTTGTGAGCCCTAACCAAACATGGTTTGTCTAGCTAGGGAATCACACTAAAAATGCTTGATGTGCTTCCCATGGGCTCTCCTTTTTTAACATAGTATAAAAGGATTCTAGTTACAAGTTCTAAAGAGCCATACATTTCATACAGTGGGAAATGGCACTAAGACCCCATTTTGTGCTAGCTGCCCAGTTCAAAATAGCGAATTGCTAACTTACAAAATAATTTATTTGAACACACAAAATTCTCTAAAAAAACACAAAAACTAAAAATAGAATTAAAGGATAGTCTCCAATAACACTTCCAACAAAAAAAACCCTGTATCTAATTTGTACAAAGCATTGAAACACTCAAAATAAAGAAATTGTTGTATATTTGGAATTGTTGATTTCAATCCATACATTGTCCTTTCTAATAATTCCAACCCTTGGAAAAAGTTCAATTTGGTCTTAAATAGACTTTACATGTATGGTTCCAACTAACTAAGGTGTTTGAAGAACTACCACGAATAATTTCCACTTGCATAAAAGTTGCAAAAGTTGTCAATGACAACTTTGCAAGAAAAGAACAATTTTTGCAATTTTGTAAATAGTTTACCCAAACTTTCTCTACTTGCTACCAAACTTTTCAAAAGGACTAAGATGGATCCAAAACACCTAATAAGGACCCTAAAACACTTTATTTTCCTATTTTTCCCTCAAAACCCAAAAATTCCCTCTTGAGCCAAATGAGCACTTTTTGAGCAATTAGGAGCAATAGTGTATTGTAGGACTCTCAAACCTAGTTAACCTCACCTTAGGACTAGATTGATCCTATTATTACTGTAGTGATGTGTCTAGAATCAATATAAGACAAAATTACCAAAGAAGCCTTAGGTCTACCCTTTAGCCTACCTAGGTGTTCTACACCAGGTTTGTTAACTTATACCTATCAATCCATGTCACTGTACATGACCCTAGTCAAAGGCATTAAATAGCCTACACATATGAATCATTTATTTTAAGTTAGCAAAAAAATTTATGATATATATGCTACAAATTACATAGAAGACAAAAATTTCATGGTGTATTCATCAAAATCATTGTATATTTTTTAATTCCTTACCTCTACTTTATGTGTGGTAGCTATGCTATATCATTGTATACACTCCATGACAATAGAGTATAAAAAATAATAACTAAATTTTAAAAACATACAATTCAAACAAATTTCTATGAATAAATCACTACATCATACTTGATATTGATCATATGTTGACATACATTTCATTGATCATCATCTTCATCCATGTCATCATCATCATCATCATCATCATTCTTGTCACTTTGATTATTATTGTCAGCACCACCATCTTTATCGTCATCATCATCATATTCAACACCATTATCATGACTTAAAATCATTGAACACCTGGTTTCCTAAACTTCTTGTATGATGAGATTTTATCTTCAAACTACAAACTAGATATGTGAATTTACCCTTTGTCTAAAGACCTAAAAGATCATGTAAAACTTAAATATACAAGAATAATGTGTAAGAAATATAACATACCAAAAATATGTGACCTTAATGATATAACCTACTACAAAAATGAGTTAGCACAAGGGCATCATTTATTGTCCATACAAACATTGCATGGAATTGAAATTGTCTTTGTCTTATTGGTCTAGAGATGTCATACATATTGGCCCCATTCCATAACTTCAACAACTCATCAATAAGGAACTCAATATACACATTCATATCTTTAACTTGGTACTCAACTAGTAATTGAATGAAAATAAACATTACATGATTATCATGACCATTTTGATGTATTTTTTATAAATTAATTTACAACTA
Source organism: Cupressus sempervirens (assembly GCA_028749045.1). NCBI lineage: Eukaryota > Viridiplantae > Streptophyta > Pinopsida > Cupressales > Cupressaceae > Cupressus > Cupressus sempervirens. The sequence continues at coordinate 439,105,822 of CM053786.1, read as the reverse complement.
TTAAATAATAAAAAAACCTTGTAAAAACATTGACAACACTATCTGCTCCCTCTTTATGGACATCCAAAGAGGAATCTCATTATTAATAACAAAAATAGGCCACATTGAGTAAACATATCTCATATCTCCAAATGCATTAACACTTTCTGCTGCTAATGAAAGCTTGAGATTATGAGGTTCTTCTTTAAAGTGAAGCCATGTTTTTTTTGTCTTTAGATACAAAAAAATCCATATGAATTCACATAATGTCATCTTGACTTCTATTTTGTGCATGGTAATCCATAAATTTTGCAAAGCTAGTGCACTTGAATAATCATTCAAGATGTGGAATAATGGAAGTATACCAAAGAACCTTGTGAGGCACCTTTTTTGTTATTTGATCTAACTGATATCTACTAATATGACAATTAGGGAATTCTATTGCAAATTCATGTTGTTTATGATATAGGATATGATCATTGGTACATGCATGTATTGTTCAATACTTCATTCCAATTTGATTCTTAAATAAATTTTTGGTACGAACAAGGTAGAATATTTGATGGTGGTAACAAAAACTCGCCTATCAACCTACAACAACAAATATGAATTATTAATATAATAAATAGTAATGGTATGCTAACATTGAAGATGGAAAAAATGGCATACCTTAGCATACATGACATTGCTACATTGGATAAACCATTCATAACCTTTAAGTTCACCAACAACACTATAGGAAAGAGAAGAGTTGTTTGGGAGCCTTGGTATAGGGGCTCATATACCTTCTCAAGTATAGGTATATTTATTGAAATTCTTTAGAATAACTAAGAGAGGTGTTGAATTAGTTATCCAAGGTCTAGAGATACAAATACAAATATTCATAGCTTAGTGAACCCATATCCATAATATATTTTTACTATGCATGCATCCATTAGATTATACAATCACTTAAACTTGTAGGTTACTATCAAATCAACTTTGTAGAAATGTAAACATGAAACATAATAGATTCAATAACACATTTGACACAATGGTTTAATGTGAAAACCCAATTTAGAAAAAACCACCAATAACATGCTACTAATTCTCACTCTTCTGAAGTGATGCCCTGTGAAAGGCCAACCCTATTAAAGGTTACAATGCACATTGTTAAATGTGACCTAGTTAAAGGATTTCAATCACCCTATTAGGAGTGAACTTTTTAAGATGACTTTAGATCATTTACTTGGAATGTCACCCAGTTAAAAGATATACGAATGATTGTTAGGTCAACCTTAATCCAAAGGATTTACCCTAGATTAGTACAATGATTAGAAAGTACTAGTAAGGCTTGAACTGATAACAACTTACAACACACTTTTAGATTACAAATCTCTATTTTAGTCCTCCATTCTTCTTGGCTTTCACATACTTCAACTTTGACATCTTGTTCACCCTTTAAGCATCCATACCCTTAAGTCTTCTTACTTTGCTTGCCAATGTAGACTCTTCTCTTAGGTCATTGAATAAAGCAATACCCTAGACTCCTTGTCTTCCTTAGGTTCTCACACATGACCACCTTTTCTTCTAACCAACCATCTCTATAAATAGAAAATTAATTTCTCTTTTCATTTATCCTCCATCATCCATTTTAGGTTTTATGGGCAATCATTATGCATGAGGTCAATGGTAGGAATCCATTGCGCAATTCCTCTCTTGAAAAGCTAATCTTTTTGGGATCAACTCTTAAGGTTCAATATTTATCTTGCAACATGCCAAAATCTACTTAGTTGAAGATAAATGTGATTATTCATGAGGAGGCCTTTGCTGGTTCTGTTTTTATCTTGGAATGAAATAAAATCTATTCCCTGTCTCAAAATAACACACTAAAGAACAATATTTTTGTATTTTCTATTTTTCAATGAATGCAATCTAACAATGCAACTAAAATGAGTTCCTATTCTATCAAGGGGTTAGCAAAGCAACTAACAAAACTAAAAGAAAATGACATGAAAATCAAAGCAAATAATGTGAAATTGAAATACTAACGGACATAAGCTATATAATACAACACACTATGAGTTAAGCTTTTGAAGAGATCGATAGGTAACCAATGAAAATAGGTGCAACACTTCCTAGATTCCACTGATGAAATTGTCAATGGGAAATTTCAATAACTGAATGATGTTTCACTCTTCATCAAATCACAAGGCCACGAAAAGTGTGTTTATGCAAGACAAAGAGTTATGCATGCACAATTGGGTGATTTCTTCTTGATGTTGATACATTAGTAGAATTTGTAAATCTGTAGCAAACACCAAAAATAAAAAATCACATAACCAGAAATAATGCAATAAATCTTTGGCTCAATCACAATCTCATGAACAAAATTCATAAAAAAATGACACATTCAGGCAAGAATCACTACACTCCAAATGCAAGCACCAAAAGCATAGTTTTATTGCATAATAATGGCAGCCCTGATTACATATTACAATAGGGTATTTATAACAAATCATCTCCTCTATTTGTGTTGAGAGTGAGAGATATTCTCATATAATAAAATGCTTTTTAAACAATAAAACAAACTAATTATATATAACTAACAATCTAACTAGTGCTAAACAAGACTCCATCCATATTTTATTCATTAATTGAATGCATGAGCCTTTTACATGTTTAAAAAAAAGAAATACGAGAGAAGAGAGAAAGAGAAAGCTTTGAGTCGAAGTGGAAGTGACTGGAAGTGCCAAAATTGGAAGCTAATCCTTCACAGGGCATTTGTAGGAGTTAAACTACCATTAGAATGCATTTTTGATGCATGGAAAACTCTATTTTTAGACTTGGCAATTAACTATTAGTGGAACTTTTTCAAAATGTGCACCTATGGAACTATGCAACCCAAAAATGCACACCTCCAAAATGTACACCTATTGAAAATGTGCACCTACTAAAAATGTGCACTGCCTAAATTGCACACTTGCTCACCTCTTATGACACTTAAAAAAATGCGAACCTACGCACCTATGGACCTACGCACCTGTGCACCTCAAAAGTTCAATTCATCAAAAAATCAAAGTTCTCAATTTTGAAAATGGTTTCTAAGTTTTGTTCAAATGGGGTTCTAAATAACTTTTTGTGTACATTCTTTGGCCCTTTTTGATGATTTATACCCTCTTTATAGCCAGTCAATTTCATAAACTTAAACTTCTTCTACCTCTTCAATCTAAAATCCCAAGGGACTAGCATTGAATCTTGTCATTAATAGCTACATAAGATAAGGAACCTATTTTGCTTCATGTGTCAAACCTTTGTATCTTTGACCTATGTCTTCTCCCCAACTACCCTATCCTTCCTGGTGAGAAACCAAGTGATCCAGATTACCCAAAATGATCAAATGTTTGAAAATTTTTCATATTTTTTCACAAGTTTTTATAGGCATTTTAAAATGGCCTTTTTGGAGGTCTTCTGCTCAAAATATCAAGTTGAAACTTTCATCGATCCCTAAAACTAGGTAGCCAAAGGCTCGCTATTTTAGGGACTAAAATTAAATCTTCAATTCTTCTTTCCAATGGTGTAAACAATTATGAATTTTCAGCTCTAGGTCAAAAGTTATGACCCTGACTTGTTGAGGATCCTTTTTTACCTACCTAAAGAAGCAAATATTAGTCCATAGAGTTGAAAAATACTTAATTAAGACACACCCTAATGACACTGGAACAAAAAACCTAGTAACTAGTTACTCGAAAACACCAAACAAACCTTAATTTTAACCTTGGAAAGCACAAAAAATAAAAAATAAAAAATAGTACACCTGGCACACTTGATAGGTGCACCTAATGCACTATTTCTTTTAGGAAAAGTTCATGTGTTTGGGAGGTGTGCACAACATGGGGTTGTGTAGCATGTGGGAAGTGAATGGGGGATGCGATGCACACATAGAGTGATGTCGTGTGGTACAGAGTAGGTGCACGTGAAATCGAGTTGCGCATGTGGTGTAGAGTGGATGAGTACATAGAGGAGCAGGGTTTTTGGAAGTGTGCATGGTGTGAAAGTGTGTGTGGGATGCACAGTGTGTTATGTCATGCATGCAGCACTTGTGGCACATGTGGCACTTTGGTGTGTGCTCAATGCTCATGGCGCACATGCGACACTTATGAAGCACATGCACAGTGCATTACAGTGCACGCATGACACTTTGGCATGTGTGCGACACTTTGGCATGTGCATGATGCTTAGTGGCATGTGTAGTGGTTATGGCATGCACGCGACACTTATGAAGCATGTGCACAACACTTATGAAGTGCACATGGTGATGGAGGTGCACACGTGCAGTGCATTTTTTATGACTTTTTCAATTTTTTGAATTTTTTGGTTTTTTCAAATTTTCAAGTTTTTACTCTTTTGACTCTTTGAATTTTCTAGATCCCAAATTGTGAGTCCGAGGATCTGAAAAAAAAGTATGGTGTCCCCATTCCTATTAGGGAATGGGGCATGCTTTGTGGAATCAGAACATGGTTAGGTTGGATTAGGTAGGATTCAATGAATCTACCCATCATTTTATTTTATTCCCTTCTAGAAACTTCTTCAATCATCTTTGAATTTTCCTCAAAATAGTTCATCTTGAATTTTGTACCACTGGCTCTTCAATCTTACCTTTCACATGGTTTACATAATCCAAAAAATCAAACTTGTCAACTTAGATTCATGGAATTCATGATATTTTCCATAATGTTGACACTTGATATTAACTTGCTTCTAATGCTCAACACATACTACATTGCTCAACATCCACTATCAAAATACTCAACATGAACTAAATTTTACTAGTGCTCAACATCAACTAAACTTACTCGTCTTACACTATATCACTCGACATATACTGATCTTTAACTTAACTCAAATCTAATTAATTTTTTTTCTTGGCTTACACTAAATTTGCTTAGCACCTAGTGTGCAGATTGTTAAGCTTGGTAGACATACTTCATTTAACTTGTTCTTTTGAACTTAATTAGTGTATCTATCCTTTGTAGCCTTAATTAGATTATCAATACACTATAATATCACTATCTTAACTAATCCTTGTACTCCTTTTCCATATCATAACTCAACCTTTCCTCTAGGTTTTATTGTTACCTCATTTGATCAAATCCTCTTCAACACTCAAATAAATGATAGTACTCAAATCATCTAAGAAATTGTCTTACCAGCAAGTAGAAAGTTTGACATTAGTGACAAAACAATAATTGGAACACATATTCATACTTGTATCAATCTATTTTCAACAATCTCCCTCTTTGGCATTAATGGCAAACCAAACTAACCAAACTTAATTAGTATAACCAACAAAATACCAATAATAAAATAATTATTTGTATTGAAATTTCTCCCTCTATCAACAACTTTTCATCTTCTGAATAGGTTACAAAATTCTCTTTTGAGCAATAGAAAATCAATCAACTCATCCTTATGACTCCCTCTGGATCACTTCTTATATCTCCTTTGACCTTAACTCCCTCTTACTAGGCATTCCATGTATCTTCAATGTTTTCTTTCATCTAACTCTATAGTTTGGATTTCTCCCTCATCTCCCTCATTCTGTGTTTTCTCCCTCAATAAGATTTCTCCCTCTTTGACAATAATGCCAAAGACTTGTCATCTTAATAGCATATATGAACACTTTTAGTTTCTCCCTTTTTCACCTAGCTTGTGACTGTGATGCAAGTGGTAGGGTAGAGATAGTGTAAGTTGGGAGAGATCAACCCACAAGCAAACCTTAAAAAGGTTTGAGAGCCAAAACTGACCCTAGAATCCCACACTTACACCTTTGCATAGAATGAATTGATACATGAAACTTTAAAAAAACATGTAATCATGACACAAGGCTTAAGGTATTTTTTTTACACCATCATGGTCATACTAACTGAGTTTGAGGACCCCAAAACAAATCAATTGCATAGTTCCTTCAATACACCCTTGGAATGCTAATAGCCAAGAAATTGGATTTTTCCCTGCAACTTGAAGATTTTGGATTGAAACTAGGAGACTAATCATCAAAATAGTTATCACTTTAGATATACTACAAGACCCACAAGTTTTGAGATCGCATGAATAAAGATGCTACCAATACCCTTGTGACAACAATTAGGCCTAAAGGGCTAATTAGGGAACTTTTAAAAAGGAAGTACCATTTAAAAAAATGATAAAAACATTATACCAATTACATTGGCTAGAAAAAAATCCAAATAGGCTAAATCCAAAGTTACAAGCTATGGAATTGAGTTTTGGAGTCCCAAATGCTTACTAAAGAAAAATAGTGTATTGGTGCATACATGAGATATACACCTAGGGCATAATTTTTCTCCATTGTCCCTACATCTTAACAAATAAAATGGAAATAATATTAAAGGGGACTAAAGGTATAAGGAATCTAGAGTTATGAAGCAATTTCTCCAGAAATCCTAGAAATCCTCAAAACTTGGGCTGTCAACACTAAAATAATAACTTGAGTTGTATTGCGTTTCAAGACCTCAAACCAAATGCATGTGAAAGATAACACAATTGTGCATCCAATAGTGCCAATATCAAACTACTATGCATCCATACAAGTCTGTACCATGTAGAAAACTTTCCTATAATGCAGGAAAAAGGGTTATTCTTTATTGATTTCAAGGAAAAAACATACATCATACCTTCCACCCACCTAAAAGGGCCATATGAAGGTCTTCCCCAATTGATCCAACCAATTTTCAAAGGTTGTGACAATTATGGGACTAATTACAAAATTTTTCCTCATTATCCAAAAAGTTGCAAAGTTGCATAGCAACTTTTGCAACATTTGTTGCATTTTTACATTTTAAAGCCTCAAGGGAATTTTAACCATTAAAATGTGTCCTAATTGACTCAATGCAACTAATAGACCCTAGATTACAAGTAAATTCATTCATTTACATGAATTGTGCCCTTGTGACCTCATTGAGCAATGGGCTTATAAAAATACCCAAATTGCTAATGGGCCACACAAAAGGGTTAAAAGTAAACCTAAGAGTCTAGAATCATTTCCTTATTGAAAACATAAAAAAAAAAAAAAACTGAAATGAGGCCATAAATGACCCAAACAACTTTATTTCATTGTTTCATGAGAGGGTGCTCCTGCACCATGCTGCCATGGGGAAAAGAAACTCAAGTTCCTACTTGAAGTGAGTTGATCAAGAGTGTATCCATGTTGTTGAATTAGATCTTTAGTCATCCAGGTGGTATTAATGGCAGGTAACCCCTTCCATTTGACCAAGTATTGATAGTAGGTATGATTCCTTGTCTTCTTGGCAATTTTTATTTCCAAGATTGCTTCCAAGTCTAAGGGTTGTGAAGGTGGTAGATCCTTCAACCAATCTTCATGTGAATATGCTATCAATGTACCTACAACATCAGAAGTATCCTTGAAAATAGTGAGGTCAGCCACATTGAAAATTGGGGAGATGAAAATAGTAGGTGGTAATGAAATTTCATAAGCATTAGGACCAAACTAATGCAAGATTATACAAGGTCATATCTTCTTCATTTGGAGTTTGGTATGATGACCTTTAGGTAGTCTTTTCTTTCTTAAATATGCCCATACCTTGGAAATGAACATCTTTCCTCTTCTTATTTGCTTGTGCTTTGTATTTTTGTGAAGTATTTTCCAATGTATCTTTCACCTTTTCTTGTACTTGTTTGATAAGGTCAGCCAATTCTTCTCCTTGTGCACTAACCTTAATGTCATTAGGTAACTCTCTAAGTTCTAGAGGTCCCTTTGGGTGATAGCCATAGACTATTTGGAATGGTGTCTTCCTTGTAGACCTATTGAATGAATCATTGAAAGAAAACTCATCTTGTGGAAGAACTAGATCCCAATTTTGTGCATATTGCTTGGTGAGGCACCTAAGAAGGTTTTGAAGAGATCTATTTACAACTTTAGTTTCACCATCTGTTTGGAGATGGTAGGTAGAACTAAATTGTAGATTAGTGCCCAATTTCTTATGCAAGGTTCTCCAAAATTGTCCTTGGAATTTTCTATTTCTATCTAAAACAATAAAGTTAGGAAAACCATGAATTCTTACAATCTCTCTAAATAAGAGATGGGCAATATAAGAGGCATCATGTCTACTTTTACAAGGGATAAAGTGTGCCATTTTTTTGAAATGGTCTACAACCACAAATATATTATCATATCCTATTTTTTTCCTTGGTAATCCCATTACAAAGTCGATAGATATTGATTCCCAAGGTTTGGAAGGAATTGGTAGAGGTTGGTATAACCCTTGGTTAGTTGTAGTACCATTTTCTTGTTGACATATAATACAAGACTCTACATATTTCTTGACATCTTGCTACATTTTTGGCCAATGATAATGTCTCTTGACAGCCTCTAATGTTTTGTCAATACCAAAATGACCACTCATTCTCCCACAATATTTTTCCTTTACTATATTATCTCTCATAGAGAATTTTAGGATACAAAGTTGATGACCCTTAAAAAGTAGTCCATCTTGAATAAGAATCTCAAAAAAACCTAAAAGATATCTATCCATAAGAGTAGTGCGAACCTAATATATTTCACCAAAATCTACATCATCTTTGTAGAGGTCCTTCAATGCTTTGATGCCTATGCTTTGAAATTGGATTTCCTGTAGAAAAATGATCTTCCTACTTAGAGCATCAACAACTTTATTTTCTTGGCCTTTCTTATGCATTATGGTGAATGAATAGGCTTGTAATTGTTCCATCTGCTTGATATGTTTCACACTCAACTTGTGTTGAGAATTTAGGTAACTTAGAGCATGGTTATCTATAAAAACCACAAATTCTTTAGGTAATAAATAATGCCTCCATTTCTTGAGGGCTTGAATCATAGCATAAAGTCCTAAGTCATAAGTTGAGTACTTCTTTTTAGCATCATTTAGTTTTTCAGAGAAGAAAGCCATAGGTTTGTTGTCTTGGCTAAGGACTACCCCAATTTCTAGGTTGCTTGCATCTATCTCAACAATAAAAACCTTATTAAAATCGGGAAGAGTGAGTATTGGATATTGTGCCACCCTTGATTTCAAATATTCAATGCATCATTTTCCACTTTGGCCCAAACTAAATTTACCTTTTTACCTCCTTTTATTGTATCCAATATAGGTGCACATGCATGGCTGAAGTTCTTAATTAACTTTCTATAAAATGTTGCTAAACTATGAAAACTTCTTACATCACTTGCATTCTTTGGAGGAGGCCAATTAATGTTTGCATCTACCTTTATTGGATCAATTTTTAGTGTCCCTTGTGAGATCAAAAATCCCAAGAAGATGAATTATTTTTGCAAGAATGAGCACTTCTCAAGGTTAATCATTAGTTGATGCTCTTTTAACCTCTTGAGAACTAATTCAATGTGTTCAAGGTGTTCCTCCAAGCTGCAGCTAAAAAATAGTATGTCATCAAGATAAACAACCAAAAACTTGCCATTGTAGTCATTAAATATTTCATTCATTAGCTTCATGGAGGTAAAGGGGGCATTGCTTAAACCAAATGGAATTACTAGCCATTCATAGAGACCTTCTATAGTTTTGAAGGCAGTCTTCCATTCATCACCTGACTTGATTCTTATTTGGTGATAACCAAATTTCAAATCAGTCTTTGAGAAGTATGATGTATTACCCAATTGGTCTAGGAGGTCTTCAATCCTTGGGATAGGAAATCTATATTTGATAGTGATTTTCTTAATGGCTCTACTATTACTACATAGTTTCCATTTACCATACTTTTTGGGAGCCAAAACTAAAGGGACAACAAATGGGCTAAGAATTTTTAGAATAAGTCCTTTATCCAATAATTCTACAACTTGTTTGGATTTTTCAACATTTTGAGTAGGAGAATTTATGTATGGGGCTTTGTTGGGCAAGGATGCTCCAGGGATGAAGTCTATTTGGTAGCTTATGTCTCTAATGGGTGGGAGGGATGAGGGTAAATATTTTGCAACCACTTCCTTGTATTCTTGAAGAATATTTTGAACTTCTTTTGGGAGTGATTTATCCTCGCTAGGTAATGGTTCATCCCTTGGTTTCAGAATTAATGCATATCCCTCTTTTTATTCTTTGATAATTTTTAACATTTATTTTCCTCCCACTATGATAGTTAAAGGTTCTTTTTCCTTTTTAGGTTTAGGTAGAGGCTTGAGATTATAAGATTTTCCATCCCTCACTATGCTATATGTATTTTATCTACAATTATACATGGAATCCATATCATTTTTCCATGGCCTTCCTAAGAGAAGGTGGCAAGCATCCATTTCTACAATATCACATAAAACTTTATCTTTGAAATAACCTAAAGAGAACTCTACCATGGCTTGTTCAGTTACGAGGGTTTGCTGCCCTTTTGTTAGCTAAGAAACATTATACGAATATGGATGAGGAATTCTTTCTAGTTCTAATTTTTGAATGATTTCTTTAGAAACTAGATTTCTTGTTGATCTTAAATCAATTAAATAGGTTCTTCCTCCGTCCTAGTTCTTGAGCATGAGGTACTTGTAGATTGGTTGTCTCATCATTAGTGCCACACCTTCTTCAGCGTCTAAGTATTTTTCTTCTTGCACCAATTGGGTCCTTCTTTCTCCTTGATTATTGTTGTTTGGTTTTTCAAGGAACTTGTTTGGATAGTGTCCTATTTGATTGCATCTAAAACACTTAGGAGATCCATTAGATCTCCCTCTTCCTCTATTGAAGGATCTTCCTACTCTAGAGCTTCCTCTCCAACTAGATTCACCATAGTCTTTGTTTTTTTGCTCCATGGATTTTCCTTCATTGGATGATTGACCCCTTTGCTAGGAGTTTCTTCTACCCCTATCATTTTTGCCTCTTCCTCTATTGGATTGTTCATTTCTTCTCTTGAACTTCTCTTCCACCTTTAGTGCAAGTTGCACACATTGTTGCACGGTGGTTATTATTGTCAAACTCAATTCATCTTGGATAGATAACTTGAGACCTTGCAAGTATCTCACCAAATTGATACTTTCAAATTCAACATCTTTTTTCCTCATCACCAATGCTTGAAACTCATCAGTGTAGGCTGAAATTGTCATGTCTTTTTTCCTTAGATTACCCTAGACAATGCTCTGTCAAAGGGATAACCTTGGGGAGATTGAGGGATTTGGATAGATTGATTAGATAGAAAACTTTGGCAGAGTAACAACAATTCCTTAAAGGCTTGGGTGATTTTGGATTGGGTTGCTAGCTCGCTGGGGGGATGATTTGGCTGGACTTTGGATTTTGGATTGTTCTAAAGCAAAGAACTAGATAGATTTGGTTGCGGCGGGGGAGCTTGGATGATTTTTTGATGAGGCAGTGACTACGCTAAGTATGACTTGAGCTAGGAGATTTCTTCTTTTCTGAGATTTTGACCAAAATTGGCAAACATTCATTCAAAAGCTATGAACAAACAAGCAGAAAAAAGTTTGGAGCAAGCACGTCAAACACACCAACATCCTAGGAAGCTTTCTACAAGGATGAAATTTGGTTTAGCTAGGGAGTCCTCGATATATGCAAGGTACATAAGGCCCAAATCCATAGATGAAACCAAAAGGATGTCACACAGCTGAGAGGAGCAATAACCCACTTCTCCTCTTTCACTTCTCAAGGGTATAAATTTTCTTGAGGCTTAGCCCGAGTGACAAAATTTTGATCCCAATAGAGGTGTCTTTGGATTCACCTCCCAATCTTTATAGTCCACCAGAATGCAGGAGTTGAGGTCATCCCAAGGGGTGGTGAAATCCCCAAGTAGGCCTCCTAAAAAATGTAAAATAAGACCACATAAGTGATCTTGGGTTTAAAAGACACACATTTATTCCAATTGATGATTTAGATTTTGTAAGCTATAATTGAAGACACTCATGTTTATGACATACAATGTTCATTCCAACTTGACAGCATTGTCAGTGTAATGGAAATCAAGAGATCGTCAACATAAGTAAATTGTGCGCATGAAAGCTTTTAAAAAGAAGGGAATAAGAATATTTTGACTTTAGAGCATTCAAGATTGAATGAAGTTCTTTTTAAGCACCAAAGTTAAAGTGTGTTGATTTGCAATGTTCTTTAATACCCAAAATCAAATATTCATCTCATTCATTCTTTTTAACCTTTAGCATCCAAGATTGTGTTGATAATGCATTCCAATGAAAATGTTATGTTTTAATCCGTGGCATTAAGGATTTTATTTGAGCAACATGCATTCAAAGACAAGTGTTTAAACATTCAAGTTCATTTTAGCACCATGCATTAAACCATGTAAGGAGAAGCTGCAAGAAACATGGTTACTGGTTTCATAAATGCTCCAATCTACAAAGCTACAAAATTCAATTTGATTAGTCACCAAAAATTTCAAAAAATCAAAGCTTAACTATGGGGAAAAAAAAATCAACTTTTTTTTGTTATTTTTGATATGGGCAAAAATGCTTAGAATAGTCCATATCCTATGGAACCACTAAAAGTTAAAATTTGATTTACACTTAACTTTTTTAATTTTCTAATTTTTAAAATTTTTTTGGCGATCCCGCGAGTTAGGATAGCGATCTTGCAAGTTTACGATCCTACGTGCGAGAATGCAAGGATAAGTAGCGGGATAGCATTCCCACGGGTTTAGATAGAGTTCCTGTAGGCATAACAACGTTCTCACAGGTTTAGACAGTGATCCCGCAGGTTTAGGTGGCGATCTTGAAAGTACAAAAAACTAGTGAAAAGTTACAGAAAGACAGGTTGCGAGATAAAAATCACAGTGCGATCCCACGAGAAAGTGATCCTACAAGCAAATTTATCAGCATTCGCATAGGGGAATTCATTAGTGGGTTTGAGAGGTCAAGGATAAGAATGAGTTAACCCGACTGAAGGTAGCATTCCCACAGGAAAATATATGCAATCCCACAGGTTTAGATAGCGTTTTCACAAAAAAAAAGTTCAGCGAGGATGCAGGAAAAATTTATGATACATGGTAGAAGCTGTTTGGTGATGAACTGCGAACTCATGGTCGCAGGTTTGCATTTTTGTTTGCCAATGGCTGCATTTTTACTGTCACGAGATCGCATTTTTGGGGTTGCAGGATCACAAAACAAGCTAATTTTTAGGTGCTCAAAAATAAAAAATGTTTAGATGGCTGGGAGTGCAATTTCCAAAGGATGACCTACGTACCTGCAATAAGATTAGAAAACCTATCAAAAAAACACACAAGCAAACAAGGTTAATTTGGTTAGTTAACACAAAAAACTCAAAAACATGATTAGATAGACCCAAATGTGGGGTCCCACTGGGCGTGCCAAAATGTATACACTAATATGTTAGAAAGAAACACTAATCTATTTAGAAATCAAAACATTTATTAACAAAACCAATATAAACTTTAGATGAGATAAAGTGAGGTCCTCAAATGAGAATATGAGCCATGGATAGGCTCTCTCAATGAGGATGATCACTTGATTTGTAGAGGTGTCCTTTGATATGGGTTTGGGATGTATGCTCAAGATTGGTGCTCAAATTTGCTTCAATGGAGATTCTTAGATTTTGGATGTGGATAATGGATGTAGATGTAAAACTTGTTCTCAAAATGGCATTATAACTTTACTTGATGGATTGTGTCTAAAATGGCTTGGGAGGGGATTCCTTAAATAGGCAAAGGGCTTGAGGGATCAAGAGCTAGGATGCAAGGATGGGAGAAAGCTTATGGAAGGTTTAGATTGAATGAGAGGAGAGCACATGGATTGTGCTTTCTTATAGCCAATCAGGGAGTGACACATGTCACAGGGTCATTGGTTAGACCAAGAGGGGTTGAGAGGTCAACAAAAGAGGCTCAAAGCTCATAAAGACCCTCATAATGGCTTGTAAGAGCAATGAATGGGTTTGTAAGAGTCATTCATGGCTTTGTAAGAGCTTTTATGGCTTGGTGGTTGGGATATTTTGAGGGGAGACTTTGGTTTGGATTAAGAAAGTTTTAAGCTTTCTTAGGAATGTGCAAATGATTAGGGGATGGGTTAGGCTTGGGTTAAGATTAGATTAAGGATGTTAGAGATGTGCAAGTGGATGGTATTGATGAGGGTGGGTTAGTGGCTAAGCTTAGTTAGTATGGGTGGATGGGGTGGATTATGCTAAATGGAGGATTTAGGATAGGCTTTAGGGGTTATTAGATTTGAGGGATAGATTTATTGAATGGATTTATTTAATAAATGGGGATTTGGAATTAGATAGGAGAATAGGATTTAGTTGATAAATGATGGGTTATTTGATTTATTAATTAGGACTATAGATGATTAATTAAATTAATCAGCTAGGGGATGGCAAAGGATTAATTAAATAGGAATTTAATTAATGATTCATTTAGAGATAGCTAAATATGATTACCAAAGAAGTGTAATCAAATTTGGGTGTCTACAGAACTAATTCTCTCAAGTAATGATACTTGATTGCAACATGCTTAGTCTTTTTATACATCACATGATTCTTTGATATATTCATAGCACTTGTATTATCATAATAAAGTATCATAGGTTTAGTGATTTCCTCCTTCATACCTTTGAGTAGCTATTTGATCCATACAATGTTTGTACAATTTACTGTAGCAACAACATATTCAGCTTTAGTAGTAGATTGGGAGATCAAGTGTTTTTTCTTGCTAGTCCATGTAACCAGCCTTTTTCCTAATAAAAATGCTCCTCCACTAGTGCTTTTTCTATCATTAATATTTCTAGCCCAATCAGCATCAGTGTAGGCTCTTAATTCAAATTTCTCATTTTTCTTTTAATATAGACCACATTCTTCTAATCCTTTTAGATATCTTATTATTCTCTTACCAGTCATCAAATGATTCTCCTTGGGATTAGCAAAGAATCTTGCAGCTATCCCAACTAATAATGTAATTTTAGGTCTATTGTGTACTACATATTATAATTTTCCAATCATAGACTTGTATAATATTTGATTCACCTAAGCTAAATCATTATTCTTTGACAATTTATGGCCTATCATCATAGGTGTGCTTACTAGCTTGGAATCTTTCAATCCAAAAGTTTTCAATTTCTCCTTTATATACTTTGACTAAGTGATGTATATACCATATTTCATCTGATGTACTTGCAAACCCACAAAGAACTTAATCTCTCCAAACATAGACATCTCAAATTCATTCTTCATTTCATTTGCAAAGGATTTACATAAAGTATCTTGACTTCAAAATATAATATCATCAATGAAAATTTTAGATAGTAAAATACTTTTCCCTTTCTATGTTTTCAAGTACAAATTGTTGTTATCATCAGTCCTCTCAAATCTAATCTTCATAAGATAATTATGAAGCTTTTCATACCATGCTCTTGGTGCTTACTTCAAACCATATAAAGCTTTTTGTAGTCTACATACCATGTTTTTGTTGTTAGCATCAACAAATCCTTCCGGCTATTCTATATAAATCTCTTCCTCCAATATACCATTTAGAAAAACAGACTTAACATCCATTTGATAAACTTTGAAACTTTTGTATGCAGAGTAAGAAAGAATAGTTCTTACTCCTTCCAATATTGCAATAGGGGCAAATGTTTCTTGATACTCTATCCCTTTTTGTGCATATAATTTACAAACTAATCTTTCTTGTTCCTTGTGACTTCACCATTTTCGTCCAACTTGTTTCTATATATCCACTTGGTGCCAATCACATTTTTATCTTCTAGTCTAGGAACTAGAGTCCATGTCTTATTTTTCTCAATATTTTCAATCTCTTATTTCATGGCTTTGCTCTAGTCCACATCTTCTAAGGCATCTTTCACTATTTTAGGTTCTTGCATGATAAAAAAACATGTATCATTTCTCAACTTGTTCCTCATTATGGTATAGCAACTTTATCTCCAATGATCTATGTAGTAGGGTGGTGTCTCTTGACATACTTAGACAATCTTGGTTCTACTCTATTTTTTTCATTTGCTCTCTAAAATTTTGAATCACTATGTGCATCTCTATTAGGTTGTTTAACATCTCTTTCATGTACAATAATCTCAGAATCAAAATGTACCTTAACTTGATTTTGTAACTCAGCACTTGAATGTAGCCCAGTTTCTGAATGCAACTCAACATTCATAGTATGTGACTTGTGTTGGCATTAAGTTATATTTTTCATTAGTGACAACACTTATTCAATTCTATATGGTTACCAAGCTCATCATTCAGTCTCCAATGTTTACCGAGTAATCCAGTGATAACCAAGTTTCATAGTTCACACTGAGCATTCTCAAAGCTACTAAGTGAATATAGATAGTGTACAGTCTAGCAATTATCACCAAGCAAATAATAGTCACCAAGCTTCACAGTGTCTACCAAGTCATCAGTTTGTGTAATGAGAAGCCAGTGTCTACCAAGTGATTGGATGAGCAGTGTTTACCGAGTGCAAGCAATTTAAACAAAGTATTCAGTATCTATTGAGTAACACTATATCTACCGAGTTTGAAGCTACATTGTGTGATTAGTATAGACCATGCCTCTACTTCTACTGAGTGCATGATGATGCTAAGTAATGCAGTGGATGCTGAGTATCAGAAGTTAACCAAGTCAGCTTACAGAACTTGATTTTCTACTATTTGGCCGATTCAGTAATATTTTGTTTGCTTATTTTTTAGCCAACCTTGTAATTGTAAATATTGGAATGGTATATATATGTAATGTATTGTATCATTTACAAGATGTATGAGCATATGGATGTATGGATATGTAATGTTTTGAGAAGAGTGAATGTGAATCAGCAGTAGAGAAGAATATTTAGCAAGATCTACAAGGAGCAGTAAAGTTATATCTATCACAAGAGGTGATCTATACTTCAAGGATCTAATCAATAATCAAGTTCTAAGTTAGATCTACTATTTCATCTTAACAGGTGAATCAATTTTATAAATTCTTTAACAGGGTAGACTTAATAGTCTTTCTTTAAATCTCTATGCATACTTCATTGTATGTTTGTAAAACCTCTAATAAGGTGGATCTAGTAGTCCAAATTGCTCTTAATAGGGAAAATAATAAAAAGTGATCAATGTAAGCTCTAATAGGCCAACTTTATACTATAGTATTGAAGTTTTGTGGATATCATCCCCATCCCAGTTTTACTTTCTATTTGGAAGGTTTTTGGGTCACCAAATATTGTGTTCATGTGTCATGAATGTTTATCTTCCAGTTTCTCATGCATGTAGTAGATTAGATAAATTAATGGTGAATGTATTAAGTGTTGAATTAATTTAAAGTTTTTGAAGTCACTGATTCACCCCTTCCCTCTCAGTAACTTAGCTAGTCTTGATTATTTCCAACAATTGGTATCAGAGCTCTATGTTCTAAAGATAAAGCTTGATAGCTTGAGCAAAGATCAAGGACAATGAAGACATATAGACTTGACAAAGCTATTGAAAATGAAAAGCTACATCTAGAGATGGCCATAACCCAACTCAAGGAAGCAAAAGAGAATCTTTCCCAATCCCTGAAAAGAAGGAAGGAACTTGCAAAATAAATGAATGACCTCCAATATGTTGAAGAAAAGATTGAAAACTTTTTCCCCTCCAGTAGTTCAGATGAAGCAAATGAGGCAATCAAAGAATTCCTAGAAAAGAATGGCTTTGTGCAAGAAGAGATAAGAAAATTAAAAAGAGAATAGGAAATTTAGTCAATAAGATTGAGTAAAATCTTGGAACAAAGGAATAAAGCAAATGAAGACTTGGAGACAAGAAATAATGAAACTCAAAGTTACTCTCTTCAGCAAGAAAATCTTATCAATCAGCTCTCCAATGCAAATGAGGAAATCATGGGTCTGAGATCTTAAAATGAAAATTTAAGGAATGATTTAATCACTGAAAGACAAATCAATGAAATATTGAAAGTTGATTTGAATTCTAAAAAATAACTCAATGAAAGGATGATGAAATCTCAAGCAGACATGGATCAATTGAATTAGCAAAGTAAGTAGAATCTTTATAGGCAAAAAGGTAAGGTAGGACTTGGAGACAAAGAAGAAAGTGAATCTTCCAAACAAGGTGCCCAAAGGAATCAAAGATCTACTTGCAATCATTGTGGTAAGTTAGGTCATACATCAAACAAATGTTGGAGCAATGGAAAGGAAAAATTCAATGAAAATGCTACAATTGTAGTCAACATGGTCATAAAGCTAATGAATGCAAGGTAAAACCAAAATTTGAAGGCAAATGTCACAAATGCAAGAAACAAAGTCACAAGGCATCTAAATGTAGATCTAAACCATTCAATCTAGCTGAACAACTTGTCAAGGCAATATTTGGTTGGGACTACAATACTTGGTGTAGATGTCATTATTGTGGACAATATGAACACATTGGCATAAACTGTGTAAGACATCACTTGAGAAAGAAGGCTACAATAGTAAGATGTTATACATGCACTAAACTTGGTCATATAGCTAACAACTACATGAATATAGGTAGAGTTGAAGATGGAAAGAAAGCTAAAGCTGATAATATCAAGAAGCAGATGAGATAGCAGTGTATTCCCAAATCTATCGAGCAAGCCAGTTCAAATGATGGCCATGTCACTCAAGAAGTGGGTGACTCTACCATTTCCAATTAGATTCTTATAGGAGGAATTGGAACTATATCTTCAAGTCATATATTGAGTATTTCCAAATGAAAGAAAGAAAAAGATCCAAATTATTATTTCATATATAGAGGGATCACAAGAAATCAGGTCATACCAAGCAAGATTGGTCATAGACTCAATCGAGCTAGGTTCTTGTTCAATCACCAAGTCACAAGCTTCTATAGAGCACAGTGAGTGGATGATAGTCTATCACACACTACATCATTATGGTACCAAGCATTAATGAAGAATTTTCATCAAAAAGGGTAGAATTCATCTTCATTTTTTACCATGACTTTAGAATACACAAAGCAGAGCGATTTCCAGGTGCATCTATGCAATCTCGAGTGAATTTTCAGCAAAAAAATTTCTTCAAAGAAATTTTTCTCATTTACCAAGCAACCATGGCATCCAGACATAGCAGCAGCAACAAGGCAAAAAGAGGATCTGAGATGTTGGTAAAAGGCATGGAATGGAAAGCACCAAACTTCAAGTTAGTATCGGTAGTTGTGGAGTCACTTGATCCAAATGGAGCTCAATCACAAATTCCTCCAAAGGTACTTCTCATTAACAATATTCACACTCATTTTAAGTGTTTTGTGCAAGAAATTGGAACCCTAGAGATGGACATCGCCCTAGGAGAAATGTGTTTGATGGTTCATTGAAACCTAAGCATAAGCATCAAGAGGTCAAAGGTTTAACCCATATCCTACATATGCCAAGGAATTTTCAAATTAGGTGGATTAGGTATATTATGAGCCATGTGCATAATGGTTAGTTGTGGTTAGAATAACATGTGTTGATCACAAAGAAAATGATTCATAACATCATAGGTCTACCTATGTTGAGCAAGGCCAAAACCACCAAAACCCTAGGTCAGGAAGAGCTTCAAAAGAAAACCCTAGTGGAGTGGGACAATAGAGGTCTAAATATTAGTATTGTATCTAGCATAGAACTAAGGTTTGGTATTCATGTAATTGCACACAAGATATATAGCTCTAGTTGTTTGAACAATGTGTCATGTGAGGTAGTTGATTTGGCATATAAGGTTGTGAAGAAGAATTTAGAATTTGATCTGTTAGAGTTATTGTTGAAATAGCTGAATAAGAACATGGACAACATCAGGACATCAAAGAACAACCCCTTTAAATTTGGTTCTTTTTTAACTTGTCTTTTCTTTTATGTTCAAAAGTTTTTCCCATCAAAAGGTTTAGTAGTATGGAGGAAGGATATTCCTATTTTGTATTAGATTAATGAATTTATTGCAGAAATGAGTGAACATTCATATAGCATTATGGATAATTATTTTGAAGCTTTCAAGGAGAAGATGAACAACAAGTTTAAGATTCCTCCCAAGCTAGTTGAGGATTATAAAGATGATGTATGTTTTATGGTTGATTGTGATGGAGTGTATATCCAGGTATTTAGGCCTAGAATTACATGGGTGAAACCTCTTCCATATGAGGTTAACATTGATGAAACTAAAGATATTATTGAAGCCCTAGTGAATGAACCCACAAATCCTAAGCTACCTATTTTTGGAACTTATGAAGAAGCCAAATCTAGAATTGAGCTTGAAATCAAGTTACCTGAGGCTATAAGCAAAGGTAACAGGAAGGTAGCCAAGTTGAAAACTGCAAGTACCCCTCTCATGCTTACCAAGGGAAAAGGTGAAGACATTGAGGACTCTAAAGAAGAAGAACATGAATCTAAGAAGGAGGTAGAGCTTGTGAAAAAGAAACACAGGGTAATTATTACCAAGCCACCCAAGGCCTCTATAGCTGTATTTACAAGAAGATCTAAGAAGAAAGGTGACAGTGAAGTAGTATTCGACAAGCCCCCACTCACCTTCCAAGAAAGGTTGAAACAAATGGAAGAAGGTGCTGACATCACAAACTTGAAAGCATTAAAATTTGAAACAAGAACAGATGCTGAGAAGATGCAAATTGAGGAGCTAGTACTCAATAAAATGGGAAAATGGAAATATTCCCCTGATCAAATTGCCCCCAAATTTCAAATGAATTGTTGGCAAGATTGAAGCTAAGGTAGGAATCAATTGTAAAGACAGCTAAAGACATATATGAGCAATCACTAAAGAAATTGCTACTGAGTCTTTCAAATACAGAGGTTAAAGCAATAATGAAAGAAAATAATGGTAAAATAATGATTAGATTTCATACATGTTTGATTTTGATTAAGGACATTGAGCATGTAGTTAAGGATGCTACAAACATGTGGAAAAACATCTATCATTTGCACAAGCCCAGTGAAGATTGAGTAGAGATCAAGGATGATGATGATGATAGTGACAATGAAGAAGAAGATAATACTCCATGTGTCACCATTGATGCTGAGGAATGTCAAGAGTTGATGAAGGATAATGAAGAAGAGGAAGAGGAAGATAAGGAAGGAGATGAAGAAAATGATCTAGTGAGAATAGTTGCACAAGTTATAGCCTCCCTTCCTCATTCTCCACCAAAGACTGCTACAACATTTGGGTTGGAGACAACTTCAAAAATCGTGATCGCAACTACAATAGACACTTCATCTGTTTAGTCACTAGTTGCTCTCTCTCAACTCTAGGTATCAATAATGGAAGTGTCTACCACTTCATCTACTGAGCTATAGCCCTCCTCTTCATTAGCTCCCAAGTCAACAACATCAGCAGTATGCACAACATCCAATTCTACCTTAGTTTTGCATATGCATGTAAGTACACCGCTTGTAAATATTTCTACTAGTGCTCCTATTGTATGTGCTTTAGTTAGTACTCCACCTATTATCACTTTGATTTTGGGTGACACATTAGTTTTGGATTCTTTTAGCACACCTGCAAGTATTTCTACATTTGGTCCTATTCAAGTTTTTACAGCTAGTCCAACTATCTCTACAATTGTTTCTATTTCTAATTCCAAGGCAGTAAGGTCAGAAGTAGAACCAAGGACACCCCTAAAAATTTTGCTTACTAGTAAGGAAATTGATGAAGACATAGATCTAGACAAAGAAATTGTAATTACTAAGTTGGATCTGGATACTGCTACAGTTGAGGAAATGAGGCTAGTTAGCCAATTTTGGAATAGAAGGCAAGGTAGAAATAGCTCAGAGAGGAAAGAAATGGAGAGTTTAGGATAATTGAGAATGCAAAGAATATAATAATAGAGGCTATAGGTGTTGATGTAGATTCATCTCAACACATTTTGTTACAATTGGAAGAAGCAATCAATAAGTTCAATGAGGACACATCTAGTCAAGAGAAGCTAATTGAAAAGGTAGAGAAAAAGTTTGATAATAAAGTACTCGAGCACATTGCTCAGCACATTTCCATAAACTAGGTAGAACTATCCCTAATTTTGAGCAATCTTGAACATTCTTTTACCAATGTAATATCATTTTTTGATAAGTTGTGTGATGTTACTAAGTTTACTAAGGAGATAAAAGAGAAACTAAATAAGATTGATATAGATACAAAGGCTAGTGCTTAAAGGCTACAGGTAGACCCCAATTCAAGCTTAGCACATCACATTAATGTGAGATTTTTGTCAAACATGCATGTAGAATTGCTAAGAGAAGAAGCAAGGATCATGTCCACATTGATAGATATCCAAAACATGATCCTTTCAATTATGGACACAATGCAGAAACATATTGCATATTCAAAGTCATTGGTCCAGGATAACAACTTTTCTATTGCAGATCATATGATTGAACTTTCAGCAGAAGTTCAAGTAGCACTCTCCACCTACAAAATTTTGCAAGACAATTGGGATAAGACATTAGCTCTTATTCTCAAGGTACATTTCGAGTTTCTCTCACATTTTGGTGTCTCTATTTGAATATATTGCATAACTCTTTGGCATTACTATTAAAAAGGGGGAGTAAGAGATATATGGAGACAAAGAGAGAATTTGTATAGAATGGAAGAGAGACTATGTATATATTATGCCTTATGTATGGGGGAGATATGTGAAAATGTATATACAATAGCTTTACAAAGATAAATTTTGAAAAATAAAAAATCATTATGTTAGTGTACATAATTCTTAGCTTATAAGTGTTTTTGTCACTAATGCCAAAGGGGGAGATTGTTGGCATTAAGTTATATTTATCATTAGTGACAACACTTATTCAATTCTATATGGTTACTGAGCTCATCATTTGGTCTCCAGTGTTTATCAAGCAATCTAGTGATAACCAAGTTTCATAGTTCACATCGAGCATTCTAGAAGCTGCTGAGTGAATATAGATAGTGTGCAATCTAGTAGTTATCACCAAATAGATAGTGGTCACCAAGCTTCACAGTGACTATTGAGTCATCAGTTTATGTGATGAGAAGCTAGTGTCTACCAAGTGATTGGATGAGCAGTGTTTATCGAGTACAAGCAAGGTAAACAAAGTATTCAATATCTACCAAGTAACACTATATCTACTAAGTCCCCAATGGTTACTAAGTTCTAAGCTATGTTGTGTGATTAGTATGGATCATGCCTCTACTTCTATCAAGTAAATGATGATGTTGAGTAATATAGTGGACGTCGAGTATCAAAAATTCACCAAGTTAGCTTATAGAACTCAAGTTTCTACTATTTGGCCAACTCAGTAATATTTTGTTTACTTGTGTTTTAGCCAACCTTGTAATTGTAAATATTGGAATGGTATATATGTAATGTATTATATCATTTCCAAGATGTATGAGCATATGGATATATGGATATGTAATGTTTTGAGAAGAGTGAATGTGAATCAGCAGCAAAGCAAAATATTCAACAAGGTCTACAAGGAGCAATAAAGTTATATCTATCACAAGAGGTGATCTATACTTCAAGAATCTAATTAGCAATCAAGTTGTATATTAGATCTACTATTTCATCCTAATAAGTGAATCAATTTTCTAAATCCTTTAATAGGGTAGACTTAACGGTCTTTCTTTAAATCTCTTAACATAGTGCATACTTCATTGTATGTTTGTAAAACCTCTAATAAGGTGGATCTAGTAGTCCAAATTGCTCTTAACAGGATAGATCATTAGAAGTGATCAATATAAGCTCTAACAGGCCAACTTTATACTATAGTATTGAAGTTTTGTTGGTATCATCCCCACCCTAGTTTTACTTTCTATTTGGAAGGTTCCTAGGTCACCAAATATTGTGTTCATGTGTCATGAATGTTTTTCTTTTAGTTTCTCATGCATTTAGTAGATTAGATGAATTAATGGTGAATGGATTAAGTGCTGAATTAATTAAAAAATTTTGAAGTTACTGATTCACCCCTCCCCTCTCAGTAACTTAGCTAGTCTTGATTATTTCTAACAACTCGATAGTCACTGAAACTTGCTATTGATTTGCAACTTGATTTACAACATCTTCATCAGTAGGCATTCCTTCATAAAAGTATACAAATAATTTTTATTCTTCTAGTTCCTTCATAGGTTCAGCCTTATGCACTTTTGTAATTCACTAAATTTTACATTTCCACTTTCCACAACTTTGTTAATATTAGTATTTAAACACTTATAAGCTTTACTTCTTATGGAATAGCCAATGAATATACCTTCTTCACTTTTTTCATCTAATTTACCATTCTTGAAATCTTTGAGAATATAACACTTGCTTCTAGATACATTAAGATATTTCACATTAGGTGAGAATCCATACCATAATTCAAAAAGTGTTGAATGAGTACCTTTATTGACTTGTACATGGTTCAAGGTATAGACAACTATACTTATAGCTTCTCTCTAGTATTTCAAAGCAACATTTTTCTCCATCATGAGTTTCCTAGCATAATCCATTATAGATTTGTTCCTCCTTTTAGTAATTTCATTTTTTGGAGGGGTCCTAGGAGAAAATGTCTATCTTTTGATTCCTCTATCATTACAAAACATCTCAAACTCATTTAATGTAAATTCTCCTCCTCTTTCAAATGTCAAAAATTTCATACTTTTACATGTTTCCTTCTCAACTCTTGCTAAGTACCACTTAAACATTTGGAAAGCATTAGATTTCTATTTCAGAAACATAACTATCATCACTCTAGAATAATCATTAACAAATAGCATAATGTACTTATCTTCTTCGTAGCTTTGCACTTTAATTGGTCCACACAAGTTAGTATGAACAATCTATAATATTCCTTTAGATTTATGATTCTTACTCTTAAATCTTGACTTAGTCATTTTTCCTAATTGACATTGTTTGCAAATTATATTGTCAAGTTTCTTCAACTTAGGAAAACATTTGACTCTTCTCATGTTACTGATACTAACTAAGTTATCAATACTAACATGACATAACCTCTTGTTCCATAGCCACACATTGTCAAACTCTATATCTGAACAAGTAGCATCCTCTATATCAAGGTAGAATAGATTACCTCTAGTTTGATCACCTTTTCCAATTAGTTTTCTATCAATATCATATATCTTATCAATCTTGTTCTCAAACTCAACCTTACAACCTGAAATGTTTAGTTGTGACACACTCAATAAATTATAGTTATGTCCTTCAATATAATAAATATTGTCACATAAAATCTTTTTTATGAGTTGGATAGAACCTTTTGTTGGATACAATTAAGTAATTGTGTATTGTCTTTGATGTTACACAAATGCCATATCAGTTATCAGACAGAGTCTACCGAGTTCTGTCGGTTAGGAAACCGTTTATAGAGTCTACCGAGCTCAGTCGGTCAGTAAAGCCTTTTGCAGTGTATACCGAGCGTTCCTGTATGTCACACGGTGAGTAAATATTAACCAAGTTCACACGGTAAGCTAAGGAAAGTTTAGTTCTTACCGAGATCACTCAGGTATCAAAGGATTTTGTAGCGGACGGTTAGTGTTAACCGAGTTTGCACGGTAAGCTAAGGAAAGCTTAGTTTTCACCGAGCTCACTCAGTAATCGAAGACTGCTTTTACCGAGTCTAGTCAGTTTCCAAAGGAAGTGGCAGGTTTACCAAATTCCCTGGTAATTGTAGTTTTTACCGAGTTCTGCCGATTAACATAGGAAGCAATTTTTTTTGTTGTTCTGTATTAACCGAGCAACGTCGGCCAGTGAAATTTTTTTGTTTTGATTGTTAGTTCAAGCCGACTTTGAAATATGTTTTGTCAAGTTGGTTGGGCC
This sequence comes from Cupressus sempervirens, assembly GCA_028749045.1. Classification (NCBI taxonomy): domain Eukaryota; kingdom Viridiplantae; phylum Streptophyta; class Pinopsida; order Cupressales; family Cupressaceae; genus Cupressus; species Cupressus sempervirens. The sequence continues at coordinate 439,080,114 of CM053786.1, read as the reverse complement.
GACCTTGTATTATGTATAGTATATAAAGAGGTGCTCAAGATGAGGAAAAGTGTGGAATAGAGAGTAGATACGGATAGTGCAAGGAAGTGCAAGGAAGAGACTTGCGTGTGCCTAAGCAGAGTTGAGCAGAGGGATATCTTGGAGCTGCAAAGATATATTTAATCAGTAAGGACCTTGTGGAGCTAAACTGAGATCTATATTCATCAAGATAAGTTGCATGTATTTTCAGATCATTCATTGTTGCTTTCTAACCATTGTAACAGTGATTCCAAAATCTCCTAATAGATTTGGTTTAACAGCCATTCCATAAATCCTTTAACAGGGTGGCAATTCAGTTGAATTGTTCTAAAGATCTCTTACAAGGCCACTCCTAATAGGGTGATTAAATCCTCTAACAGGGTCACACCTAACAGTGTGTTTTGTAACCTTTAACAGGGTTGGCTCCTAACAGGGCTCACTTCAGAAGAGTGAAAATTGGTGACTAGTTGCTGGTGGTTTTTCCCATATTGGGTTTCCACGTAAATTTGGTGTCTACTGTGTTCATGATTGCTTTCTTTTGCATGGTTGCTTATTTCAGTAAATGCTTAATAAATTAACTAAACATCTATCCAGTTTTAAGCAGCAATTTATGTGTTTAACAAGTAGCAGCAACAACTAAGTTTAAGGCATCTTTGGGACTGTTGAATTTGTTTTTGTGGTAACTGATTCACCCCTCCCCTCTCAGTTACCCCATCTTCATTTTCCAACAATTGGTATCAGAGCTTTTGGTGCTTGCAGGAGGAGATTTCAAAGATCTAAGCCAAAGATCAAGATGTCTTACAAGAGGGAAATCCCAAGGCTTAACCGAAACAACTTATTAGCATGGCAGGGATTAATGAGACTTCATCTAGCTTCCATTGGTGACACTGGTCTGAAATATCTTGATGAGAAATATGAAGAACCATCAGGTACATTATCAGTCAATGACATTGCTATAAAGAAGACTCATAACATTATGATGATTGATATTGCATCTGCCTTGAGTTATGAAGAGTTTGATGATGTCAAGGACTGCACTACTGCCTATGAAATGTGGGAAAGACTGAAAGAGATCTATGGTGGAGATGACAATGTCAAAAGAGCCAAAGCTGAAAGTCTGAGAGGACAGTTCGATCAGATGAAAATGAAAGAAGATGAAAACATTGCCAAATATGTTGAAAGAATTAAAGCATGTGTCAGTGCTATCAAAGCTTCTGGAGGAAGTATCAGTGAAGAGACAGTCATAAGTAAAGTTCTTAGAACTCTACTTCCAGTTTATGCCATCAGGGTATCAGCCATTCAAGAAAGAAGGTGTGAGGCCAATCACAAGATAAACCTAGAGGCCATAGTTAGAAGATTGACAGCATTTGAACTAGATAATTTTGATAATTATGTTCCAGCTGCAAAGAACATTGAGTCTGCATTTAAAGCCAAGCTTTCACTCAAGGACAAAGGCAAGAAGAAGAAGGAATCTCAGTCAGAGAGTGAAGATCAATCAGATCAGAGTTCTGACAGTGACCTTGAAGTAATTGAAGCTCTACTTGCAAGGAAATATTCAAGAGGAAGAGGTAAATACAGAGGTAAAGTACCCCTAATTTGCTTTTCATGTGAAGAAGTCGGTCATATTGCTGCAAGGTGTCCAAACAAGAAAGATAAAGACGAAAAGAAAGATAATAAATGGAACAGTAAGAAAGATCTCAAATCATTTAAGGATAAAAGTAAGAAATCATGTTTTATGGCTAAAGATTCTAATGATTCTAATGATGAAGAAGAGGATGAGATTGTTTACATTACTGTAAAAGATGAATCTGACAATGAAGAAATGGCACTCATCTCTCACATAAGTAAGAATGATACTTGGATCATTGATAGTGGCTGCTCACATCATATGAATGGAGATAAAACAAAGTTTGATCAATTTGAAGAGTATGATAGTGGCAGTGTAAGATTTGGAAATAATGAACCTTGTTGCATCAAAAGAAAAGGAAGAATCACTCTAACCCAGGAACTTGTATGTGATAATGCTTATTGGGTAGAAGGCCTAAACCACAATTTGTTGAGTGTGGCACAGTTACTCAACAATGGACTCAAAGTAGAATTCATCCAAGGCAAAGCAAGACTGCTGAACGGTAAAGGAAAGCTGATTGGATCTGGTACTCAAACTAAAGGTAACTTGTTCTATCTTGAACTTGATGAACATTCATGTTTTATTGCTCAAGTAGAAGAAAGTTGGTTATGGCATAAAAGGTTATGTCATGTGAATTTTGACAATTTGGTAAAGATAAGAAAATTCAAGAAAGTGAGAGACATTCCTAATTTAAAGAAACCAGAGGTCGGTTTATGCAAGAATTGTCAAATTGGAAAGATGGGTAAGTCTAGTTTCAAAAGCAAAAATTATCAGTCTGAAGATTTATTAGAAATTGTGCATACTGACTTATGTGGACCTATTGAAACTGAAAGCTATACTGGTGAAAAATATTTTATTCTTTTTGTTGATGATTATTCAAGAATGATGACCGTCATGTACCTAAGGAACAAATCAGAAGCATTTGAAAAGTTCAAATGGTATTTGGCAAGAGTAGAAAAAGAAACAGGGAAAAGATTGAAATGCCTAAGGTCAGACAGAGGTGGTGAATTTATTTCACATGAATTCAATAACTTTTGTATTGAAAGAGGAATCAAAAGACAGGTTTCAGCACCAGGTACTCCTGAACAAAATGGCATAGCTGAAAGAAGGAACAGATCCATCATGGATTGTGCAAGAACCTTGATGATAGAAAAGAGTGTTGCTATCAAATACTGGAAGGAGGCTATCAGTACAGCAGTTCATACCTTAAACTGAGTACAGTTAAAAAAGGACTCGTTCAAAACTCCCTATGAATTATGGTATGGCTATAAACCCAATGTAAGTTATCTGAAAGTATTTGGAAGCAAATGTTATATCTTGAAAGAATCTAGAAAAGGTAAATTTGATGTAAAAGGTGATGAAGGTATATTTCTTGGATACTCATGCAAGAGTAAAGCATATAGATGCTTGAACTTATCTACTCACAAAGTCATAGAAAGTATACATGTAAAAGTTGATGAGTTTGCAGAAAAGACTGAAGAAGAAAGCAGAAGAGAACCAGAAGATTACAAAAGATTCATCTTTAGTGAACCGGATATAATATCAAATGCATCTGAGAATCAGAAACCTTCTTCTACCGAGTCATCACTAACCGAGTTGCAGGAAACATCTACCGAGCCAACATCTACCGAGTCAGAAAATACCGAGTTAGAGATTACTGAGCCAGAGGTAACTAAGCATGTGCATACCGAGCCAGTTGATATCGAGTCAGACCAAACCGAGCATGAAGGAGAAATGCAAGAAGATAACGAAAAGATTCATCCAAAAGGAAAAGAACCTGTTCTAGCCAAATATGTCAGGAGACCTCATTTAGTAGATCAGATCATTGGAAATAAATCTGAAGGAACCATCACAAGAAGTAAGTTGAAAGGTACTTGTTTACTTGCTGATTTTGAACCTAGAACTGTCAAAGATGCATTAGAAAATGATAATTGGATTGAAGCAATGAATGAAGAAATAGAGCAGATAGAGAAAAACAAGACATGGATTCTTATACCCAAGCCTAAAGACAAAAATGTAATTGGTACAAAGTGGGTTTTCAGAAATAAGTTGGATGAAAATGGTAAAGTATCAAGAAACAAAGCTAGATTAGTGTGCAAAGGATATTCTCAAGAGGAAGGCATAGATTATGGAGAAACTTTTGCTCCCATTGCTAGATTGGAAGGTGTTAGAACCTTATTAGCATATGCTGCTTACAAAGGTTTTAAAGTTTATTAGATGGATGTCAAGTCAGCATTTCTAAATGGTATACTGGATGAAGAGGTCTACATGAACAACCTGAAGGTTTTATAGATCCAGATAAAAAGAACATGGTTTGCAAATTGCACAAGGCATTGTATGGTCTGAAACAAGCCCCTAGAGCATGGTATGAAAGATTGCATAGCTATCTTATTCAAATTGAATTTCAAAGAAATAATGATAACAGTAGTTTGTATATCAAGGAAGGACCAGAAAATAAGATTGTCCTGGCAGAAATATTTGTAGATGATACTATTTTAACAGGGAATGATGATCTTTGCAAAGAATTTTCAGAACAAATGAGCAAGGAATTTGAAATGTCAATGTTTAGTGAAATCAAATTCTTTGTTGGACTTCAAATTCAGCAGAACAAGAATGGCATCTACATCACTCAAGCAAAATACATCAAAGAGATATTGAAAAAGTTTGGTATGGAAGACTGTAAACCAGTTGGAACTCCCATGTGTACTGGACTAAAACTTACTAAAGAAGATGATTCAAAGGAAATAGATCAAACATTGTATAGATCTATGATTGGAAAGTTGCAATATGTAGTTCATACTAGGCCAGATATTGCTCTTGCAGTTGGAATTGTGGCAAGATTTTCAGCCAAACCAAGAGAAAATCACATGATGGAAATCAAGAGGATAATGAGATATCTGAAAGGAACTGAAGATTATGGATTATGGTATAAATTTGGAGGAAACCTAAACTTAAAAGTGTTTACTGATGCTGATTGGGTAGGAAACCTTGACGACAGAAAAAGCACAAGTGGAGGTGCATTCTTTCTTGGAAAGAGGTTGGTTTCTTGGACAAGCAAAAAGCAAAATTGTACATCTCAATCAACAGCAGAGGCAGAGTATGTTGCTGCAGCAGTAAATTGTTCTAATATTGTTTGGTTCAAGCAATTACTACAAGGCATGAAGATGGAAATCAAGGAACCAGTTGTCATGTTTTGTGATAATACAAGTGCAATCAACATATCTAAGAATCCAGTAATGCATTCTAAGACTAAGCACATTGCAATCAAGTATCACTTTGTCAGAGAATTGGTGCAGGACAAGGAAATCAGATTGGAATATGTCCATACAAAGGAACAGATTGCTGACATATTCACAAAGCCTTTACCTAAGGATACATTTTTGTATCTCAGAGGTAAGTTAGGGGTTATTCCCCTATCTGAAGTTCACTAAAAATAAGTTTTGGTGATGCATCAGCTCTTACAAAATTGAACAATCATCAGTTGATGCAGCAAATCAAGGAAATATTGCATATGAATCAGTACTAAAGGTACAATAAAATTCATTGAAATTGGATTGTCTTTGGCATGTGTTGTCAAAGAGGGAGAGTTTTACTGTCATATCTTTCCGAAATTTGATTATGTAATTTCTTCACAGAGGGAGATTACTGTAAGAGGGAGAGTTCTCTATCTTAGAGGGAGAATTATTAATTATATTGTGTTGCTATAGACTTGCTTTCAAATTTCATTTCTGCTATGACATGTTGTGTTGCCATCAATGCCAAAGAGGGAGATTGTTGGATACAATTAAGTAATTGTGTATTGTCTTTGATGTTACACAAATGCCATATCAGTTATCAGACAGAGTCTACCAAGTTCTTTCGGTCAGGAAAATAGTTTACAGAGTCTACCGAGCTCAGTCGGTCAGTAAAGCCTTTTGCAGTGTATACCGAGCATTCCTGTATGTCACACGGTGAGTTAATATTAACTGAGTTCGCACGGTAAGCTAAGGAAAGTTTAGTTCTTACCGAGATTACTCGGGTATCAAAGGATTTTGTAGCGGACGGTTAGTGTTAACTGAGTTCGCACGGTAAGCTAAGGAAAGCTTAGTTTTCACCGAGCTCACTCGGTAATCGAAGATAGCTTTTATCGAGTCTAGTCAGTTTCCAAAGGAAGTGGTAGGTTTACCGAATTCCCCGGTAATTGTAGTTTTTACCGAGTTCTGCCGGTTAACACAGGAAGCAATTTTTTTTGTTGTTCTGTATTAACCGAGCAACGTCGGCCAGTGAAGAATTTTTGTTTTGATTGTTAGTTCAAGCCGACTTTGAAATATGTTTTGTCAAGTTGGTTGGGCTGACCTGGTATTATGTATAGTATATAAAGAGGTGCTCAAGATGCGGAAAAGTGTGGAATAGAGAGTAGATACAGATAGTGCAAGGAAGTGCAAGGAAGAGACTTGCGTGTGCCTAAGAAGAGTTGAGCAGAGGGATATCTTGGAGCTGCAAAGATATATTTAATCAGTAAGGACCTTGTGGAGCTAAACTGAGATCTGTATTCAGCAAGATAAGTTGCATGTATTTTCAGATCATTCATTGTTTCTTTCTAACCATTGTAACAGTGATTCCAAAATCTCCTAACAGAGTTGGTTTAACAGCCATTCCATAAATCCTTTAACAGGGTGGCAATTCAGTTGAATTGTTCTAAAGACCTCTTACAAGGCCACTCCTAACAGGGTGATTAAATCCTCTAACAGGGTCACACCTAACAGTGTGTTTTGTAACCTTTAACAGGGTTGGCTCCTAACAGGGCTCACTTCAGAAGAGTAAAAATTGGTGACTAGTTGCTGGTGGTTTTTCCCATATTGGGTTTCCACGTAAATCTGGTGTCTACTGTGTTCATGATTGCTTTCTTTTGCATGGTTGCTTATTTCAGTAAATGCTTAATAAATTAACTAAACATCTATCCAATTTTAAGCAGCAATTTATGTGTTTAACAAGTAGTAGCAGCAACTAAGTTTAAGGCATCTTTGGGACTATTGAATTTGTTTTTTTGGTAACTGATTCACCCCTCCCCTCTCAGTTACCCCATCTTCATTTTCCAACACCTTTTCCATTTATCAGACAAGGTGCATCATTACTAAACCTTACACTATTTCCATCATAATAATTCAAGATAATGAACTTACTTTTATCTCCAGTCATTTCATGTGAGTACCCACTATCAATGATCCATCTATCATTCTTGTTTACACAAGCCACTAGTGTAGTTACCTCATCCTCATAAGATTCATCCTTCATTGCAACATACACCACTTCATCATCATGATCATTAGATCCATATTTTGTTTCCTCTTCAACAATGTACCAAAAATTCTTTCCTTTATGTTTGTAATCTTTGATGTCTTCATCTCTTCTACCATTGTACTTGTTTCCACCTTTGTAATTATTCTTCTCTGGACATCTAGTAAATTAATGACCAACCTCATTGAAATTGAAACACATGATAGGTAATTTACATTTAAACATGCCTTTACCTCTGTGAAATCTCCTTACTAATAATGCTTCAATTTGTTCTACTTCTTGCTCAACTATTTCACTATCACTGGACACATATTTTACCTTTTTCTTCTTCTTCTAATTAGGTTCCTTCAATGACAACTTGGCTTTGAAAGAAGATTCAACATTGTCAAGTTTGAAATTATCAAAATTATATAGCTCAAAAGTAGTGAGCCTACCTACCAGACCTTCAAGAGTTAGATCCATTTTGGTATACATCTTGGTTCTTGAATTGCATAAACTCTAATAGCATAAATGGGCTAAAGTTTTCTCCAAAATTTTCTTAGTACAATGTCATCATCTATCTTACCATTGGTTCTTCTTATAGAATTAAAAACATCCTTTATTCTAGAGCAATATTGAGCAATATTCTCACCTTCTTGCATTCTCATACCATCAAACTTACCTCTAAGACTTATAGATTTGGCTTTTAAAACATTTGTGTCTCCTCCATAGATAGTGTAAATAGTATCCCACATTTTCTTTGCACTATTATAACCCTTGATATCATCAAACTTGGCACAACTTAGGGTAGAGGAAACCTCCAACATTGTCTGGTTGTGTTCTTTTTTAGATCTTTAGCAGTTAGGGCTCCAATAGGATCAACATGCTCTATGATGATAGTAGATTGTGCATGATATCCAAGACCTCCTAGGTGCTGGCTCCTAATTTAACAATTTTGAAAATAACCAAGAAACAAGACTAATACATCTAAGGTTAGAAAATTCCTATAATGGATGCACTTCACTACAGTCTTGGGCCAACAAAAAGGATAATTCCTTCTTCTTCAAGCTCTGTTAGACCTAGATGGGTAGACCTCAGATTCCTTATATGGTACTAGTGTAAGCCATACAACTAAATTTAAATAACAAATAAAATCCCTTAATCTTGTATGTTTATGCAAGCATTCATGGGTGAAATAGCTAATGACAGAGCTCATGAATTTGATAAACCAAGTAAGGGAAAATCTTTTAACTCCTTAAACATAAAGGGAAAGATATTAGATTGATAATTTGATATCTCAGCATAATCCAAGTATGCAACAATAGAGGATATGCAATCTCTACACTGACTAGTCTCTTATCCATTGGGCATCAATTAAACTTTAACATACACATGCAAATTTGAACTATACTCATATATCCAGAAATCTGATCTATCTATTTGACTTGCAAAAAGACATCAATCTTTATAACAACTGTCATACTTATGGTGGTATCCTCATGGTGTAACCTACAACCCTGTCAGTATAAAAAAGCATTTACATTGATCTTTGTTCTACTAGAAAATTTATCCAGGCATACAACCTTATAGGACTATAAATGAATTTAAGCTCTTTGTTCTTAAACACAAAACATTGCAAGTAACAAAAGTAGGCAATGAGAATCAGAATGAAACTAAAAGAAATGAAGCTCTTGTATTAATTTCCTTGAAAATAATACATCATCTGTATGCCAAAATTCAAAAAAGAACACCAAGAAATGATTGTATATCAAAAAATGCCTCAAAAGAAATACACTACTACTACTCATAATAAAAGAACACAGAGAAAATGGTATCACAACTATGAGAAAAATCTCAAGAAATTGGAACTAGACTGGTCTCACAATTCTTAGAAAATCTCCAAATAATTGGAACCCCTACAAAGAGTAGAAAAGGAAGATATATAGGAGAGAATATATTTTAGGAATTGCCATCTAAAATTGACATCTATCCCCCTAGACATGATCTTCAATCTGAAGTTGCTAAAACTGAACTGCCTTCAACTACTTGCAATCAAAAAGCCATAAACCATGCCAAAATATTTGATATATCTCACCTACATAACCTACAAAATATCCTATGGAGAAATATCAAGAATTCACTTCTGCTTTTGCCGTGAAATCAACTTGTTTTGCTAGCAAAAGCACAATTACTTTCAACCACCCTGAAAAACATTCAATTCATCCTAAAAGTTGCTAGAGAAGTCAAATCAGATATAATATGATCCAAATATGATATCAAATCAAACTAGAAACATAATTATGCAAATTTCACTGAGAAGCTCCCAAAATTAGAAAACCTCCTGTAGCTGCTCATGGTTGATACCTACACAAAATCTAACTGCAAAAATGGAAAATTTGCTTCTTCCCAGTTCCAATAGTATATTACACTACCTGTTATGGACAAAATTGGTGCCTCTAAGACCACTTTGAAAATCAAGCCCCCGGACTGTGAACAGAGCATTTAAAATGAAAAAATTAAAATGTTCATATAGTTAAACTATGTAAAACTTTAAAACTTGTTCAAATATTTCAATCTTAACTCATGCATTGAATACCATCTTGAATTTTGTTTTTATATTATATTTCACCTTCCCCATATCCCTCTAATTTGTTGATGCCACTTGGTGAAATCCCATTTGTCGTATTACCCCATGGGCCCCCTCATTTATCTCTATAGCATTTGAACACTTATTTGATGTCATGCATGGACTACCCTTTTATGTCAAAATGTGGGGCTTTTCTTTCATTTAGTGTGTAACTAGAAAATTCCCCCACATTGCATGGATTTCCCATGCTGGTTGGAGCTCCTCTCCATTGCATTAGGTTGCCCCCTTCATTTTGCCTGCAGTTCTATCAGACATGGGATGCTATTGCTCTTTTGTAGATGGCAGGGTGGGATAATAATTTTTTTTATGTGAGCTCAGTTTTTCTTGAGAATGTTTACTATGTTCAAATTGAAATGGCATACTAGATCTGTTCCTCAAATTATTTACATTGTCCTTTGACGGATTATTTGTGTCAGACTTGTGATCATCCAATGATAAATGCTCATCACCCTTCACCCTCAAAGAATCATACCATTTTCTGAACGTAGTATAATCACTAGATCCCCGTTGAATCCATGGAATACATATATTTTCACAGTTTGGAAGTACTAAAGTTTCATAGATAGCTACCTTAATTGATGTTGCTATTAAAGTTACAATTGTTCACTTGTAATTTTATGGTCTCCAATCAATGGCTCAAATCCCCATTCTATATTAGGAACTATTGTAAATCCAAACCATATAAAATCTGAAGGAGGTGGCTTGATACTTATTCTTATTGTCCCCTTTCAAAGACAAAACTTGAATTGACTATGTTAGAGGTACTTGTGAAACTTGATCTACAAGATGGGAAAGCAATCCTTTCATGATCTTCGATTGGCACCACTTGAAATTTTTATCCCATTTGATGTTAATGTCTTAGCATGAGGAAGCAACAACTTCTCTTATATTTCAAATCTTCAAGATATAATCAAGGCAAGACAAAGTCGATCCCCATGTCATTACATGAATTTGATGCAATTAGTCGGACCCCAAAAGCGGGTTCGGCTAAAAAAAAATCATTTTCGATCAACTGATATGAAAAAGTGATTCATTGATCATTTCAAACCATTTGAAAACAAATTCAAACACAAATTCACCAAAACCTATTTTAAATCACCTCTGTACCACTATGAAATTTATGCCAAGAGGCCTGTTGCCTAGCTTTAAAAACTAATTTAAACACCTAACCAAGCTCCAAAACTTTGAACATCTTATCTCTCTGACACATTCCATAGGCCTACCAAATCTCGTAACATGATGACATCAGGGTCAAAAGATATAGACCTCTGAACATGCCTACTTAGAATTGCCTACAAATAAACATGTCAAAAAACTAGAAAGTGTGTTTGGAATTGACTTTGAAAACTAGGCAAATGGGCACTTCAAGATCTGGAATTGGGACAACAGTAGTCACTGACATAGAGAGTATGAATCTTAAATTTGGGCTCATGATGAATGACTAGGAAAATTTGGCAAAGGTCTGGAGTTGGCTACCTGGATTTGAAGAATAGTAAACAACAACAAAAATGTGTTTTTGCCAATGGGAAGGCCCTAGAAAAGTGTGCAAACGGATTCATCAAGCTTTATAAACTGGCACACTTGAAGTATTTTTAGAGTAGAATGTAGGGAAATAAACCATTCAATCTAGGAAATTAAACAGTTAATGTTATAACATCCCAAACAGGGCTACGGATCAATCTGCATTTTTTATTACTAGTGAAACTCTATAAATTTTAAATAGAATCACATTTGAAAACCGATCAAACGGATTCGTCATAAGCTCAAATCAGGAATGTAGGAAGTCTCTAACCCCTAGAATATGATGCAAAAGTAAATTTCTTATTTGGATCAATTGACCAAAAGTTATAACTTTTCAAACAAGGCTACCCAAAATTATGAACAATATGCAGATTTATAACAGAGGTAACTGACCAACTTTGAGACATTCAAAACCTAGTCAAAATATGTCAAAACAACTTGAAACTTGGAATATAGGTTCTCTGTTGTGCATAATAAACATCCTCAAAGTTGAAAGTCATGAATCTTAACTGGGTAAAAGATATTCAAAGGAAAATTGGGCCCTCTATCACTATTTGAGACTTACACAGAATTGTAGAACTGAAAACAACTCAAAGTGGGACTTTGTAGAATGGCTCAGAATATCAGTTGATCATTACAAAACAAAAGCATAGGTTGAATGAAGGGTGTTAGAAACATAAAACACCTCTTGGACCTTAATACAACAATTGGGTACATAAGCATGAAAAGCATTCATAGGAGGCTCAAAACTTGGAATGGACACTCAAAATGGGAATGTAATTTTGAGCACCAACACTAGGTGTACCTTCATTAGGCTTTTCCACGCATAAAAGTTATATCCCTAAGCTTGGGCACATCTCTTTTTGGTACCTTGATCTTTTTGCTTCTAGTACCTTCTAACTAGTCCTCTTAAGCAGATTGCTCTGATACCATTATTGGAATTCTTTAGAATAATAGGGAAGTGAATTAGTTATCCAAGTCTAGATGTAGAAATAAAAATTTCACAGCTTAATGAACCCATATCCATAAAACATTTTCATCATGCATGCATCCATTAAATAAAGCAATCACTTAAACTTCCAGGTTACTATCAAATCAACTTTGCAAAAATGTAAGCAAGAAACATAACACATTTAACATAATGATTTAATATGGAAACCCAATTTGGGAAAAACTATCAATAACATGCTACTACTTCTCACTCTTTTGAAGTGATGTCTTGTGAAAGGCCAACCTTGTTAAAGGTTACAATGCGCATTGTTAAATGTGACCTAGTTAAAGGATTTCAATCACTCTATTAGGAGTGAGCCTCGTTAAAGGACTTTAGATCCTTCACTTGGAATGTCATCTAGTTAAAGGATTTACAAATTATTTTTAGGTCAATCTTAATCCAAAAAAAATACCCTAGACTAGTACAATGAGTAGAAAGTAACAATATGGCTTGATCTGATAACAACTTACAACACACTTGCTGATTATAGATTTCTATTTTAGTCCTCCATTTTGCTTGGCTTTCACACACTTCAAGCTTACCTTCCACATGGTTCATACAATCTAAGAAATAAAACTTATCAGCTTAGATTCATCAGATTAATGATCTTTCTCATAATGCTAACACTTGGCATTAACTTTCTTTTGATGCTTAGCACATACTATGTTGCTTGGCATCCATTATCAAAAACTCGACATGAACTAAAGTTTACTTGTACTTGAAATTAGCTAAACTTTACTTGGCTTACACTAACTTTGCTCAACACCTACTGTGCAAATTGTTAAGCTTCATAGACATACTTCGATTAACTTATTCTTCTAAACTTAATCAGTGTATCTATCCTTTGCAACCTTAAGTAGATTATCAATGTATTATAATATCACTATCTTAACTAATCCTTGTACTCCTTTGCCATATCATAATCAACCTTTTCTCTAGGTTCTATTGTTACCTCATTTGAACAAATTCTCTTCAACAATCAAACAAATGATAGTATCCAAATCATCTAAGCAATTGTCTTACCAATAAGTAGTAGGTTTGACATCAGTGACAAAACAATGATTGAAACACATATTTGCACTTATATTTAATATATTTTCAACAATATCAAGACCATCGTCATCATCATTATTAGATGTGCTAGTACCATCATCGTGATCATCTTGATTAGCTGCACCAATACCATCTTCTTCAATAATTTCCTTTGGCACATTATTATCTACTTCCATGGGAGCACTATCCTTAACTTGAATATTCACACCTCCATGTTCCTCAAGCTAGAAGTCCACATTCACCAATAAAAAAAAACTTGTAGCCCCCTTCAACATGACTAGGTTTCCTATAATGACTCAAGGTTGTTGTGATTAGAATTATTTGATTCTTTAAGCCCTTACACTTTTTGTAAGGACAATTACATTTATCAACTTTGCTTGGAACTGAGACCATAATCTAGAAATTGTCTCGTTCTTTTGTTCTGGGTTCATATTGCTAGGTGTGATCTTTCTTCATAGGAAAATATATTACATTTTGAAAAAAAAAAATTTGGTGTAATTATTGTGTATATCTACAAAAATATTGGACATGTTGTACTTAATTTTTATATCTGCACATATGGTTTTGAAAGAAAAACTTGGTCTAATTAATGTGAATATCTACAAAAATATTGGACATTTTGTACTTAATGTTTATAGCTGCACATATGGTTTTGAAAGAAAAATTTGGTCATCTCACTCAAATTCACCCATATCATAATCAATTAAAATTTTCTACTTACAATGCTCTCTACAACTATCTTAAATAAGTATAAAAAAGAGAACAATTTCAAATTTTTTTGCAACTATCTTAAATTGGTGTAGGGCACCTAGGCCTATCCTTCTTGAAAAGTTTTGGTTTTCTTTGGTTTTTATGTAATAAAGATGTGATGTGTTAACACCATTCATTATGTGTAGTCAATGTTCTTTGTGGTCACTTTATAAACCGAGAGAGTCCTTAGTCCGCTAGGTTGAGTTTTCTTGGTTTTTGAGTGTTTTGGTGTTCAATAATGGAAAACAAGTTTGTATCACCTTAGAAATGTATTTCATACCATTCCTAAAGGTTTGGGATCAATTGGTGTCCATTAGGATCAAAAGTCCAAAATGTTATCATTTTTAACAATAAATTGCAAATATGCAAAAATACAATTTTAGAAAAGCCATCAAAAATGTCTTTTTGGCCTCCCAACATTCATAACCATCAAAAGTTGGTTTAAACCAATTAGATGAAGGTATTTAAGAATCATTGTGTCCATTTCATAACTTAAGTCTCGAGTCAGCATATTGAGACTCATAGTGGCTTGGAGGGAAGTAGGAACCAAGAAGTGAATTAGGAATCTTGAAGAAGGAAGAGTAGAAGTTTGAGTTGATAGTGCATCAATACTTTAATCCACATTTGAACTTTGGATTGGGAAGAAGCTCTATTGTGTAACTCTAAATCATAAATGTTGAAGAAGGAAAATCATTAGAAAGTTGTTATCTTGAAACACACCCTTGAATAATAGTATTCGATAAGAAACAAATTCCATGTGAAGTAATATGACAAAATCTCTTTAAACAAACTCAAAAAGACATTTTTATGTCAAACTGTGTTGAATTCAAGATTTCTCACAATCAATCAATTTGAACAAAGAAGACATTTTTATGTCTAAATTTGTGAACCTTGACTTGGTTAAATACACATCTGGCATTTAAGGACTTTGTTCAGGCAAGTAGGTGAGACATGTATGTACAAGAGGACATAACTGTTTGTTCTATATAACCATTTTTCTTGATAAGTTTCTTAAGTATATGTTTTACTGCCTAGTACTTCCAATAGCTTTTATGACTTAGTAAGATTTTATCAGATAGAGTGAAGAATGTGTGAAAATGAAACAAACATCCATTTTTTCCATGGTGACGAGTGAGCTATCCCAATTCAAAACATTATTCTAAGGATGAAAAGAGAAAATTTGAATGAAACTATAACATATTGAGCTGGTGAAATTGCTTATGAAGAAGTCTTCTTTATTCCAATAATATTTCATGCACTTTTAGGAGAGATATGGAAGATTCCTTACAATTTATTTGGTGGCCAATGATGATAAACTCATTTGGGAAGAGTTAAACTGATTTATCATAACTAACTTAATTTCATTTAATTTAATCTTATATATATTTACACACACACACACATATATATACATACATATATATATACATATGTATGTATGTATGTATGTATGTATGTATGTATGTATGTATGTATGTATATATATATATATATATATATATATATATATATATATATATATATATATATATATATATATATATATATATATATATATATATATATATATATATATATATATATATATATATATATATATATATATATATATATATATATATATATATATATATATATATATATATATATACATACATACATATACATATACATATACATATACATATACATATACATATATATATGTATGTATGTATGTATTTATGTATGTATGTATGTATATACATGTGTGTGTGCATATGTGTGTGTGTGTGTGTATTGGAATAAGAACATTTATACCACTAGATCATGAAAAAGTATACCAAAATATGTGAAAAGAAATAGAAAAAGATTGAAAGAATATATGAAAATGTTATTTGGAAAGGGTATCCATAGCTATTAAATAGCTAATTTCATGTACTTTAAGTTCTTAATAATATAGACCTATTGTTTTGGCTTATAGAGAGTTTAAGGATTTTCAAAATCAATGAAGATAAATTTGAAGCTGCTATCAACATATCGGTTTATAAAAAATAAAAATCAAAGAGGGGTTATGTTCATAAAAATCTCATATTAGAATAATTTGTTATCAATTTGATTGTGATCTTAAAAAGAAAATAGATAATTATAGTTAAAAATTCCTTTTTAGTTTGATTGATATAGATGGTATGATGATTTTGGAGTCAAATCATACAATGCTAGTAATCTTTGACTTGTTTGATTCACTTGATCATTTCATATAGATATATTTCATCATTTAAGTTTTTTTCCTTTAATTCATGTCATATGATATGATATATCTATTATATGTGTTCATCTTTTCTTATAATCAACTATTGATGACACATGTTGGTAGTAGATGGTTATTTCAAACAACATTGAAGTTTTTAGTTTTGAATGCAATTTCTATGTTCAATATGAGCTTTAGAAATGTGAGATGATGTGATGTATCCATAATAAGTCATGTTGGTAGTCAATATTTTTAATGCAAATTATCTTTGATTTCCTGATTTACTTGATCATGTGATCTAGATATATCTCATCATTCAAGACTTTTTCTTCAATTCATATGAAATGTTGTAATATATCCATTGTATTTGTTCCCTTTCCCTTTAATGGCCTCTCTTTTAAAAAATGATGACACATTTTAGTGGTCATTATTTTCAATCAAGTTGTGATGTAAATAACCTTTACTTTCTACTATCTTTGGCTTATGAAATTGATGTGTTTCATCTTTTTCTTCTATTGACATGAAATAGTATGATGTCATATGTATATCTATTGTATTTGTTCTCCCTTTTCTTGTAACAAACTCTTCTGCAAGAGTTGATTCATTAAAGAAAACCAGTGATGGAGGAAAAGGAAGTGGCAAGGGAAAATATACACTTTGTGTTGGTTCATGGAGGATGTCATCAAGCTTGATATTGGTACAAACTTCTTCCTCTCTTAAGACGGTAGGCCATGATGCCACTGCAATAGATCCTGCCTCCTGTGGAATTCACCCAATGGATGCCCATTAAATTCAAACATGGTCCAACATAAATCAACCACTAATTGATTTGTTCAACTCTCTTCCCCCCCACCAAAAAGTATGATCTCTACACCACTTCTTCTTTTTTCCTCTCAATAAATGATTTGTTTTACTTCCATTTGGTTTTAATTTGTTAGGTGCAGGTAATATTAGTGGGTCATAGTGTTGGAGGCATAACTTTGAGTTCAATAATGGAGAAATTCCTAGAGAAGAGTAGTCATTGTATTTCTAACAACATTTATGCCTCTCACTAAATTGTTCAACAAAATTAGTGTTTTATAAGAAAATGCACCTCAAGAATTGTTAGCTCAGAAGAAAGAACATGTTGTTGAAATAGTACATAAATTGCTTGACATGAGAGGTTCTCAAGTAAGGGTGTTGACTAGTCTTGAAAACTTGAATGCTAAAATGAAAGCTATCGATGATTATTTTTCCTAGTCTGCATTATTTTTGTGCAAGATCTTAAGGTAAGTCATGTAGTATGGGTTGAGTAAGTTTTATTATTTTATTATTTGTATTCAGGAATATGTATGCAACTGGATCAAATCTTTTGTTGTGCTAAGATGTAATAACCACCTTTAAAAAGATCTCTTTGTATATTAAATTAAATTAAATTAATTTTAAATCTTATTTCAAAATACTAATATACACATTTTGAGTATAGACCAATATACACAAGCAAGGGTAATATGAAACTCTTGAAATCAAATAAAATGACCATCTTAGTAATGCAATAAGAAAAGGGAGGATACTTGAAGAACCAATACACTAGTCAAAGGAAAGCATCCACTCAAACCAAATTAAAAATAGGTATCATTCATAGTAACACATTGTCTTTGTTGTAGTCCTAGGAAATACATTGTTGATTAGTCTAGTTTCAACCAGCGGAGATGAAAATGTTAATGTATTTCCTACATGCATTCAACTTAGAGTAGGAGGAATCCTTTGCCTGTAAGGTTATCAACGAGGATTTATAGTCAAATTCCACAATGATATCAATTAAATAGTTTATTAAAGATCAAGACTTCAACAAGATTATTAGAACCACTATGGAGGTAATTTGAAAAATAAAAGATTAAAAATTTGATCAAATTTGATGGGAGGTCATAACATCAGAAAAATTGTTAGAACCAATACAAAGACTATTGCCTGAGAATTAATCTTTCCACTATTATCCTTACAGATACCTCACATACCAACATTTCCAACATTGTCTCTAGAAACTGTTAGAAAATCTATATCTAGTTGGTCGTCCCTGGATCGAAATGCCCACCTACCCACCTAACACATTTAAATTGGTAGGTGAGTTTGATATCCAAAAAGAGAGGGAAAGGTTTTGAGACAAGTAAAAGGGAATAAAAAGAATAAGATATGTAGAGAATCAATAGATCAAAAGAATAGCAGGGGAGAAAAGAATATCGAAGCAGAGAGTTTAGAGAGTAGAAGGAACAATAGAGGATTAGAGTTGTAGTAGCATAGGATGAGTTCTCTTTGTTCTTTGGAAGTTCGTTTTGATTGTCCTGTGAAGCAATGATTACTCAAGGCATTATTGCATGCAACCTTGTAGTGTTGTGAGTTTATATTTTAAGTAGAAGTTGTAGGTTAAAGTATTTTTTTTCTAGTTGAAGTCATAGGCTCCTAGATCTATAATGGTTGAATTAGTTTATGAATAGAAAAAAAAAAGTAGGCATATTAATCAATCTAGTTGTTTTGGCTCATTGTTGTCTCCTTTCTATTCATTATGCATGGTGCTTAATATTTGAGAAATTCAATGTTTCATGTTCTTTTTTTATCATCTTTTTGTTTTAATGGTGGAGTAAACTAGACAACAAGCCTATTCTTGACTCACTTAGTTCATGTGTTAACTGATCTCTCATTGTGTTTACTCGGTCAGCATTCTTGCCAAGTCACAATAGATCATTATTGAGCCCACTTAGTCCCTTCATCAACTAAGTTCACTCAGTCATAGTTTTGGCCATGTGTTGAGTCTTTTGAGCTTCACCCTCCTTTGGTGACTGAGCTCACTCTAGTCTCACTGTTGCCAAGATAACTCCACTCGCCTCCTTAACGTATCGAGCTTACTTGACACCCAGTTCCTATCACTCAACATTAACTATTTGCCAAGAAATTTTTTAAAGTTGTGAAGTAATATAAATCTCACATGGTATCAAATCTTTGAGGCCACATATCTCATGAGTTTGGGTATTTGTTTTTCTAGGTATTTGACATGGCAAGAGATGTAGGAAAGATATAGAAAAAGCCATCATCCTTTAATGGATAGAATTATGATACATGGGAAAAGAAAATGAGAAACATTATGGTTAAAATTGATTTGTGGGAGTTCATGGTGAATGGTTTTAATGATGTTATTGACCCAGCATAGTATGCTACCCTCACAAATCATTAGAAGACTTAGTTGAGAGAGTCAAGAAGAAAGGATGCAAAGAAGTTTGATTGAGGTAGCAATGAAAAAATTAATTTTCCCAAGATTGTAACAACAAACTATTCAAAGGAAGCATGGGATATCCTTGAGAAAAACTTCAAATTGACTAATAAGGTCAGAGTAGTGAAACTATAGATGATTATAAGGGAGTTTGAGAACTATCAAATGAAGGACAATGAACCTATTGTAGAATTCAGCTAGAGAATCTCTACTTTGATAAGCCATATCAAATCAAATGGAGAAGAGTATGAAGAGAAAAGGATAGTGGAGAAGATATTGAGGAGGTTAACTTAAAAATATGACAACCTTGTGATGACCATTAGGGAAGCAATGGACCTCACCACATTGACCATGGATGAGTTGATAAGAACTCTTTAAACCCATGAGTACCATATTAACAATTCAACTACATCTTCCCAAGAGAAATCTTTCAAAGCTTAAGAAAATTCAAGAGGCAAGGGGAGAGGAAGAAATGACTCCAGTAGAGGCTTGAGAAGTAGAGGTTGTGGAAGAAATGGTCAAATGAATGCTGGTGTAGAAAGCTCAGAACAAGAAAGCAATCAAGAGGGAGCAAGCACCTCTCAAAACAACTCTAGTGGAGGTAAGAAGAATTAAAACTCCAATAAGAGTAATGTAGAATGCTACTACTATCATAATTTGTGGCATTATGCTAGTGAATGCTAGAAGAAGCAAGGTGATTAGTCAGAGTAGAGTGCAAATGTGATTGATGTGAATATGGGGAATGCAAACAATCTCATAGCCCTCATCATGTGTAAAATTGGTGAAGAAGGCATCCTTGAAGTATGGTATTTGGATAGTGGTTGCAACAACCACATGAGTGGAAATGAAAGCTTGTTTTCTTTCATTGATAGAAATTTTAAGTCTGAAATTAAGATGGGAAATAATGCAAGCATTACCATAGTGGGCAAATGATTTATCATGGTGTGCACCAAGCAAAGTGAGAAGAAGGAAATAAAAAAATGTCTATTTTTCCCTTGGTATGAAGCAATTTGATGATTGTTGGATAACTCATTCAAAATGGTTACAAAGTGTTGATGAAAAATGGAAAGTGTTTCATTCATGAGAAGGATGGGAGTAAGAAGATACTTGCAATAGTCCAAATGAAAAAGAATCAGATGTTCCCATTGAAGATAGAGACATGTTTCTCTTCTCAATTCATTGTTACAACTCCCAAGAAAACATGTACAACATTACATTAGCAATCAACTCTAAGGAGTGTAATTCAAGACCCCTCCAAACTATGGCACCTTAGGTATGAACATTTTGGCTTTGCTGGTTTAAATTTATTTTCTAAGAAAAAAATGGTAGATGGTTTTCCAAGAATTATAAATTCATGTGAAAAGTGTGAGGCTTGTATTTTGGGCAAGCAGCATAGGCTTGATTTTAATTCTGGTAATTCTAGAAGGGCAAGGGCACCATTAGAGTTGGTGCATTCTAATTTAGTTGGCCCTATGCAAACCACTTCTATTGGGTGGAGTACTTATTTTATGACATTCATAGATTATTTTAGTCATAGGACATGGGTGTATTTCTTGAAAAAAAACTAAAGCATTTGATAAATTTGTTGAATTTAAAGCCCAGGCTGAAAAGAAATGTGGATACTATGTAAAAGTTCTTAGGTAAGATAGAGGAGGGGAGTATACCTCCAATATGTTTGTAAATTTTGTAGGAAGAATGACATCAAGAAGGAACTTACATCGAGTTATACTCCAGAACAAAATTAAGTGGTTGAGAGAAAGAATAGAACTATTGATGAAATCACAAGAAGCATGATGAAAGCAAAGGGACTCCCAATTGAATATTGGGGAGAGGTTTGAAGCATGGTCAAGACATAGATGGACAGTTGAACACTTAAGAGCATTTGGATGTGTAGTATATTCACATGTGTCAAAGGAACAAAGGAAAAAGCTAAATGACAAAGGTGTAGAGTGTATCTTCACTAGTTACAACTTAGAATCAAAGGCCTATAGGTTGTATGATCCAATCACTGAGAAGATCATCATTTTAAGAGATGTAGAGTTTCTTGAAAATTAGAAATGAATCTCCACACACTTCAAGTAAAATGTTGACCATTAATGAAGAATAAAAAATTGGTGATCAACAAGATGATGGAGCTACAAACATGGATAGCTGCAGACAAAGGAATAAAGGCAAGCAACCTCAAACATGTTAAGTTCAACTCCTAATAGCTCTAGACAAACCTAAGTTGGCATACAAAATAGTAGCAACAACAACATTGAAAATTCTAAGCCCACTCTTGCCTCCCTATTGCCAAGAAGACTAAGAGTGCATGGGAGATATACCAAGAAGAAAGGTATGAAAAATAATTTGACGAGAGTGTTAATTTTGTATTATTTTATGATAGTGATCCAATGTATTTTGAGGAAGCTGTGAAAGAGAAGAAATGGTGTAATGCTATGGATGAGGAAATAGATGTTATTGAGAGAAATCAAACATAGGAGTTAACTACTTTGCCTCCCAAGAAATAAGTAATTGGAGTTAAATGGGTTTAAAAGACCAAGTACAATGCTGAAGGAAAATAGATAGGCATAAGGTACATTTAGTGTCAAGGGGTACAAGAACAATATGGTAGAGATTATGATGAGATATATGCCCTAGTTGTAAGAATGGAGACTTTGTTTGTTGTCATAGCAATTGCAACACAACACAAAGGGAAGGTATACCAAATGGATGTGAAGTTTGCTTATTTGAATGGTGTATTGAAAGAAGAAGTATCTATGGAGCAACCACTTAGTTATGAAGTTCCAGGTGAGGAACACAAGTTATATATGTTGAAGAGCTCTATATCAGCTCAAGCAAGCTCCAATGGCATGGTACAATAGGATTGACTCATACCTTATGAGAAATGGCTTTAGAAAAAATGATAGTGAGCCCACACTCTACATCAAGGCAACAAATGGTAAGGTGTTGATTGTTTTCTTTTATGTAGATGACTTAATCTTCACTAGAAATGATACTTTCTTAATTGGTGAGTTCAAAGAGGCCATGAAGAATGAATTTGAAATGACAAACCTAGGTCTCTTGAAGTATTTTCTACACGTAGAAGTAAAAAAAATGCATGATGACATCTTCATCTCTCAAGAAAAATATGCAAATTAGATCTTGGAGAGATTTAAAATGCAGAACAATAAGACAACCCCAACACCAACAATAATAGGTCTGAAGTTGAGCAAGAAAGATTGTAGCAAAAGTGTGAATCCAACATTATACAAAAGTATGGTTGGAAGCTTAATATATTTGATAGCAACTTGGCTTGACATGATGCATGTAGTAAGTTTGATTTCTAGATTTATGGAAAAATCAAAGGATCCCCATTGGAAAGAGGGAAAGAGGATCCTAAGGTATGTGAATGGTATCAAGGGATATAAGATTTTGTATGTTGTTGATAATAATTTTAAGTTGGTTGGATACACTGATAGTGATTGGGCTAGAATTCTAGATGATAGGAAGAGCACTTCTAGATACATGTTTCATATGGGCTTGGGTAAAATTTCATGGGCATCCAAGAAGTAACCTATTATTTCTCAATCTATAGTAGAGGCTAAATACATAGCAATGAATGCAACAACATTTCAAGCTATTTGGTTAAGGAGAATCTTGGCAGATTTGAATCAAAAGCAAGAGAATGGAGCCACAATATTTTGTGACAACATTTTCTCAATTGCACTATCAAAGAATCTAGTCTTCCATGGGAGAAGCAAGCACATAGAAATTGGGTATCATTTCATTAAAGAGCTAGTGGAGAATAGAGACATCAAGATAGATTATTGCATGTCCAAGCATCAACTAGCTGACATATTCACTAAGTCATTGGGGATAGCAAGTTTTGTAGACCTATGAAGGAGTCCTGGTGTAGTTGATTTGGATCAAGAGTGATCCTTTTTCACATGGCTTAGGACAAAGGGGGAGTGTTAGAAATATGAATCAGGTTGGTTGTCCCTAAAGCCAAATGCCCACCTACCTACTTGTCACATTTAACTTAGTAGGTGAGTTTGAAATCCAAAAGAAGAGTGAAAGGTTTTGAGACAAGTAAAAGGGAATGAAGTCTCATTCATTTGATATGTAGAGAGTTAGCATATCAGAAGAAGAGAAGAGGAGAAAAGAATATCAGAGTAGAGAGTTTAGAGAGAAGAAGAAACAATAGAGGATTAGAGTTGTAGCCACATAGGATGAGTTCTCTTTGTTCTCTGTAAGTTTGTTTTGATCATCCTATGAAGTAGCGATTGCTCCAAGCATTATTGTATGCAACCTTGTGATACTGTGAGTTTATATTTCAAGTAGAAGTTGTAGGTTAAAGTATTTTGTTTCTGGTTGAAGCCATATGCTCCTAGATCTATAATGGTTGAATAAGTTTATCAATATAAAGTAAGAAAGTAGGCATATTAGTTGATCTAGATGTTTTAGCTCATTGTTGTCTCCTTTCTATTCATTATGCATGGTGCTTAGTATTTGAGAAGTTTAGCATTACATGTGCTTTTGTTATCATCTATGTGTTTTAATGGTGGAGTAGACCAGATAAGAAGTCTGTTATTGACTTGCTTGGTTCATGTGTTAACTGAGCTCTCATTGTGCTCACTTGGTCAACATTCTTTCCAAGTTACAATAGAGATTATCATTCTCTTCCCTCAATGTAAAATTTCTACTCTTACATCATTTGCCCATAAGATCCACTTTTGTCTTGTGTCTATAGCTTGAGTAGAATTATGTTGATAGTTATTATACCAAATGTGTGTGTTCAATAGAATCCTTTTAATATACTACAAAACTCGCATTCATGATAAGCCCATCAACATGCAACTTTAACTTTCCTTCTTTAATACTTGCAACATTATCTCTTGTAACTTTGTGCTGGGAAAGTACACATCTTCAATATCCTTGGCCATGTGTTTAGTCTATCGAGCTCCACCCTACTTTGGTGACGAAGTTCACTCGAGTCCCATTGCTACCATGGAAACTCCATTCAGATCCTCACAAGTCAAGCTCACTCAACATTAATTGTTTGGCAAACAAAAATTTTAAGTTATGAAGTTATATTTCTCACAAAAACTACATCAATTTTTTTTTAATCAAATCTGAAGAGGGATATTTATATTTACTTATATCTAAGAGAATCTACAGGAATGTCTCACAATAACTTTGAATTCTCATAGAAAATTTGCCTAATACTTAAAAATCTAAATTTGATAAGTTTCTTTACCCCAATCCTAATTGATATGCATAGTAGAACCATTTAAAATCCTTATGTTTCAACTTTCAACCAAATATTCTAGCAAATCAAATCAGGATCACTATCATATAAAAGATTAAGGAATTAATTCATCAAATCAAGACCACTATCATATAACATATTAATTTCTTTCCACTATCATACAACATAAGCCTAGATAGAATTATAATTGTTCTATTGATTCCCCATTAGATCAAACAAAGGAGGAGAGTGGCAAAGGGATAGGGTAGTAGTTTGATATATGATATCTAGAAAAAAAAGTTCTTGTTTGAGATTCCCTATCTGTTGAGTAACAACTATATATGATTAGAAACCAAATTAATAAAGATATTAATGTCTTCTTTGTTTGATCACGGTCAATGCAATTCTACCACAATAATAGAAAAAGAGATGATGGAGGAAGCAACTTGTTAAGCTATTATGCAAATTGTAAAGTCTAAAGTCTATGGCTCTAATTACTTTGCTGAAATGGGAATGCTTAAAAGACTAGAAAGTGACTGAAAGCTATCACAAGATAGAAAAAATCTACGCTCTTTCCATTTCTCAATCATATGCTTCACTACTTGAAATAATATCTTGGAAATTCATAGGATTAATTAAAAAATCTTAAGATTGTCTTAAAATAAACATTTCAGTAATACTTCATGAGTTAAAATGTATTTAAAGCTTTCTAATCATACTTCATGCTCTATCATCATTATAGATTAATTTATTTATCATCAATATACATAAATTAAATAAATTTAACTATAATCTATTGTCAAAGTAGTGTGTGTTATACATAAACTAAAAACATTTAGCTAAAACTTTGATAAGATTAAATTCTGTTGAAGAAATCAAATGAAAGAGAGTTATGTACTATGATACTACCCCCTGATCCATTAGTTAAATACTTTTTATAGCTTCAATTAATATCTTGCTAAAAACCATATGAAAAAATAGTTATTTATGAAATGCATATAGTTGGGAAAACAAAATTCTACAAAAATTATCAAGGAAGTTCAACGATATCCATTAACCAAATACATTTTTCTTAACTTCATATGATAGTGAATAGTGTGTGGTTATTCTAAAGATGGCATGGATGTGATTAACAACTCTAGAAAATAAAATTCGATATTGGGGTTTGGCTGCTCAGTTGAGACCATGAATGAAGTTGTCCCTACGAAGTACAAAACTAGGGTAGAGCATTACCAGAATCAATATCTAAATGAAACAACCTAAATGAAAACAAATCGATGCAAAACTGGCCAAATAAGAAAGTGATGTGCTTTCTTTCTTTTTTCTTTTTATTATGAACTCCATTTGGTCGAAATTTGACCAAGTGGCATAAAAAAAAAAATTTAAAAAAATTATTCAACAAGTCAATTAAGGACTTGGTCGAAATAAAAGGTCCAAAATTGAGCTATAATGTATTAGTGCTTATTCTTTGAGGTAAGCTTTGCAATATTTTCTTGTGGCTAGGAACCAAAATGTATAAGATGACCTCCACCTTCTCTAGATCGATGATGATATTTTTTTTATACTATGTGTCCACTTAATCAATAAATATTTTTCTTATTTTTTTTAAATCTTTTCCTTGATTTTCTAAATATAGGTTATTATATTTTAATATCATATCTACAAATTGATGGATTCATTCTAAATCTATTTTCCCTTATATTTAGCTTATTTCACAATTATTTGGATTGTGATTAGATTATTAATTAGTTCAATAGATTCTAAAATAGACTTAAGTTTGTGTATTGTAGTTGTATACTTAAATTATTTTTGTTCTATTCTTAAAATCATTGTTGTATAATAAGTTTAAATTGTAGATGCAATTTATTAAATTAGATTTTATATAAAAATAAAATTTTGTTTGCATTTTGTTTTTTACTACATCCTCTTAGATTGAAGGATTCTTACAAACTTTTAAATTATTAAATATGTCAAGATTTAGCGATATAAATCTTAAGGGAAACATACTCCTCTCAATTAGAAACAATTTGTTTTAGTCTATATATATAGATATATATAATTTAAGATCCTTCTACTAATTTTTATTAATCCTTTTCTTCCTCTCTATTAATCTATTTCTTCCTCTTATCTTTCTAAAATAGAAAAACTATCATTATATATTGTCTATCATTATCCTCTTCATAAATGAATCTTTAATTTCAACTACTTGACCTTGTACACAGTAGATAGATAAATCACTTTATAACATTAAAAATCAACCAAATAAGTCAAATGCAGCCATCATAATTAGCTCACTCTTATAAACATGAACTACCAAAGAAAACATGATGTCTTATTAGCATATACCACTACAATTATAATTGTTTAATGCACCTACCCAATTGTGTGATATAATTTTTACATCTAAATTTTATACCTATTTTGACAAATGAAACCATGAACATTTATATAAAAAATTAATTTTCTACAAATCAGTTGAAAACTTTAAGAACTTATCCAGAGTTCACCAGAAATTTTCTTAAGAAAAAAAATGAGCATATATCAATTTGATTACTCGATCCTGGAAATCTATCAATAGTAAAACAATAATGTATCAATGTCATTTCACTACCTAAATGCACTGTACTTTTAAACGTGGCTACATGTAGAAGATTAGTGGTGCTGTTTATTGCTGCATACTTTACCAGAATTAATCTATTATTTTTGTCCACCAAGTCATACTCCATACTTAAAAAATTTGACTTACTATTAATTATGCTATGCATTAAGATCCATGGGGAATTTGACTTACTTTTAATTATACTATACATTAAGCTCTAAACTTCTCTAGCACGCTCAAGGGCCCATGACTGATGTCATACAATCATCAGCAGGCATCTAATAAGAAACTCCATCAATTTTAGGTTCGGACCCTCCACTTAAAAGACACTATGTGTTGGGTTCAAATAATCTTCCAGTCTATGCCAGCCTCCAAAGATGATATAACACATAAGACATTTTAGATCAAATTGATTTGGGTATACTATGAAGACTACAATCATGTCTACATCGAGTTTCTCTGTTTATCATTCAATTCAATTGTGGGCTTCAAAGATGTTAAAATCAATTAAAGAGTATTCTGATGCATAAAACAAGTTATGTTTCTTTTGTTTTTATTTATATTCTTTTAATGCTAACGTCTAATCAATTCTTATTGTCAAGTCAGAAGTGGGAATGATGCTAGGTTAAATGACAATTCATCCTTTCATTAGTTATTGACAATGGGTTAATGAGATTTAATCTTATATTTGTTGTTTGGAAATTTGTAACCTACTATTCAAAATTCAAATAAAACTTCCTTATTATCATTTTCATTTAATTGTTACATAAATGAAAAAGCAATTTACTAACTATTAATTGATATTATTGTACAATTCCACAATTCCACAAACTTAATTGTTACATTATTTCAAATTCAACCCCAACCTTATTGATCAGAATCATTTAATTATTTCATTCCAATGTGCAAAGTTTTGTTTGCCATAAATAATCTATTTATTATGTATCAATCTTTGGTTTGATCCCACCAAAACCTGCCATTCATAGACTGTATTCTGGAAGATGTACCGGATTGTATAAGATAACAACAAAAACACACCAATAAAGTGGTTACTGTTGTAAATATCTGTGTCATACTTGAGGACTTTCAGTCAGTGAAAATACCGATTTTCCTGTGGAAATGGATTTCCTACGTACTATGTTTACACCCCACCAATTTTCCACTGTTGTAATACTTTAAATTTTTCTGTGGATGATAAACCATCAGAGAGTCTGAATGTGGTAGGACCAAATGGATCAGGTTTTCCATTGTACCATGTTTATTGATCCATTGTCTCATGTGCAATCAGGAAAGGGAGATCAAGTATACATGGTGTTGGTGGTGTGGCTGTGCTAGATTTTTCTATTAATTATTTATATTGTGAGTTATTTAAAGCTTTTATAGACACAGTTTAATCTATTGAATTTTATTCAAAATTTTCATTTATTTAAAAAAAAAATTATAATAATTTTGAGGACAATTTTATTATGTAACATTTATATATATTGTGATCATAAGAATTTGGTATATACAATTGTGTTTTGATTGTATCTGAAGTGAAACTAGAAAAGGAAGATATATGTAAAAATGCAATCTACTATAAACAAATGTCTTCTCATTGTATCAAACACAATTAAGAGAGATCATAAAAGTTTAGTATAAATATATGAATCTTGATTTTGTTTGGATGCAATGAGGTAGGAAAATCATATAAAAGTTTTTTATTTTGGAACTTTGTAGTTATTCACATTAGTGACTATAGATCTCTTGAATGTTATTAATTACTTGACCTCTTTTAAAAGCTTCAATTTATTCAACTCATTTTGAGGGAGATAATTTTCAATGTATCTCCATTACACCATCTACAATTACTGTACACCTAACAGTTAGGTACTAACAAATGCACCTTGATTGTGCTTGGGGTGCAATCAAGAAAGGGAAATCATGTACACATAATGACCTCTAGAATATTATTGAAAATTTTGGTAAGTGAAAACCATTTCCTAAGTAATAATTTTTTATGTGGACCCTATTTTTCCTTTTTTACTACAACCATAGCACAAACTCTCCCCCTTTCAAAGTCTTTTTAATGTTCAAAAAGCTAATAATTTTTTTTATTGTTGTATAAAAATGGTAGAAATCTAACCACATAGTATTATTTCTTTTACAATTTGTCAAGAAGTATTTTGGCCTCTTGGTCTCTACAAAATTATATAATAAATTAATTTTTACTCTAAATTATAGGCAAATCTATGATAGTTTATGATATTGTGACTAAAAGAAATTATATTACACCATATGCAATTAGTGTAGTCAAGAGAGATCAATTACAGACAATGTTATTTTTCTTTTTCGAAATGTTGAGCTTATTTGTGTTTTTATTTATTGTTTGGAGCTTTGTGCTTATCTATGCTGTTGATTGTTTGAAAGATTTGTATTTTGTTTGATCTTATGAACATTTAAAAAAAGAAATTTTCTTATATCTATTTAATATCTTTCTAATCTATTTCTTCATCTTCTCTTGACAATTCATACAAACTCGTGTTTTTTTCCTTTTAAGTTAGTAAAACTATACTAATATTTCTTTACATGCTTACAGTATATTAGTCTATCCCTATGTCATAAGTATATCTAAGTTGTCCAAGGGGTTTAGCTTAGTTGATTGAAGCAATGAGTTCTCATTGTGGACACCCTAGATCAAATTAATATAAGTATATCTAAGTTACTTTATGATATTTACTTTGAACTATTTGGCATCATGTGTGATAGGTAGATATATAAATCACTTTCTACTTCATGTTAGTATTTTAAAATGTTTAGTAGGTGTACATTGATTTATTCAATTAGATATTATTTTATATATTATGTAATAATTGTTTATTTTTATTTTTATACTTATTACATTTTATTGATTTTTTTAATTAAATATTTTAATTTTATCCAATCAAAACTATTAGGTGAAGTGTGGAGACTTCCAAAAGTCACCTAGATTCAATGAGTGAGAGATGGGTTCATGTGAACCAGTACTAGGGAAACCATAGGTCAATAAATCTCACTCAAAAAAATATATAATGAATCTTGATTGCACTATCATAATTTGAATTGTTGTAAAAAAATATCTTCTACTTATCAATTGAAAGTATTGTTTGCATTATTAAATTTGAAAGTATGAAAAAATAAAATTATATTTGAATCTCTTCATCCATTCTAATCTTTAGATGTCAAATGTAAACATAAACATTTTATATCAAAAAATTAATTTTTTAAGATCACTTGAAAATTTTAAAAACTTATACGAGAATTTTCATTTCAGCCAATACATGGCTGTTTTAAACCTGGCTGCATGTACGAATTAGTTGATACAAACTTATTATAATTAATCTCTTCACCAAGTCATACTCTATACTCAATAGAAAGTTTGAATTACTTTTTATTATATATTAATTATTGACATACACAAAGTGGGCAGCTTAAATACTACACAATAAGACTTCGTAAACAATCAGTCGGTCGCGTAGCATCACTTGATTCTTAAAAGAGTTAAATAGTCAAAACTGACTTACTTTTTACATAAAAGAAAGAACAAGATCCTAGAATTAATGACATATAAAGTACATGTGTTGGGATCAAAATATCCTTCTAGTCTATGGCAGTCTTGACAGAGAATTATGTTGCTTTTGAAATGGAAAACTGGCCCCACTTATGCAACTATACAGAAGGCGTTTCACATCAGATGGCTTTGTGTGTACTACAAAGTCTGTAATCTGCTTAAAACTGAAAAATCTTGTCTACATTGGGTCTATCTAATTTGCATTCAAGTCAATGCCAGTCATAGATGACAAACTATCAGTGAGTCACAGTGTCATTAAATACCATGTGTACTGAGAGGGTCCAATATAAACAAATCTCTCTGATTGTCTCGGGCACAATTGGGAAAGGGAGATCAAGTATACATGGTATTTTTGGCATTTCTGTGTTTATTTGGGTTGTAGACTGTCTAATCTTTTAAAGTTTGTTCTAAACTTCTCTTTGTTCAACCCGTATCTTGAATGATAATTTTCATTTTAGCTATATGGTATACCATCTACAAATATTGTAGAGATAATCAATATAAACAAATGTGTTGACTGCATCTAAGATCCAATTTAAAAATGGAGTTCATATGTACATACCATACAGTCCAATATAAATAAGTACCAATATAAAGAAATAGTATAAGTACAATCATTATGAAAGGGAGATCAAGTAGACATGGCCTTGGATTTGTTTGTTTTTGAAGTTTTGTAATTATTACATTTTAGTGTAAACAAGAGTTCTCTAGAATTATAATTCTGCTTTTTATTGTTGTCTTATCTATTTGACTATAATATATTTTAATAATTGTGACAAATTATATTATATTCTTTATATGTTTAATATTTACGGGAATTTATTATTTAAATATTCTTATAAAAGATGACGAATTTTAAGTCAAAAATTAAATTTTTATTACTTACATATTTGATAAGGATACATTTAAAAAGAGAAATTCATTTTCAATAGTATCTAATAGCAAATACTAAGAAGTTATAATTTTGATCTAAATAAAAAAATTTATATATATACTAAATAAATAATTAACCTAATTTAAAAATAAATATTAAGAAAAAATTTCAAAAATATTAGAAATTTAAGTTATATTTTTTTTTGTGCTCATTTCTCATTGGTTCATGTAATAAATTTTGAATTTTAGAATTAAAAAATGAAAAACTAGCTACCATATATTAAGAAAGTTGTTTGATTTTTTGGAAAGCGTGATTTTGGAGGCAAACAAACCTAAGTCTCCAATTAGGTGTTAATTGTTCATTTATTTTAGGATATATATCCACACTATTGATTGTGCAAAGATCTAGTTGATTATCTTGTCTCTTGAATGTTATTAATTGTTTGGCCTCTTCAATGTTATTAAAAGCCTCCATTTATTCAACCCATTTTTGGGTTATAATTTGTAGCTCCATTACACCATTCACGACTATTGTAGTCATAAGAGTTGGGTATAAACAAATGCATCTTAATTGTATATGGAGTGCAATCAAGAAAGGGAGATCATGTCAACAAGGTGTTCATAGTTTGTTTATTTTTAATTTTGTATTTATCTATATTGTTGATTACGCCAAGGTTTCCTAGATTATTGACCTATTGAATATTATTCAAAATCTTCATTTGTGATACCCATTTCTTGAATGATAATTTGTAATGTAACCCCAATTTCCAATTCCTTTTTAGTATTGTCATGCTATAAATCTAAGTACATAATATTATTGGTTTAATAAGATTCCAAAAAGTTTATTTTGCCTTTCTGACCTCTACAAAATATATAAAAAAATTAGTTTTCTCTAAACCGAGCATAAATCTATAATAGTTAGTGATGTTGTGGTTTAAGAAAAGTCCACTACACCATATGCAATTATTATACTAATGGAGTTTGAGATTAAAAAAATCTCTTTGATTGTATCTGAGGTAGATAAAGTGGGCATGAGTTGTGACACATCATGGATTTTGCTTGCATACCTACATTGTTGATTATTCAAAGGTCCTCCAAGTTGTTTTGTCTATTGAATGTTATTTAAAAAATTCATTCATTCAATGTAGGTAATTGTTTCCCCTTCTTTTTTTCTTTATTATCATGTAACTTTGTCATCAAGGGAGATCAATTAGACATAATGTTAGGCCTTAAAATAGAGTTTGAACCTTGATGAAATGAACAAAAACACAAAAACTTAGTCATTATATTATGCCAATATTAACTTATATATAATTACTTTAGTCCCTATCCTAACCATCATTTATTTTGAAAATAATAATCACAATTTTCTTAAGTTGTATATGTAAGAGTGGGGTTGTAATTGCACTAAAATTTTGATCTATCAATTCTTAATAGAATTACTCAACTTATAGTACATGGGAGTTTATTAAGCTATTTTTCCTAGGGGGGCATTGAACATTTTTCCAATAATCTCCCCCTCAGTGTTACTCGAGGGTTTGAAGATTTGAAACTTTGACCAAGCTCTGATACCACTTGTTAGAGTGCATTTGTCATTGCACTAAAAGACTGATCTATCAATACCCAATACAAACACTCAAATTATATTACATAGAAGGTTGTTAAGCCATTATCACAAATCCCTACGGGGACATTGAATATTTTTCCAACAATATAATCTCCAACTCTAGATTTATAGATTTATTGACCTATTTAAATACTATATTTTGAATGTGAAGATTAATTGTTCAAATTAATTAAATTTTTTTATATCTTAATTTTTTTATGCATATTGTTATTGTTTTTTATTTTTGTTAAGTAAAATGGGTTTTAATGGGTGCCTGAAACCCAGTAGTTAACAAAAGATACTAACATTAAGTAGAGAACATTCAACTATCAACAAAGAAACAACATGCCATAGAAGGTTGAGAGAGCATGACAAAAGAAAACAAAACCTCTAAAAGAGAAGGCAAGCCTAGAAAACTAGAAACCAAAGGAAAACCCGAAAAACCAAAGGATCTAGTTAGGGAGGCATATTCTTGACTAGCTTAGTAGCTGTGAGCTCCAGTATTTCCATAGTCTCAGTTGCATCACTAATCAACTATTCCATAGTCTCAGTTGCATCACTAATCAACTAAGTGTCATCAAGAGAGTCTTTCATGTCCCTCTTCTTGATGCTCAATCTCATTCTATTGCCAGGGCCCTCATCTTGGAGGTGGACTTCATCTTTTTTTCCCCTGTTGTCCTCACTTCCCATGTCATCTTGGACCTATGTGCTAACCTCCATCATAGTGTCTAGCTATTTGATATTATCATTTAAATCTTTGATAATATAGAAGCTCTAGTTAGTAGTGCTATAGAGAGAGCTCTCCATTTCGTCCATCCTTTTTTCCACCTTGGTAACCCTATTATCCATATTGTTGATTTTGTCATTCCCGTCATCCCCATCCTTCCTTTCTAGACCTTGTAACCTATTTTTTATCTCCTCAGTCTCATGAAAACTCCACTTGATAGACCAAAAGTTGTCCACCATGTTGTTCCTAGCATTATTGAGGAGATTCTTCTCCACTTCCCTAGTGTTATCACTGAGAATCACCATGGCTAGATCAATGAGGTCATCTAGATGAATTCTACCATCATTTCCCTCCAAAACCTTGGGCTATATAGTTTCTCTAACAATGCCCATTTTTTCCCTTCGAGTTCCAAAGTTACTCCAAACCATATTCCTACTCTTGGAGATGATAATACATGTGGTTTTATGCATGTCATATTCCTCATTTTTATCTTCCTAGGCATGAAGGAAGGGTTCCTATCCCTTACCAAAATCCTGATTAGTGTCAATGTTGTTGCATCTTCTCTTCTTGGCTAGGCTTTCCACCTTCCTAGTGTAGAACCAAAAAATGGGCTAATATCTAACATATATGAGAAAATCACAAACTCAATAAACATAAATTGATACCCTCTAGTCTACCATGAAAGCCAACTAAAAAGGAAAGAAAACAAAATAAAACTCCCTATTTAGTTGTAGCTACCATGTACTTCTTTCTTCTCCATATGATGTAGCTCCAATTTCCTACAATGCACACAATTGAAAAGCAAAGTCTATGATGGGATAATGGTATTGAAAATACTAGAAGAAGTGATTTGAAGCCTAATGATTATGAACTTAGGTGTTAGGACTTGAAAAACTAAGAATCAAGGGACTTGAAGGACTAGATTTATGAGAGGAAGAATGCTCAATTTATAGTCATAACACAAGAGGAGAGCATTGGACTTGTCACCTTGGATGTGCAACTTGGCAAGTGATTCCTTTGAGAATCCATGACACATATATCACAAGATGCCAAATGTAGGATTGTATGATGCTTGGAAGTCAAACATGGCTAAAAATGGTGGAGGATCTATGATACGTCATGTGACACCTCTATAGGACTAGAAAATAGGCTAATGTCTAACATACTATGATCAAATCACAAACTCAATAAACATATGTTAACACCCTCTAGTCTACCATGAAAGCCAAATGAATAAAGAAAGCAAACAATGTTAAAACTCCCTCTTTCACTTGTAGCTCCCATGTCCTTCTTTCTTCTCCATGTGATGTAGCTCCAAAATTGCCTATAATGTACACAATGTTGAAGCAAAAGCCTATGATAATGGATAATGCTATGAGAATACTTGAAGTTGTGATTTTTAGCATGAGAGATGGAGTAAAAGAATAAAAACTAGGGACCTGAAAAGACTTGAGAATTAGGCACTAGAAATGAGAGAAAGAATGCTCATTTTATAATCAACATAAAGGATGACAGCATTGGAATTATCACCTTGGATATGCAACATGGCAAGAGATTCCTTCGAGAATCCATGATGCATATGACAAAAGATGCCAAGTGTAGGATTCTATGATTCTTGGAAGTCAAACAAGGCTAAATATGGTTGAGAATCTATGATGCGTCATATGACACCTCAAGCCCACTTAAAGCCAAGAATCTATGAAAAATGAAGCCAAATATGGATGTGCATAAAAGAATAAGAATCTTGGATTATGACATATCTTAGCCAAGTGTCAAAGGAGATTCCATGATGTATCATGCATACGTATCACAATGATGTCAATATTATGTGGAATATTTGAATTAAAAATCCTTTATTCCACAAAATAGAAATTAGTGAAATGGAATTAATGGTAGAAAATGTGACTTAGGAAATTGAGAATTTCCATGGTTTGTGAATGGTGAATCAATCAACTAATAAAATTAATTAACGAAGGATGTTAATTAGGAAGAATAATTAGTAAAATGACATAGGATTAAATTATGGGTTATTTAATCCTATAGAGAAAATTAGTAAATGATTGGCTAGTTTGATTTGATAAGTGTAATAGTATCTTATGATGTAATGTGATGATAATGGAGATTGACTAGAATGATGATGGATAGACCAAAGCTATGGTCGAATTGGTGATTTATCAAAATTGATAACATGCCAAGGACACATGACATGAATTAAAGACACATAACATTTAACTAACATTGTAAATGCTACAGGATCGAGATTGGTTGATATGGTTGATCATAATAACATCAACAAATGCTATCAATATCATTAAAATGGTTGATAATGCCATGATTTGACATTGAGAGACTCAAAAATCTCAAAGATCGAATGACATGAATGATAGTTTGACCTAGCACTGAGAGCCATGATAGTCCTAAGGTCAGATTGATAAGATTTGATAGATTTATAGGTTTCTAAGGCACTGAAAGCCACAAAAATGCCTAGGATCAAACAAATGATGATTGATTTGGGATGTTTGATACATTTCATGATGATTATGGTTGATTTTGAGTGATTTTGGGTTGATTTGGGGTGATTCTAAGTTGGTTTGATATGATTGCAAGTTGATTTCATATGATTCTGAGTTGATTTAAAGTGGTTGTGAGTTAATTTGATATGATTTCTAATGATGTTGAAATGGTTCCAAAATGATGTGAGATTGATGTAAGAGAGGATATGAATGATGATAGACATTTTTGAGACACAATTAGGTTGGGGAAAAGATCAGAGTTAGTGGAATGAGAAAATGGGATGAATTAGTATGAAGAAGTGATGTCGATTCAAGAGTCCAAGAGTATTTTCAAGGGTTACCACTCAAGATAGTGACCAAATAATAAAAATTATATCTCAATTTGTTCATAACAAATATATGAATCCAACGCAACTTACAATTCAAAAATAAGAGTTGAAACACAAAATTTATGGCCTATGGAGTGCAACGTAGGTGCTCTGGGAGTAGTTATGGGCATCCTACTGCCCCAAGTGTGCCCAATGTGTACTTGGTAAGACCAAGTGCACCATGAAAGTACCAAATACACCTATGGTGCACTTGGGAATCCCAAGTGTGCTCAAAAAGTGCAGAGTATGCCCTAGAAGGCTTCGGGGGCCAAAAATAGCCTGACTAGACTCAGAATGACCCAAAAATTTGTGTGCATGCCCAAAATGATGGAAAGATGTCATAACATGAGTGAAATCAGTTAAACATGGTCATATATGATCAAAATTGGTCAAAAAAGGTCAGACTGAGGTTGGACCATGTGGAAAGCCACAAAAGGTTGACAAATAGTGTAGGATGATGCAGGAATCTATGAATGCAAGATGAAGATGATTTGGTGTATTAGAATACATGATCATGGTGGTGAATGAAAATATGAATGAAAGAAGACTGAAGAGATAAGATGAGGACCAGTTAGAATGAGGTGAAGACTATTGCTTTCAAAGAGTGCCCTATATGTCAAATGGAACTTCATTTTGATGAAACCGTAGATGGGAATCATTTTTGAGTGTCTACAACCTCAAAGCCACTTAAAGCCAAGAATCTATGACAATGAAATCCAAATATAGATTAAGGAATAAGAATATATGGATTATGCCAATCTTAGCCAAGTGTAGATGGAGAATCCATGATGTAAGATGTTCATGTGTCATGATGATGTCAAAATTATGTGGAGTGTTTGAATTAAAAATCTATATATCCACACAAATGGAAATTAGGAAAATGAAAATTAATGGGTGGAAAATGGAACTTAGGAAATTATGAATTCCCATGTTTTGTGAATGATGAATCAATTAATTAATAAAATTAATTAATTAAGGATGTTAATTAGGAAGAATAATTAGCAAATGCGAGACAAAAATGATTGGAAATGACATAGGATTAAATTATGGGTTATTTAATCCTATAGAGAAAATTAGTAGATGATTGGCCAATTTGATTAGATTAGTGCAACAATATCCTTTGATAAAATGTGACAATTATGCAAATTGACTAGGATTAATATAGGTAGACCAAAGCCATGGTCAAATTGATTGATTGATTTAAATTGATAACATCCCAAGGACAATAACATGGATTAAGGACATGTAACATTTAACTGACCTTGTAAATGCTACAGGATCGAGATTGATTAATAGAGTTAATCATAATAACATTGATGAACATTGTCAATGTTATTAAATTGATTTGATGATGTCATGATCTGACACTGAGGGAATCAACAACATTAATGATTAGATGACAAGAATGATAGTTTGACCTAGCATTGAGAGTCATAACAGTACTAAGGTTAGATTGATAGGTTTGATAGGTTGATAGGTTTTTGAGGCATTGAAAGCCACAAAAATGCCTAGGATTGGATAGAGGGTAAGTGCACAAAGTTGTGGTGCCAAAAGGGGGGTATAAGTGGACACCTTTTTCCTGAAATCAGCAAATTCTGGACTTCAACAAGAATTTGAAGATAG
Organism: Cupressus sempervirens; assembly: GCA_028749045.1. NCBI lineage: Eukaryota > Viridiplantae > Streptophyta > Pinopsida > Cupressales > Cupressaceae > Cupressus > Cupressus sempervirens. Next base: position 439,041,649 of record CM053786.1, on the reverse strand, counting down.
TTACTCTCAAAATTTTAAGGTATGACAAAAACAAAAGTCGTAGTCCTTTGAATCTAGTTTTTAAACTACTAATTTTTTTTCAAAATGGTTTAGTTTTAGGTCCTCAAAAAAGGGGGCCACAGAAAGTGGTACTATTTATTCCAAAAAAACATAACATAGTACAAAGTGTGGCCCCCCTAAAATTTTAACTTTTTTTTTGAAATTCTTTAATCGCTCTGGTCAAAAGTTACCTAACACTATGTAGTTTATCCCAAATTTTTTGGGTAATTTTATAATGTGTATTTTTTAATTAGACCCATCCCAAAAATGTGAAATATCTATGTGCTCCCCTTAGAAATGATTGAAAACTAATCTAAAATCAAAACTTCTTTTTTTCAAAGTGTGTAGAATGGAGTCTAGTTTCTAAAAAACTAAGTTGTTACAAAATTCGATGAATGAGCTAAAATCTACAACCCAATTAGTACATGGTGGTTTTTGACAAAAAATGAACATACATTCAAAAGAAATTATAGATGAAAGACTTAAAATAGTTCAAATTAAAAATAAATTATATGGTTAGATAGCTAACACAGAGACCTATAATGTTATGTAACTTGATCTTATCGATACCCAACCATGAGGAATCTTGAAGGGGAGCACACAAGAAAAATCAATCATTTTTTGTATGTTTGCTGGAAAACACGTCTCAGACCTATTTATAAACTCCAAACCTTTGGGTTGGATCTCCAAGGCAAAACCAAGCCTTAGGCTTGGTTTTAATGCAAAGCTTTGAATAGCGCATGCACCCTATAGTGCACACGCACTGCTAAAATGCTATTGAATTCGAGGTAGTGTGCACACGCTATAGTGCACACGCGCTATAGTGCGCACGCACTATTGAGACCTAAATTGCAAACCAAAACCAAGAGAGAGCTAGGGGGGTGGGGCGAGGGAATGGCTATTTGTGTGTGTGAGAGAGATAGAGAGAAAGTAGGGGATGGGAGAGGGGAGAGAGGAAGTGAGAAAGAGTAGGGGTGGCAGAGAGAGTATAGGATGGGAGATAGAGGAAATGTGAGAGAGTAGGGGTGGCAAAGAGAGTACAAGATGCAAGAGAGAGGAAGTGTGAGAGAGAGAGTAGAGGTGGCAAAGAGAGAGTACGAGATGAGGGAGAGAGATTAAAAGTAGGGGATGGGAGAGAGAGGAAGTGTGAGAGAGAGTACAAGTTGGGAGAGAGAGATTGAGAGTAGGGGATGGGGGAGAGAGAGAGTAGGTGGTGGGAGACGAGTGGGAGAGGAAGAGCGAGAGAGAGGAAGATGGGAGTGCATGTGTGTGAAAGAGAGAGAGTAGGGAATGGGAGAGGGGGAAGATAGGGTACCTTGAGAGAGAGTAGGGGATGGAAGAGAGAGTAGGGGATGGAAGAGATAGTAGGCGATGGGAGAGGGAGTGGGAGAGGGAGAGAGAGAGGGGGGATGGAAATGTGTGTAAGAGAGAAAGAGAGAGTGTGTGAAAATGTGAGAGGGTAGGGGGTAGCAGAGAGAGAGTAGAGAGGAGAGAGTGAGAGTGAGAGTGAGAGAGAGAGTGAGAGTAGGCAGTGGGAGAGGGAGAGCGAGTGAGAGAAAAAGTAGAGGATGGGAGAGGAGAGAGGGGGGATGGGTGTGTGTGAAAGAGAGAGAGTAGGGAATGAGAGAGGGGAAAGAGAGATAAAGAGAGTAGGGGATGGGATAGAAAGAGAGTAGGCAATGGCAGAGGGAGTGGGAGAGGGAGAGAGAGGGTGGGTGGAAGAGAAAGAGATTAGGCAATGGTAGAGGGAGTGGGAGAGGGAGAGAGAGGGGGGATGGAAGTGTGTGTAAGAGAGAAAGTAGGGGATGGGAGAGAGTGTGAGAGTGTGAGAGAGAGTAGGGGTGGCAAAGAGAGAGAGTGAGAGTAAGGATGGGAGAGAGAGGGAGAGAGTGAGAGAGAGAGATGGTAGGCGATGGGAGAGGGAGTGGGAGGGAGAGAGAGAGGGGGAATGGAAGTGTGTAAGAGAGATAGAGTTGGGGATGGGAGAGAGTAGGAAATGGGAGAGGGAGTGTGAGAGAGAGAGAGGGGGGGAATGGGAATGTGTATAAGAGAGATAGAGTAGGGGATGGGAGAGAGTGTGAGAGTTTGAGAGAGAGTAGGGGGTGGTAGAGAGAGCTTGTACAGGATGGGGGTGAGAGAGAGAGAGAGAGAGAGAGAGAGAGAGAGAGAGAGAGAGAGTAGGGGATGGGAGAGAGTGTGAGAGAGAGTAGGGGATGGAAGAGAGAGAGTGCGAGTAGGGGATGGGAGAGAGAAAGTAAAGAGGGAAAGAGAGTACTTGAGAGAGAGAGAGATAGTAGGTGGTGCAAGAGGGAGTGGGAGACGGAGAGAGAGGGGGGATGGGAGTGTGTGTGACAAATCTAGAGAGTAGGGGATGGGAGAAAAGAGAGAGAGGGGGGGATGGGAGTGTGTGTCTATGAAAGAGAGAGAGTAGGAGATGGGAGAGGGGAGAGAGAGAGTAGGGGATGGGGGAGAGAAAGTAGGCAGTGGGAGAGGGAGTGGGAGAGGGAGAGAGAGAGGGGGAATGGGAATGTGTGTAAGAGAGACAGAGTAGGGGATGGGAGAGAGTGTGAGAGTGTGAGAGAGAGTAGGTGGTGGTGGAGAGAGCTTGTACGAGATGGGAGAGAGAGAGAGCGAGATTAGGGGATGAGAGTGTGAGAGAGAGTAGGAGATGGGAGAGAGAGAGAGTGAGAGTAAGGGATGAGACAGGAGAGAGAGAGGGAGTAGAGAGGGAGAGAGAGAGAGATCTAGTAGGCGGTAGGAGAGGGAGAGGGAGAGAGATAGGGGGATGGGAGTGTGCATGACAGATGTAGAGAGTAGGGGATGGGAGAGAAGAGAGTGGGGGATAAGAGTGTGTGTTTTTGTGAAAGAGAGAGAGTAGGGGATGGGAGAGAGTGTGAGAGGGAGTTGGGGATTGGAGAGAGAGAGAGTAAGAGTAGGGTATGGGAGAGAGAGAGTAGAGAGGGAGAGAGAGAGATAGTAGGTGGTGGGAGAGGGGAGAGAGAGAGAGAGCAGCTGAAGAGAGAGAGAGTAGCGGATGGGAGAGAGGGGTGGATGGGAGTGTGTGTAAGAGAGGGTAGGGGATGGGAGAGAGTGTGAGAGAGAGTAGGAGGTGGTAGAGAGAGAGAGAGAGAGTCAGAGTAGGGGATGGGAGAGAGTGTGAGAGAGAGAGTAGGGGATGGGAGAGAGAGAGTAGAGAGTAGGGGATGGGAGAGGAGAGAGAGAGGGGGATGGGAGTGTATATCTGTAAAAGAGAGAGTTTAGGGGATGGGAGAGAGACAGTAGCAGATGTGAGAGTGTGAGAGAGAGTAGGTAGATGGGGGAGAGAGAGAGAGAGAGAGAGAGAGTAAGAAGTGGGAGAGGGAGGATGGGAGTGTGTGTGAGAGATCTAAAGAGTAGGGGATGGGAGAGGAGAGAGGGTGAGAGAGATAGAGAGAGTAGGTGGTGGGAGAGGGAGAGCGAGAGAGAGTAAAGGATGGGAGAGGGGAGAGAGAGTGTGTAGGGGATGGGAGAGAGGAGAGAGAGTAGGAAGAGAGAGAGAGTAGGGAGAGAGAGAGAGAGTAGGGAGGATGGAGAGTGATGTGTTCTCACATAGTGCGTATGCGCTATAGCATGTACGCACTATGTGAAATCACCTAAAAATGGTCAAAAAGCAACTTTGGGGCCCGTTTCATTCATTCTTTGCTTTTGTTCTATTCTGCACTCTGTTATCCCGACAAAAACTGCGGGTTTCAACACAACAAACACTCTTTCAAGGTGGAAAACACTATTTCAAGCTAACAAACACTATTTCAAGGTGGCAAACACTTTTGGAAGCTAGCAAACACCAAATTCAATCATTGGATACACGATTTGAAGACGTTTTGAATATTCCTTGTATAGAAAAGGTTAGTGCAATCTATTTTAAATATTGTTTGTTGATATAGTGAATTCATTGAAATTTGTATGTTTCAATGAAATGTTATTTCAAAATGGTTAGAAATTTGACAAGTCGTTTTATATATATATATTGTGTATTCATTCGAATAATTATAATTTTTATATGTATTTGAATAATTTGTAATTTACACATTTTAAGTAATTCAAATGTTTGAATAATTTGACATGTAGAAATCATCATCATGCCAAGGAAGAAACCAAAAAATCAAACAAATGAAGATAGGGAGAGAGATTTGGCAATTAAAAGAGATAAAATAAAATTACTACGTGAGCAAAGAAAATTGCAAAGCATTAATGAAGAATTGACTTTCGAAGAGGATCAAGAACCACCAGTACCAAGAAACAAAGAGGAAGAATTGGAAAGAAAAAGAGAACGAATGAGACTGTTACGCTCAAGAAGACAATTGAATTGTGAAGCTACACCATCTTCTAATGTTGGAGTTATATCGTCCACTACAACATCTTCCAATGTTGAAGTCATATCGTCCTCTCGTGTTGAAGAGACACCGATTTGTAGATCCGATGATATACACACTCCATCATGTCATGTTGAAGGCACAACATCAACACATCAAGTAGGTGATATTCCATCTTTTGCATCTTATTACAAAGACACATCATCTTTAGTTCAAGGTACACAATACACTCAACCTTATGTTGATGTTCAAAATGTTGAGAGAATTGAAGAGATTATAACACCTTCTAGAATTCATTTTAGAAGACCAAAATATTTGATTGATATTGATAGTAACATTTTGAAATCAATGCCTGACAAGATTAGCAAGCGTACTTGTCAAAGAAAAGTTAATCGTATGTGGAGATTATTTTTTGATGAATTAAATATTACAGGTCAATGCCAATTATTTGTTGAAATGATGAGAAATTTAAAATTTAGGCCTATCATGAAGATTCTTTGGCTAAGAACGATGGATGATTCAAATGAAAAAAACATTGTAAAGAATCTAATGAATGCTTATGAAAAAGTGGGTTCTAAATCACGCACCAAATATAGTAATATCGCAAGACAAGTACTTACATCGACAATAGTAAGTAGCCAAATGAAGAAAGCTCGACTCATGAGAAAGACAAGCAAAACATTAAAAATTGGTAGAGGTACTCTATGGAGAGCCATGCTAAGGCGTGAGAGATTGGAAGATCCAACAAAAAATGAGTTATGGACATTTAGCAGTAGACTACCGCAAAAGGATAAAGAAATTAGTGAAGCCTTGAAATCATTGATCGAATATTTTTGGAAAAATAACACACGTGTTTCCCCTAATCAAAGAGATGTTGTAAGAAGGAGGATTGGTAGCCAAAATTGTGAGCCACATGCGAAACATTTTTTGGACACAACTCAGAGACAATTTTTTGCAAAATTTATTGATATGTATCCTCAAATTCAAATAAGTCAAAGATTTTTTGAGATGGGTAAACCTTTTTATGTGAAGATAAAGCACACACGCACAACTTGTTGTTGTAGGATACATATTGAATTTTCTAACCATTTTGATGTTTTTAGGCATATATGCGTAATTTTGAATTCTCAGTTTGTTTTGTAGGATTGTGACATAAATGAGCCACCAAGATCTTCAAGGCAATTCATATCCAACATTTTATGTGAAATAAGGGACGGCCAACAATTTTACAAGACATCATGCTTGGATGGTACGTGCTTATTTTGTGGTTCTTTGCAACTTTTATCAACTTGTCAACATATGGATAGTACACATGCAATTGGAAATGAAATAGTAGATTACGAAAAATTTAAGACAATGACATATGCTCTAAAAGATGGGAAACATGGTAAAAGATGTGATTTAGTCATTGAAAAGATTCCAGTGTATGAGTTCATGAAGATTTTTCGTGAAAACATTATTTACGAGTATGCAAGGCATACCCATAGAGCTCGATGGATGGATTTGCAATTCAAGTTGTGCAAGGATACGTTTCCACTAGATACCATTGTTTCGGTTGTAGATTTCGCAAAGAACTACACACTACAACCACAAAATGAGGTGCAAGAAAAGTCTTATACTTCTCAATAGGTTTCCATATTTGTTCACATAACATTCATGCATTCACCTACAAGTACAGAGGATGACAAGAAGATTTTGAGGGAGTACCATTTTTACATCAGCGATGATCGATCACATTCTATGGAGTTCGTACATGGTTGTTTTCAACTATTTTATGAAGATTTGGCTAACAGGGGCATCACATATTGTCAGCACATTATTTGATTAGACAATTGTGCATCTCAATTCAAGAATGCATGGATGTTCTATTGGTTGAGCAGGATGCACAAGTTGTGTAGAATTCAATACATGTGGAATTTCACAGAGGTTGGTCATGGAAAGGGAGAGCACGATGGTGTAGGCGCATGCATCAAAAGAGCCTTAGCTCATGAAGAACTAAAGTACAAAGATGGAGCAATATTGATAGATGCAAAATCCATCGTCCAGTGGTGTAATGCTACAATGGGTCCAGGTAAGGAAGGTGAGTCTACAGTTCATAGATTTTTTTGGTTGATAGATAATACTAAAATTGCACCATATTAGGATTGTTGCACACTAACAGGATCCAGTGAGTTGCACTCTTTTAGAAGCTCTGATGCAGGTTCATGGAGTATCCACACACGAAAAATGGCATGCTATTGTCCATCATGTGCAGAGAAAAATTGGGATGACTGTGAGTCGACTGAATGGGTGGACAAATGGGATATATGGGTTTTGGACCCAATTGACACCTATCGTCCCCCACAAGCACTGAAAATGGTACAAATGGAATTGTCTATTGGCTTTGACCACTTGTCTGATCTAGTGCAACCTGGTAATATATATATTTATATATCTTTGTAATTTCAATATGTAACTTTATAACTTTTACACAAGTATTTTCTAAATTAATGACCGCATTTTGTACATTTGTCACTGTAGGCCATGTTTTTGCTGTTATTGCACCTGAAGACAATGAAGAAGGGACAGATTATTATTTGTTTCGTTGTGTTCAAGACAAACAAAAATTGGATCACTCGATTATAGATGGTGAAGGTTTAGAGTACCATGTTGGTGCGGTGGTTGTAACCAGCACATGGCTTAGAAGATATTCTATGAAGAACCCTAACTTGTGGTTATTCGAGGATTGGAAAATAGAGAGGAAGATTCTTCATTATTCAAATCTTGTTGTCGCATCAAATGTCCACTTGATAAAATATGGTGGAAAACCACATAATAAGAATCTTTGGAAAGTTCGCGAGTCAGACCACGAGGCAATACTTGAGATATTAAAATGTCGAGCAGATCCAGTTGGCTCATTAGATTGAATACAGAGAGAGGGAGAGAGAGAAAGAGTGATCAACTGGATCCAAATACATTGTTGCAACCTCTTCCCCAAGACTGTCCACATGACTAAGGTGGACTGTATTGTTATGATGTGTAAGTGACGAGATTTAGTTTAAATCATAGATTTTATGTTTTGATTTGTTTAGAATCTAGATTTTATGTTTAGATGTCTCCAATTTTTTTAAAGCTAGAACAATATTTTTCATATTTTCTTATTGTGATGATATTTTTCTTTCATTGCATGTTCTCTTGGATGACAGGAGGGAGAGAAGAAAAATAAGTAGATTTCTAAACAGCCAGCCACCCTTCTTCATGTAATTTATTCATTTAAGGTAAAAGTCCCATTTCCTTTGTTTGGCTTTTGTATTTGGTTATTTAAAGTCATTATTCTAGTTGGACCTTCATATGTTTGAATTTGGGATTGTTTAGTGTCTATTTGTTATGATTATACTGAATTATTAATTCTATGATGTTTCTATTATTTAATTATTTAAAATAAATTAAAACTTTTTGTATAAAATTATTATTATTTATTTCTATCTATTTGTTATGATTATTTCTATTATTTAGAATAAATTAATTCTATAATATCTCTATGCTGAACTATTTATATTTCTAAACTTTACATATTTTAAATTAGATATCTCTCGACTTAATTTACCAAAAAAATTAATTAAAATTTTAGGTATGCTAGTAGTACACCATGACCAACAATCAAACTATTATAACAATACAAATACATTTAAATAGTAATGTAAGAATGGTTTAGTTCACATAAAAAATAAGTCTATCTTAGATATTCTAAATACATCACAAAACTTTATCGCTTCAAAAAAATTGGAATTTCTCCCATCTACTTGAGTTCCCATCAATTGTCCATAAAACTAGGAAAGGAAATAGGTGCTATGCTCCCAATCCCAACATCCTCCTATCCACTACTAGGAGATGTGTGTAATGTAGGATTCAGCTCCATCAACTTAGTCATTTTTTTCACTAGTTGATTGGGACTCTCACTATTTGTTGCCAACTATGGTGACAATGCTTGGGGTTACACTTATTAAGTAAGAATATTTCCTAATCTAGGGATTAGAGCATTGAACATATCAGAATGTGATTTATGCTATGGGAGAAGAGGTATGTTGGGCATTAGCCTCAAATATTTCTTCATGTAAAGGTATATCAGAATATTTCCTTCATGTAAAGTGCATTAGCCTCAAATAACTTCTTAGTCTCTCTTGTTCCTTAGAATTTTGTATCCTTTTCTTTGGTAGCTATAGGAATCTACTGGGTAAACCACTATGTTGTTTTCTCTCTAGTGGCATGTAACGTATAAAATCAACATCTCCATCATAGTCATTTTGGGCTTGGGTATCAAAAAATTGTTAACTATTTATTTCATCATGGTTACCACCATTTGCAAAGCATTAGATGACGTCCTTGGGGTCAACATGTGGTGGGGATGGAATTAAAAGGGAAACATTTTCATCCCCACAAGTATTTGGTTACCCAAGGTTTGTGACAACCTCCTACAACCAATTTGGTTGTGAATCTTGCATTAGCAAGCTTAATCTAATATCAATGTTTGTTGTATGCTCAAGGTTTTATCTCCTATAATAGTCCACTGGCTGGTTTAGGTTTTTTGGTTGGGTATTTTTAGGTGCAATTGTACCTAGTCCCTTCATATTTTGTCCATAACTCCTCAAAAAAGTGTTAATTGGTTCATCTAATAAGCCATTGATTTTTAGGAAGGATTCAATAGTGATTTCCTCCCCCTCGCTTTACAACTCATCAATATTTGCATCATCTACAATAGTTGTTTCTTCTGATCCACTACTTGTTGGTTGTGGTTTAGATCCCTATTTTCCATCCTCATCAACAATGAAGCACTTTCTTGGGCCTATATCATTCACTAAAACCTCCCTATTCAAAGACCATATCCCTATCCTATGGAAACCACTCATTATATTATCAGGTGTAAGTGCCAAATTGGAGGCTTTGCTAGATAACATTCCTAACTCCTCATGACCAATATTGATTTGAGGGTTCCTAGCCAATCACACATTCCAAATATGTTTTAAGTAAGATTTTAATGGTGAGAAAAAACTAACATCCAATGATTGACACCTATAGATGGTATACGCTACAAGTGACACACAATCTATGCCCAACTTCTTTGCTTTATCAATTATTTTCCATATCATATGGATTCCATGATCATCAAATACTAGAAGACACCTTTTTGAGAGAAACACCCCACATGGAATTTTTCTTACAAAGTGGTCTAGCCAATTCAAGAATAATTATTTCATCATCCATCCATGTACTTGGACTGCCATGCAGGCCTTGAGATCATAATTGAAAATGTAGTTTTTTATATGTCTCTTAGCCTTGAACAAATAAAAATTGGAATTCTCTAACCAACAGTAACGTAAGGAGACCCACCCTGCTAGTTTAGGCCACTATGCCCAAACTAACCAATGACTTCTTCTGATCCTATAGGGTTTCTTCCTAACCATATTCCCAAGAGGATATCTCCCAACTATCCCCTTCCCTAGGATCTATGCACACCAATTGACTATGTCAACTTCAATCACCCCAATATTCAAATGAAGGCATTTTCTCTCTACTAGGAAAAATTGGGCACAAACCCCAATGCAATATCTAGGGTTATTATATGGTCCTCAACTTGATATTTCCAAACTCTCCTAATCATCACAAGACTCCACTCACCAACCCAAATCATAGATGTCCTTTTCTTTCTTACTTGACCTACTAGGTCTAGAGCCTCAATTAGGCCAAAATTTTCAAACTCAAGGTGCTCTTGCACCATTCTCCCCATGTGACAAAGAACTCATGGTGGATAAATTTGAAGGAATTTCATAGGAATACCTTTCTTTCCAAAATCACTCTCATCTATCCATGTTACTTCAGATTCTAGTTGATCCTTCCATTTGATAAGATGCTCCATATAGGTGCCATGACAAGTCTTCTTCTTGATTCTTGAATCCATAACCTTTTCAGCTTTTGGCTAAGATTATAATGGGATAGTGACTTCTTCAACCTTTAATTTTGTTTGTACTTCTATGAATGTAGGCCCTTTATATTGAACTTAGTCCTTGACATTAAAGATAAGGTAAATTTCCAAGTTTGGTGGGAGTTCTATTTTGTCAGCATTAGAACCATAATTTGCAAGTACCTTCCAAGGTCCTATCCTATGCATTTGTAGCTTGGTTGGAACACCCTATGCAAGGACCAAAACTTGTCCTTGGCATCATATCATGGCCTCAACACCTTGGATCATCTCAAAAAATCTCATCTAACATGTTCCAACTCCTTGCACACTCTCAGCAACTCATCTCTTACACTTTCTCAATTTTGCCTCTTCTAGGCTTGTTCCAACTAGCCCTTGCCAGTCACTAATTTGTTGTTTTCTCCAAAATTTTCCACAAAACTTCCTAAACTATTGGGTGATTAAAATACCCTTTTCCTCACTCTAAAATATACTCCAAACCCAACTACACTTGTTTTGTAAAATATCACTCAAAACTTGCTATTTCAGTTTGCCAACTAGGCCTAGTTTGAGGCCATTTACAAAGCAACTCACAATCCCTTGAATTTTGGAACTCCCATGACCCAAAAAAGTATTAATACATGACTCAAATGCAAGTATTCTTCTATTTTTTTGGTCTCATGATCAACTTTACAATGGTTTTTACAAAACCCTCCTTTCTAGCCCCTTTACCCTAGGGCTTTCTAGAACTCTTACTTTGCAACATCTCTAGAACCTCAAAATGGTTCAAACACCTTCACTTTGGTTATCTTAGATGACTTCAAACATAAAATGCAACTCTTGTTTGGATAAAACACTAAATCCACCTTGGGAGCAATCACATACCCCTTTTTATGCACTCAAATTTTAGGGAAAACTATGCAAATACTTCTTAAATGGTTTCAACACTTGACTTTTCAGATGGAAATGGTTATTATAGACTCAAACCAACAAGAAAAATCCCAAACTTGAGGTTTCTCAACACTCAACAATCAAATTTCAAAACTGTTACCAACACTTACTACTAGGACAATTTCTAGTTTTAACGGTCAAACTCCCAAACCATACAAAGGACCCCCTGCTGTTTTTGCATTTTTAAACACTCTTTTTGGAGACCTACAATAACCTCTCTCACTTTTTGGAGATCACACTCCATTTTCATTTTACGATGCCATCTCGGGTGATGCTGAAACTTGCAATGTCAGCTAGTACAAAGTTGCCAACTGCCAAATCTCTCTCACCTTTCCTCGTGGGATCAAACTACCTACTCTATTAGCTCCGCGTGGCTGGGTAAACCCTATCCCTAACCTCTTCCTATCCCCTTCAGTGCTTGAACATTCTCAAGCACGCCAATCTAGAATGTCCCCAAGGGTCACTAAATGCCATAGGGCTGCGATCTTTGACGAGGCATATCTCAGAGCTCGTGTGAGGTATGGATGCAATTCTAGTTCCTACAAGACTATGTTGCAGAGAACTACAATAACCTCTCTCACTTTTTGGAGATCACACTCCATTTTTTTTTACAACGCCATCTCGAGTGATGCTGAAACTTGCAGTGTGGGCCAGTACAAAGTTGCCAATTGCCAAATCTCTCTCACCTTTCGTCGTGGGATCGAAGTATCTGCTCCGTTAGCTCCAAGTGGCTGGGTAAACCCTATCCACAACTTCATCCTATCCCCTTTAGTGCTCAAACATTCTCAGGCACGCCAATCCAAAATGTCCCTAAGGGTCACTAAATGCCATAGGGCTGCAATCTTTGACGGGGCATATCTCAGAGCTCGTATGAGGTATGGATGCGATTCTAGTTCCTACAGGACCATGTTGCAGAGACCTACAATAAACGCTCTCACTTTTTGGAGATCACATTCTATTTTCATTTTACAATGCCATCTCGGGTGATGCTGAAACTTGTAGTGTTGGCCAGTACAAAGTTGCCAACTACCAAATCTCTCTCATCTTTCGTCGTGGGATCAAACTGCCTACTCCATTAGCTCTGGATGGCTGGATAAACCCTATCCCCAACCTTTTCTTTTCCCCTTCAATGTTTGAACGTTCTCAGGCACGCCAAACCCGAATGTCCCTAAGGGTCACTAAATGCCATAGGGCTGCGATCTTTGATGGGGCATATCTCGGAGCTTGTATGAGATATGGATGAGATTCCAATTCCTACAAGACCATGTTGTAGAGACCTACAATAACCTCTCTCACTTTTTGGAGATCACATTCCATTTTCATTCTACAATGCCATCTCAAGTGATGCTAAAACTTGTAGTGTTGGCCAGTACAAAGTTGCCAACTGCCAAATCTCTCTCATCTTTCATTGTGGATCAAACTGTCTGCTCCATTAGCTCCGGGTGGCCAGGTAAACCCTATCTCCAACCTCTTCCTATCCCCTTCAGTGCTCGAACGTTTTCAGGCATGCTGAACCAGAATGTCCCTAAGGGTCACTAAATGCCATAAGGCTGCGATCTTTGATGGGGCATATCTCGGATCTCATGAGAGGTATGGATGTGATTCTAGTTCCTATAGGACCATGTTGTAGAGACCTACAATAACCTCTCTTTCTTTTTGGAGATCAGATTTTTTTTTCATTTTACAATGCCATCTCGGGTGATGCTGAAACTTGTAGTGTTGGCTAGTACAAAGTTGCCAACTGCCAAATCTCTCTCATCTTTCATCGTGGGATCAAACTGTCTACTCCATTAGCTCCGGGTGGTTGGGTAAACCCTATCCCCAACCTGGTCTTGTCCCCTTCAGTGCTCGAACGTTCTCAGGCACGCTGAACCAGAATGTCCCTAAGGGTCACTAAATGCCACAGGGCTGCGATCTTTGACGGGGCATATCTAGGAGCTTGTGCAAGATATGGATGAGATTCCAATTCCTACATGACTATGTTGTAGAGACCTACAATAACCTCTCTCGCTTTTTAGAGATCACATTCCATTTTCATTCTACAATGCCATCTCGGGTGATGCTGAAACTTGTAGTGTTGGCCAGTACAAAGTTGCCAACTGCCAAATCTCTCTCATCTCCATCGTGGGATCAAACTATCTGCTCCATTAGCTCCGGGTGTCCGGGTAAACCCTATCCCCAACCTCTTCATATCCCCTTCAGTGCTCGAATGTTCTTAGGCACGCTGAACCAGAATGTCCCTAAGGGTCACTAAATGCCATAGGACTGCGATCTTTGATGGGGCATATCTATGGGCTGTCAATACTTCGACTATACTTTAATTCAACGATTATCAATATGTGAAAAAATGGAACTCGTTGTATTTTGAAGTACTGAGAAGATGGCCTTGCCCTTCCCTAGGAGTTTCAGAAATGGGAGAGATTAGGTAAGAGAGTGAAAATGTTACTATCACTTCAACGCACATGACGCAATTGGAAATGCAAATTTTGATGGTAATCATTTTGTGATAAGGGAGAGACTAGGGATGATCATTGTTACTATCTCTTTAGTAGTGGAATTTTGTTTTCTCTTGAATTTGGTGGTGGGGGATCAATGGTAAGTCTCCTTGGATATTCCTTCTTATGATGTTAGTGACAAGTGTTGCTCTTTGAAAACACTTATACAATCTTTTTTAAATTATTAGATAAAAACAGAGAATTGTAAGTATTAAACATGATTAGCCTTTAGTTCCTAGAAGATCTTTATTTCCCCATCAATGCATTTAGAAAGTTAAGTTTTAAGAAGATCATAAATAGAAAAAATTAGAGAAGTGATTTAAACATTTATATTGATTGGAAATACGTGAGTCTTGAGTTTCCTCTACCTTTTAAAGAATGTTCCTTAGCTAGTAGACCTAATTCCACATTCCATAAGACTGTCATTGCGCTAAAGATTTAGGAAACCAACTGCTCTAAGATAAATCTTCCCGGTCAATAATAATCTAGCCTATTGAGGAACATAATACTTCTCAATTAAACTTGTGTTAATTCAATATTAATTTTGTAATTAACTACAATTTCAGTATCTGTGTACAGGGGGTGACTAAGAAAACTATTTGAGGTCCAATTTGAAAATATATTTGTAAGGATCTTGACCAAGGTTCACAACTTCGATGATTAATACATTCATTCAGGCCAGAACCTCACTACAAAAAAATAATATATAAAAAAGTTAGTGAATAACATCATGTCTAGACCCAAATCAACCAATGAAAGTCAAATTAGCATAATGTGGAACAACAATATATGCATTGAGTGGGTTGTCATAAAAAAGCTTCATAATAAAATTCATGTCTAGAATTAAAAGACCTTAAAGAACATTTATGCTTGTAACACAAATGGCCATTCAAAACTGAATATGATTACAATATGTGAAATAGCATTACAAGAACTTGTAATGCTCTTGTGAACATTGTGTTAATTCTTGTAAGAATCCCTAAGATGCTTGTTATACTCAAAATTTTGTTGAAATTGAATTAATTTTTATCCTGTTGGTTAATTGGCTTAGGGTGATATATGCTTCTTGGATGGAATAATGAGTTCGTGATTAACTCTGTATTAAGATTCATAGCATCTTCTAGTTATTTGCAAAGGAAATTTATAAATTACTTGCTAATGTCATATGGCTTGCTTGAGAAAGATGTTCGTGTTCTTATTGATGGGTACTAATGACTATCCACATTTAGTTCTTCAATATCCTATTTGACAAGCTTTCCATAGACATTTCTTTGCCATACTAAGTATTCTTGAAAACATATTTGAGTAGAAGGACTATAGTAGATACTACATGATGTTTTAACAAATAAAGTAATGGGTTAAAGACTATTATTTCCAAGGTATTATGTCATAGTATTTTAATTGTAATGATCTTAGACTAATGATATTCTTGAAGGTAACTTCGACATGCAGCAAGAAAGACAACCTACAGCCAAGGTTATATTGTGCCTACAACCAAATCCATAAATGCTCACAGCCAAAGCCACTAGTGCACATAGCCAAAGCCATGGATGCTTATATCCAAAGTTACAAGTGTTCGCAGCCAAAGCCATGAGTACATGAAGTCTATGATCACAATTGTTTACAACTATTCACCAGAAACAGCTTCTTTGCAGTTTTTGAGAAATACTAATAAAGCAAAAAAGAACATCTACTAGTTGGTAAACATAATGGCAACTCTCTAGCAATTGAATTTAATTTCATACATGCACATATCTAATTTAATGTCATACACGAACATATCTAATTTAACGTCATACATGAACAAACATATAATATAAAATGATAACCAATAATGTCATATACATTAACAAACACATAATATATTATGATAACCAATAATGTTGTATATGAACAAACATATCATCTATTAACCAATAATGTCATACATCAAATATGTCATACATCAAATATAGAATGTCATATGTACATCAAATGTGTATCGAATATGTCTCTCAGATGCCTATATATATATATACATGGGGAAGGAAACAAGTATCTATATATATGTATCAGATATCTCAACTACATCTTTTCCTTCCCACGAGGGGAAGGAAACAAGTCTATTGACATCCTCTACCATCATGTGGAGGGAGACAGTGGAGATGACGGGGCCCTCCTGACACACTCACTTGACCTCTTGTTGAGGCTCTTCTCCAGGTCCAACTGATACAAAGAAAGTAGATATGAATCAATATTTATTATACGTTGAAATCAAATATATGTACTCACAAAATCAATTATTTTCTTACCGCCAACAAATAGTCACTCTGTAAGTCCACCTCAAATGCTCGTGGATGATCAGGTGTGACAAGACCCTACAAAAATTCAATAAATATAATCACTTATAAATAACATTAGAAATTTTGAGATTAACTATTATAAACAATAACTAAAACGAAGAAAATTCTTTCATACCTCTGTCAGTGGTTGTGAGCTAGCCACAGCTGTGGCCACTCCACTATCAACAGACTGTCACAGATGAGGAGGTGTGTCTGACATCATGAGCTACATGTCATACAATACACGTTATATCTAACATGAAACATGGAATAAATATAATCAAATGAATTAAATTCACTTGAAACAACTGTACCTGTGTGAAGCTCATATGATGTCTCTGCTCTACGTCTGTGGTAAAGGTTGAGGGTCCTATGGAGAACTGATGCAAATGCATATTTTTTTTGGTCAATTATTAATATGATTACTTCATAAATATATGTATTAATTAAAATGATTAAATTGATACATACCTCAGGACTCGTTGAAGGGACAAAAAATGGGCCTGGAGGATCGCTGCTAGGCCTAGGAACACTTTGATCCTAAATTTTGAACAATGTCAATAAATCCTAATTAATCAATCATTCACTATACATATGAAATGTGATCAAATTAGTAATTTACCTGTGTGTCAATGCCAAATGTCTCGTTCAAGAACTAATCGGTGAGAAGCCCATCATCTGCACCATCTCTGACATGAGTGCCAAATGTGCATAGGGATCTGCATGAAGTGCACATGTGACCATGACGTATAGAAGGCTCTCCCTTAACTAATGGGCTCATGGAATGGATGAGGGTCTGCGTCAAAGAATTAATGGTCCCTAGAGTGCTGGCCTCTACATGTTCCTTCACAACTGAAGGAATAATCACATGCTCACATTGTGGATGGACCATAGCTGCCCTAACTACATTAGGGTCACAACGTGCTCCTAGCCTCTCAAATGATGACCCCCCACCTCTACCCTAGGAGTCTAACATATCAAAATAATTGGGGATCTCCCCAAGGAAAAACTCACAATATAATTTCTTCAAAAAATACAATGAGACCTCGTGATTGTTGCAAGGAGGGGCATCAAAAACCATCCACCATCTATCCCAAAAATTATTTCTAATAGCATCATGTATGCACCAATGGATGGAGAATCATTTAGTACCCTCTCTAATAGTATTTTGCTCACTGTGTTTTCTAAATAATGCACATATACTACCTTTTGGTATTTCCTTTTTTCTAACATCTTCATATGACAATTTATTTGCATAAAATCTTTTTTGTTCATCCCTCTTAGCTCACCAAATATCTAATTGACCACTAACTGAGGCTATCTGAGTGTTAATAGATTCGAGGTATGATACCAATTGAGCCCTCATTGGATTGGTTTGTCCAGATTCTTTCAACCGAGCAATGATTCCTTCTAATTCAGTTTTGCCTCTCTCTATTTCATTTCTTATATTTTCTTGTGTGCCTGGTGGAAGTGATTCTTTCAACCGAGCAATGATTCCTTCTAATTCAGTTTTGCCTCTCTATTTCATTTCTTATATTTTCTTGTGTGCCTGGTTCGGGTTGTGGAATTTGTTCTTCTTCTTGAGGAGGGTTTTGGTTTTGGGGTTCTTGAGGGTTTTGATGTTCTTGAGATTTTTTGGTTGATTATGAACATTTCTTGATAAAAAATCAATTGAAATTCAAATAAATAAACAAATCTAAATGAAATTTGTAAAAACCCTACAAAAGAATATAAAAAACTTGCAAAACAATATGAAAAATATATCAAACAATGCAAAGTTAGGTTTATATCACTTACGGCATCGTCGTGGGTGCGCTTGTGGTCTTGGATTTCGTCGACGAGGAGGCATTTTGGCAAATGGTGGTGCAAATGTTGAGTCTTCAACTTGCGTACACGCTGCTCGCTGTAGGAGTAGAAGAAAATGCTGATGAAAATGATGGGCTGTAGGTTTGCAGCCCATCATATATACTTTTTATTTTTTAAAAGCGCCTACGCGCTATAGCGTGTACATGCTTTTAAAAATAGGAAAAAAAATTTCCTTGTCACCTTTTTGGCACCACAACTCGGTGCATATACCCTAGATGATGCTTGACTATGTTGGAATTAAGTCAAGTTTGTTATTAGTGACAACACTTATTCAGATTTTGTATGGTTACTGAGCTCTTTGATCAGTCTCTAATGTTTTCCATGTAATTTAGTGGCTACCAAGCTTCATAGTTCCTACCAAGAATTGTAGTGGTTACCAAGTGAATTTAGGTAGTGTGAAGTCCAGCTATTCAGATTCTATATGGTTACTAAGCTCTTCGATCAATCTCTAGTGTTTGCCATGTAATTTAGTGGTTACCAAGCTCCATAGTTCCTACCGAGCATTGTAGTGGTTACCAAGTGAATTTAGGCAGTGTGAAGACCAACAATTCTTACCGAGTAGTTCAGTGGTTACCGAGCTTCGTAGTGTCTACCGAGTCATCAGTTCATGTGATGCAAAGTTAGTGTTAATAGAGTGATGGGATGATTAGTGTTTACCGAGTCCAAGCATGGTAAACATGGAATTTAGTTTCTCCTGAGTGACATATTATCTACTGAGTCACCAGTGTTTATCGAGTTCAAAAACTATGTTGAAGTGATTGGTATGGACCAAGCCTCTACTTCTACTGAATGCATGACAATGCCAAGTAATGACAATGGATGTCGTGTATCAAAAATTCACCAAGTCAATTTTTCAGAACCTAATTTTCTACATTTGAGCCGACTCTTTAATATTGGTGTTAACTTGTGTATTGGTCAACCTTGTAATTATGAGAGTTGGGTTGGTATATATGTAATATATTGTATCATACCCAAGTGTAATAGTTTGATGAAAAGAGGATGTGAATGTGATGATAAGCATGTGAATGTGAAACAACAGTAGAGTAAACTATATAGCAAGGTCATATCAGGAGCAGTCAAGTTACATCTATCACAAAGAGGTGATCAGTACTTCAAGGATCTCAATCAAAAATTTAGTTGTAAGTAAGAGATCTATTGTTTCATCCTAACAAGTGAATCAAATTCAAATCCTTTAACAAGGTAGACTTAACATTCTTTTCTTTAAATCTCTTTACTGAGTGCATACTTCATTGTATGTTTTTAAAACATCTAACAAGGTGGATCTAGTAGTCGTAATTGCTCCTAGCAGGGTAGATCATTAGAAGTTTTGTGGGTATCATCCCCACCCTAGTTTTACTTTGTATTTGGAAGGTTTTTGGGTCACCAAATATTGTGTTCAAAGTTTTTTATGCTTTCAGTTTCTCATTCATGCAATATATTAGATCTATTGATGATACTTGGATTATGTTATTAAGTGTTGAAATTGTTTTAAAAAATTGACATCACTGATTTACCTCTCCCCTCTCAGTAACCTGGCTAGTCCTGAATATTTCCAATAGACTGAAGGTATCTAACATATTTTAGGTTGATTAGGACTGATTATGGGTGTTTCTACATAGATTTGGGGTGATTTTGGGTTGATTTGATATGATGTGAAAGAGGATATGAATGATGAAGAATATTGTTGAGATATAATCAAATGATGATCAAGTTGGCCAAAATATCAAAATTAGTAAAATGAGAGAATGGGATGAGTTAGTGTGAAAAGGTGATGAAACCATAGATGCAAACCATTTTTTAGTGTCTACACTTTCCCCCTCTTTGATAGAATGTGATTTAGAATGTTTTGTCAAAGAATAACTGATGAGAAAACCATAACAACATGCCCTAGTAGGGATGATTTATAGGGGTGTCCCCTCAAGAAATTGACTAAGATATGCATATGATAGGTCAATTTGTTGGTAATGGGAGGACAAAGCCATAGCAATTGGCAAATCACAAATCAGAGGTCAAACACGAAATTTATGGGGTCTAGAGTACAAAGTGGGGGGCAATCATGGGCTTGAGAGTAGTTTCATGGGTTAACACTCAAGAAAGTTAAAAAGTGATGAAAATTATAGATAATTTTTTTCACAATGAAGATACAAATCCAATGCAACTAACATATTACAAATTAGAGCTAAAACAAAAAAGTTATGGGCTCCGGGAACAATTCTGGGCATCTAACTACCCCAAATGTGCCCAAAACTCACCCAGGTGTTCCTAGGTTGCACTTGGTCATATCAAATGTGCTATAAAAGTACCAAGTGTGCCTTGGGTGCACTTGGGAAGCCCAACTACTCTTTGAAAGTGCATATTGCACCCCAAAAGGCTTTGAGGGCCTAAATTAGCCTAACTAGACTTAGAACGACCTAAAACTTTGTGTACAATGCACAAAATGATGGAAAGGATTCATAACATGGGTAAAATCAGTCAAACATGGTCACATGTGGTCATAATTGGGTCAAATTGAGGTCAGAATAGGTGGAAATCCATACAAGGTGGATAGACAACTTATGATGATGTAGCTATGTAGGATGAAGAAGAAATATGATTTGGTGTGTCAACATACATGATCATGGTGGCAGATGAAGAAGATGCAGAAGATAAAGGATATAAGATGAGGAACAATTAGTATGAGGTAAGGAATTTTTCTTTCACAAAGTGTACTATATTTTATTGGAGCTTTATTTTGATATGACAAATAGAATGCAACACATCATGGCATAAAGGGCTAGAGCACAAATGCAAACCTTTTACATAAATAAGCATGATGCAGACAAAAAATGACCTTTTCCTTCTTGAGGCATATAGACATGCTCTAGAATCTCAAAGTTACATTTTTTTTAATAGACAAAAACTAAAAAGATGACCATGAATCATCTCAACCACTCTCACAGATTAGTTTATATCATCGAGTGGCTTAGGAACATGATCAAAGGAAAACAAAGAAAAAATAAATCACTCACTAAACAACATGAGCCAACATCTATTCTTTTTCATTATTACTTTTTTAAAGAATTTTAGGTCTTCAGATAGCATTTGAAAAGTTGATTATGTGATAGCTCTATTTGTTGATTCAGTTGATAGGTTCATAGTGACACGTTGGATTGATTATTGGTTCACACTACTCAGATAGGTGTGATTATCATTGCAGTGTTGTGCTTTGAGTTTTAGTCTGCAAAAGTGTGAGTGTTTATGCAAAAGGGATGATTATCAAGACTAACTATTTAAAAGGTTTATTACAAATTTTTGGTGGGTTTTTGTGATTTTTAAGGTTTTTAAGGATATTTGATGTTTTTGTGTTACTCATTTCTTTAGGACATTTTATGATGTTTAGTGGTTTTTTCAGGACATTATATAATTTTTATGAATTTTTTTAGGATGTTTTATGATTTTTATTAATTTTTTTAGGTCATTATATGATTTTTAGGAATTTTTTTAGGACATTTTATAATTTTTATGAATTTGTTTAGGATATTTTGTGATTTTTATGAATTTTTTTTAGGACATTTTATGATTTTTATGAATTTGTTCAAGACATTTTATAATTTTTATGAATTTTTTAAAGGATCATATTTGAATGTTTAAGATTTTGTTTAGGATCAATTGTGAATTTTTTAGGGTTTTTTAGGATCATAAAAGATTTACAAGTGTTAGCTCCAATCTGCTTTGTGATAAGTCCAATGAATAAAAAGTTCTTAGGGATATGCCCCCAGTTCAAGTTCAAACTCATGCACTATAGGTAATATGCACCTAGACAATACATAAACTATGTACAAAGGCCAAAGACAGAGTATGTACAGATTGGTGATGCATAAATAAGATAACAATAGACATTAACCAGTTTGTGTGCCATGATCAAGGATGAGGGATGTCTTGCAATACGAAGGATGTGATCAAGGAATGATAGAAAGGGGGAAAAACTAGATGGAATCCTTATAGATGGAGGAGCAACAACTGATTACACATGGTGCCTATTTTCTAGGTTTTCACCATGGTACTTGCCCAAAGTGCCTGTTTGCCATGTTTTCACTTTTGGATGGAAATTCTCTCTTGACTCAAATTTTCATGCCAAGATGCCTGTTTGCTAGGTTTTCATCAAGGCATCCATTTTTTCATGACTTTTTTCACATTTTTATTTTCTTTTTTTCATGACTTTTTGCTATTTTTTAAATATATTTTTTTAAGACTTTTTGCCATTAAAATTTTTTTTTTTAGGACTTTTAGACAGAATCATGAATGTTGAGAAGAAATATGTTGTTGGTGCTATTACCTGATAATCTCCAAACCCATAATTTACCATAACTATGCATGATTCGTTCACTGTTTGTAGCTAAAATCAAACCACTAGAAAGGCCTCAAGATTTACCATCATGTACCATAAGATAGTTTCTACTTCTCATGGATCAAGGCATCTGACAATAATTAGTTCAAAGGATTCTTTGTTTGGGATGTTATTGATGATGACATGTGCAAAGGATTGATGGATAGAGGCTTGATTTGGGGTGTTGGCTAGGTTAGGTAGTTGGATTTGGGGATAAACAATTGGATATTAGGAAGGATTGGGAGGATTGAGACCAACAAATTCCCACATGAAGGTTGATCGAGAGAGATCAAAAATATTGTGGCATGTTGAACATTGGAACACTAATATTCATGGCATCATCTTTTTCATTTTGTATCCTTGGGAGATGCTTAGATTTTTCTTTTTCATGGTCTAATGGCGTCTTCTGGTTTTCATCAAGAGATGTATGCTTGGTATTGCTTTTAGCCCTGTAATTGGAAGATGGATTTGACTCCCCGAGATATGCCAATGTGTTTGTTTTAATAGAAACTTCTTCTTTATGACCATCAATTCTAATACCTTCATTGAGTTTCAAGTCATTTATAAGAGCATCATCATTGTCAAATTGATTAAAAATTGGTGGTCGACACTGGTCCCAATCCAATAGTTTAGGATAACTTGAGGGGATGTCATCATTAGTGTTGAATGGGCTCTAGTTGAAGGTATATATATGGATATTTGATTCAATTGTATTATTGGGGTCAACAAAGATATGGTCAAGTGCATAGGGATTATTTGTTTTAGGTTGGGTGTCCTCAAATGCCTTTTCATCATTTGAAACATTCGTAGTCTCACTTGTGGGCACCTTAGTACTAGGAGGACCTATTCGCAATGGTTTGAATCCAAACCCCAAAATAAGAGGTTTTCATTTTGTATTGATAGGTTCAATTTTTCCTTGTTTTTGATATCCAAGACCACTACATCTATTATAGGCTTTTTTTTGCATGATAATAAACCTAGGTCCATACTTTTTATGAGATATAAGAATTGGTTCTTGTTCTACTTTTGTTTTCTCAATACATATGGATATATTCTCATAGAAATGTTCTTCAAGAAGGCCACCTCTACTAATAAAATTGCTAGAAGTGGAATTTTGTGAGCTGATCTTAGACTGATGTGATTTACCATAAGATTGGGGAGAAATTGGTGACTCTCTAATATGGGATACTTGAGACATAATGTATTCTCCACACCCTTTGTTTTCAATCTTCAGCTTTTCCTTGGCCTTACTAAGGAGTATCTTAGGATTCATACATTTAGAAAAATCTTTGGGTTGTGCTTCATTGATTATTGGGACTTGGTATGTAATAGTATCTCTCAAATTAGCACAAAACTAGAAAGGATCTAGATCGCCATGGATTTTAACCTCCACATTGTTGTAGGCAAACTTTAGACATTGATGGTATGTGGAAGGTACCACTTTCATAACATGGATCCAAGGGTGTCCTAGTATCATGTTGCAATTCATTTTGATATCTAGGACCTGAAATAATGTTTTCTCAGTAGTTGGACCAACTCTTATGGGTAATATGATGATGCCCTTAGAGAAACATTCACCATCATCAAAGGCCTTTATTGTGATTTTGTGAGAAGGATCTACATCTTCTTTAGAGTAACATAGACCCTTGAAAACTTTAAGGGTACAAATGTTCAATCCCTCTCTACCATCTATCAAGACATGTCTGACCTTGGCATTATGGATAAAGACTTCAAGGTGAAGGGGGTCATTGTGGTTGGGTCTATCTTTATGAATATCTCGAGGGGAAAAAGTGATATGTTATGATGTGGATAGGTTCCCAACCATGGTTTAGAACTGGGAAACATCAATGCTACCTAGGACTATGAACTCTTTTAAATCTTGGTCAAGGATCTTTTGATGTTGGGGGGATGCACATAGTAAATCCAAGATGGATATTTTCATAGGGATTTTTCCAAGCTAGTCTACAAGACCGTAATATGAAGAAGTAGGATCAATAAGTTTACAAGGAGTCATGGGTCTAGTAGAGGTATTAGTTCTAATTGAGGCTCTAGGTAAGATAATCTAAGTATGATGGGTGGTGATAGCACAACAAGGGTCTTTAGCTTTCAAGGTGAATGTGGATATGCGAGAGTCAAACTCATTGAAATAATTTATGGTGAAGTCATATCTAGTGAATGTGTAGTTAGATTGTGAGTCATAGTTTGAACTAGAGTCTTTTACTTTGTCATGATTACCCAAAGGATATTTAAAAATAGTGTGATCAGAGTTGGATTCTAGCAATGAATAATCTATATTAATTATTCCATCATCAATGAGGTCTTGGATTTCATGTTTGAGCTGAAAGCATGAGGTAGTCTTGTGTCCTCTAGTGTAGTGATAATCACAGAATTTCTTTTTGTCCCACCTATTTGATTTTGTTAGTGGCTCATCCCTGATTATGGATAATTGCAAGAAGTTATTACTCAATAATTGTTGAAGTGCGATGTCAAGAGGTATCCCCAAGGGTGTGAATTTTATGTCTTTGGTTCTAGGATGTCTTTGAGGTTTGTCCTGCATGGAAGTCTCAATTTTCATTTGTTGAGGTGGTGTTTGATTGGGAGTTTGTGAATTTGTATGGTTTGCACTTTTCAAAGCCAATTGAGGTTGTGTTGCACTAATTTTTCATGCATCCATAATGCCATCATTGGTTACATTCTTGTTTTTGGAGAAAAACTTTTCCTTTTCATTAGACGACTTGGTTTTTGTTTTTTTCTTGTTCATTTTGAGGGCTCCCTTATAGATAAGAACATCTTCAATACAAGCCCCTTTTTTTCATTAACTTGGAAATGGTGCATAGACTTTAATCTTGAGTTCATACATTAAGTTGGGGACTAGGTTTTTCAATGTACATATTAATTTTTTGTTGCTCAGGAATGTTCAATGAGCATTAATTGACTAGGTTTCTCCAACATAATAAGAATGTGATAAATGATTCTCCTATCTTCTGTTTAGTCGAGCATAAATTAGAAAGTGTCACCTTATTTTTAATGTTGAAGGAAAAGTGGGAGATGAACTTTTCTACTAATTTAGACCAAGATTTGATGTTACTAAGAAGTTTGGAGTACCATTTGAGTGTGGGCTCACCTAGAGAATGAGGGAATAGTCTCATGAGGTAGGTGGGCTCATCACTGAGTTCGGTACAAGAGGCACAAAATTCCCTAATGTGATCACTAAGGTTGTTTTTTCCTCGATATTTTTTGAATCTAGGTGCCTCAAAATTTTTTTTGAAAGGAGGCATATATAGACTTTTATCAAATGGATTAGGATGTAAGTCCCTTTTTGTATATAGAGCATGTTTCTTCTAGACTCCCAATGTCTCAACATTTTTAGAAATTTGTTTGAATTGTTGTAGTAACTCTTCATTAGGGTTTTGAATGATAGTCTTATCTTCAAGTCCTTTGTGTCTATGAGTAGATTGCTTGCTATGATGAGAACTATGTCTACTCAATTTTGACATTTTTGTGTCTAAAGAGTCAGGTAATCTTTCACTACATGATGGAGGTATGTTAGTAAATTGAAGACAAAAGGGTCCTTTCTATGGTACATGTTGGGGTACTTGTGGTATTGATTATGAATTTTTTACCATAGGTCATTGTTGTATCACTTGTTGTGGTTGTTGGTGTACAATTTGTTGTGGTTGTTGTGATACCTTTGTTGGTTGTATGTGAGACCATGTATGTGATTGTTGTTGGAGAGGTACCTATTGAGGTTGTTGTGGCATATGTTGTTGTTGTAACAAGTGTTGTTGATAGGAAATTTTTTGCTCTAGAAATCTTTGGTATTCCAAATATTATTTTAGTTTCTCTTTTTGTTTAGAAAAAAATGCTTGTTGTTGTTGGAATTAATACTGGTACATTGCATGTAAGTCAAGTGGATTCACATTGGGTTGTGTATTAGGGATGTTGGATCCTTGCACCACTTGAGGTTTTTGTTGTTGATATTATATATGTGTGTTAAGTGGATTTTGACTTGGTTGTTCATTAGAAATGTTAATTTTTTGTACCACTATAGGTTATTGTTGTCTTGGAAGTTGGTTATGCCCTTGGGAATTGAACATCATGTTTGGGTTGTAGTTTTGATACCTTTGTGTCTTAGATGTTTCTCCTTTGGAAATCATATTGATTTGGTAGTGAGATGTGTTCCTTTTGGGAATGGGTGAAATGCCAATAAGGCTCTTCCTTTGTATGGCAATAGGGGTTGTTGAAATTGATGTTTCACATGGTATAATCATAGGAGGTTCCATAACATTTGATGTCATAATATTTGGTAAAGGTAGGAGCAAGGGTGCACTTTGTTGATTTTCCTCCAAAGGAGGTATATTTGGTATCCTTAGAGCACAAGTCCCTTTAGGCACATCTTGTTGTTGCATTATGTGATTGAGGTCAAGTCTTAATGTCCTTTTGGATATTTTGGAAGAGTCTTTTCCATTTATTGATGGAGGTTTGTCAAACAAGGGATTGATGTTGATGTGTTCAAATGTACTTTGGAGGATTTCAATGGTTGATTCTTGATGGGATCTTATAGGTGTCATCATTGTGCTTCAAAATTACAAAGGTTGTTTTCCCTTGTCTAAGTCCAAATTAACCATGGGTTTCATGGTTTCAAATGTTGGGTTGGTTTGATGTTTGGACTTAGGTCCATCCAAGTTTGGGTTGAATTTGACAATTTCTTGAGCTGCCAAAAGTTTATAGTTTTTATGGAAAGTCTTGTCATAGAAAGCCCTAGACATTTCTTTGTCATTGATGTCATAATATGTGTCAAAATCATTGCTTAGGTGTAAAGTACCTTGTATGTTTAGAGGATTAAAGGTAATTTTGTTAGGTTTACTAAATTCGAATAGGTGAGTTTCTTAATGCTCAGGAGTCATAGGTACACTTCCACATCTAGGTGGTATAGGTATGAATATAGGTTCAAAATTAGGACTCTATTAAACCATTCCATTTGTAGGGGAAGTTTTTGAAGGAAATATCATAGTAGGTGTGTTATTTAGGGTTGGTGGTGTCATCCCTTAATGGTTGTGATCTTGTGGATACATGCTTAAGGGGTCCAGATGCTTCAATTTGGTCTTCATCAAACATTTTTTGGGGTTTCTTGTTCTTCTTTTCCCTTGGATGAGTTTTACGTTTCACGTTGGGTTGTTTTTGTATCACAAAAAATAAGGGTTGATAAAGTGCTTTAGGTCTCTAAGCTGATTGTGTCCTTGTTAGTGTTGGCATGATACCTATGGATGTAGGTGCAATGGAGAAAACCCTAAATGGACACTCTGCCTCCCAAGTGCACACCTAAATTACCAGCTGCACTCAGATAGTACCAAGTGTGCCCTTGGTGCACTTAGGGACCTAAAGGTAAGCAGTTGGTAAGTAGAATGTATGTAATTAGTAAAAAGAGGTGTTAGGGTGACTAATATGTAGAATGTGAATGATTTTGAGTCTTTTTAGGTGTTTTCTAGGGTTTAGGGATGAAATATAAGCTATGGAAGTGAAGTTTAGGGTTTTGGAACCTAGAATGAAATCCCTAATTACCAAGTGCACTTTGAAGCAACCAACTACACACTAAAACTACCAACTATGCACCTGAAGTGTGCAGTTGGTAAAATAGGGGTGTAGTTGGTAAAATAGGGAAAGATTTGGAAATCTAGAAGTGGTTATGTAAGATATGACTATTTTTTGGATTGTTAAGTATTTAGGGATGTTATTCAACTTAAGGAAGTGCCAAATGAACTAGGTTTTTTATATGCAAGGTGAAAATATCCTAAAGAAATTATGCAAATGCAAATGTAAATGACATTTTGGATTTTGACTAAAGGGGATGAAAATGACTCTATGGTATGCAAAATGAGGATTAGGGTTAGACTTTGGACTTGAGAATAATGTTGGTAGATAATGTATGCAAGGTGGACTATGCAAAGGATGGTTTGCTAAGGTTGATAATGAGGTTTAGAATATGAAAAATGAGGATATGTGATCAAGCAGACAAGTTGGTTGATAGACAAGTTGATAGGGTCTGATAGTGGAAATGATGCCAGTGTTTTGGAAAATGCAATATGAATGGGAAATGCCACTAAGATAAGTCAAAATTATGTTTAGGGAGACTAGGAATATGATAATGCTATGACAAGGGTGCATGAAAGATTTTGAACTTAGGATCAAATATTTGGAAAGTATTTTGTTTAAGAGTTTAACCTTGTGAAGATGGACTTTGGATCTTGACCAAAAAGAGATAAAAGACAAAAGATCAAGTTGATAAAGATGACAAGGTCAAATCCATCAAGACATAGATAGATTTTGACCAAATAAAAATGATAAAAATGAGAAAAGGACTAGTCAAAATCCATCATCCATCAACTCTAGGACTCAAAGGTTTTTAGTTGAAAATGATGTTTAGGGTGATCAAAATGATGGTTATTTTGATTAGCTATACAATATGCAAAGGTCATAGGATGTAAAATGAATTTTTTGGTGCAAGATGTTGTTTTGGCTTATGTGCGGAATGAGGACTTACAAAGGCTTCTAGATGTAGTTTTAGGGTCCCAAAATACAGTTTGGAGGCCAAAATGGTCATGTAGGTACCCAAGTGCACTCTGAAAACACCAAGTGCACTCCAATAGCACCAAATACACCTATGGTGCACTTAAGGCCAATTTGAGTGCAGTTGGTAGTTTCATGGTGCAGTTGGGAGACCAGGGTGAATATCTATTGATTCTAAGCTGTGTAATTGCTAAGTTGCTATACCAGAGAGCTAGGTTATTGGAGATGATGTTATTATTGGATAGGAGATACAAAATGAGGGTTATTTTAGAAATAATAGTCCACCAATATAATTGAGAGGGTGGGGGGGTGGTGAGGCAGTTATGTGACAACTAAAGTAATTATCCACATAAACAATCTTGATCAATCAACCAATTTAAACAAAAACCATAAAGAGATGTTCATACACAATTACACTAGATATGTTGACTAGGGAAACCCTTGATCAGAGGGAAAACCTCAGTGGAAATGATACCCACAAAATGATGTACTAATATGAATATTCTTTGTTAAAGGATGTACCCAGTTAGGAGTCTATTACAACATTTAGTACAAAGAGTCCCCATTAAGAGACTTTAAATCCTTGATAGGAGATTCCAACTCTGCTAGGAGTTGTGGAAGGAAACTGAACCCACTGTCCAAATAGCTTCAGGATTAGATCAATGAACCCATTGTCCATTTGACCTCAGTACTATTCCTTTTAGAATAATAGATGTATAACAAGCTTTCACTTCCTCTGTCCAGTATGTTAGATTTCTTCATCCTTAGATCATGCAATCATATATGAAACTCTGTGATCAATAATAGTAACCCTTAAGGTCACTTACATGCATTAGTATGTCACTCTGCTCTACTGCTTAGGGTAAAAGTACAAACATGTGTCACTATTTTACAAAGGAAAAGGCTAACAAAAGTATAACTGTTCAACTTCAATGACATAAATCTTTTATTATTTTTTAGAATTTGAAAATGAAGTAAACTAATGAAATGTGTAGAAGTGGACAGAGTTTAGGATTATAATTTTTAATAATTATTTACAAAAAAGAAATGATAGATTTTCCTATTTTTCAAAGATAAATTTGTAGTTTCTAAAAAAAAAGAAAATTAGGGTTCTAGTTCCCACTAAAAAACTACAAGGAAATAAACTTATTTCCTTTTGATCTCATATTATGCTATAGATAATATATGTATCTAGAACAATCAAAAATGAAAATTGACTTTAGACCTATATTTTCTCTTTTATAATGATTCAAATTTCAACTTATTCAAATCCATATTTTTCATCTCCCACCACATTTTTAAAAATAAATCTATTGTCACCAAAAGAAAACTTATAGATTCTTAAAGAGGACTCTCTCCTCTAGAATGTCATATAATTTTAAATTTTTTTTGATATGATTTACTATTTTCTTCTTTCTCAAAATTGACATCTTCTTGAGTGTTAAAATGCATACTTGTAGAATTTTTTTATTACAATATATTATATCTAATTAAACACTATGAACTCTATATGAAAATATTCTTGACTTTGAACTCTATAAAATGGTGTGTTTATGTTATTAAAAAATATCATTAAAAATAATAAGAGTTATTGAAATGTCAGTTTTATGAAATAATCTATTTTCTTTGGTAATTTGATAATAACTAGTATAAAAGATGCATTTAATAGACATTTCCAATTAGAAAAGTGTGAGACCATATATAACTTAGCTAGAATAAATTTAACAAGATCATATGTTAAAAAAATTAATTTTTAGATAGAAATACTCAAATTTAGTTGTTCTAATTAGTCAGCCTATAAGGTTGCACAACTTTGTACTTTCACTCCTTAGTAATTCGCAAGTCTTCTCTATTTCCTTATATCTAAAATACGAAAAACATCTTTCCTTTATACCACACTTAATTAATAAATACTTGAGTCAAATTCATACTTCATTATCATGAAATACACATTTAATTAATGTTGTTAGCTCAGAGTTATATAGAAACTTTCACACGAGCAACTTCCATACATGCACACTCTCTAACATCATCAACGATCAATAAACTATCTCCAGTTCACTGCACAACCCTTCACTATAATTGTAACAATCTCTAGCAATCATACAATAGGAAATTCTTTTCTAATACTTTGTTTCCATATGGTTCTTTGTAGATCAACCATATCTTCCATACACTATTGATTTAGGTTCTGTGCACTTGCCTATGTAGAAAATACACATTGCAGTATACATAGGTAACTATGCATCATCAGATAAGTAATATAATGTTCTCAATACAAAAATCATAGTCTACTACTCTATCAGTCTTTTATAGACTTATTACTATTTTATCATCAATGACAAACATAGTTATAAATACATCATAACAATGTTCTACAATGTTCCCCCATAGCATCAACATTCATGTTAACAATCTCCCCCTTTGGCATTGATGGCAACATAGATGAAAAAAATCTAGTTCCAAGAGTACCAACAAGTCTTTTCAAATCCTCTTCATCAATCTTCATGCAAATCCTTTATTACAATACTTCTCCCCCATAGTACAATGTTTTTCATGCCATAATTCTCCCCCATTAACATCAATGTCAAAGATAGTACACAAATGGTTCAAATTTCTTGAACATCCAATAATTTATCAACACAACCACAAGCCCATTTGTTGTTTTTCAACTTTTTATATAAGTTTATAAACAAATCAAGTGCCCAAAGATACTATTGTATACCAATTATTGAGTCCTTTGCTAACTCTTTTCATCATAGATACTCCTCCATATAGGAAGCATCAAGATTTGGTCTAGTCTATCAATAGTGCTCTATTCTCTAGACTGATGTAGTTTTTGCATCTTTTAATCTGAAATAGGCAAGGCATAACCCCAAGCATACCTCTTAGGTACTCAAACATATCCTTTGGTAAGGCCTTCATGAAAATGTTTGAATCCATTCCTTAGTATTAATGTACTCTAGTCTTATTTCTTTTTTTGCAACTTTCTCTTTCAACACATGATACTTTATAGAGATATACTTATTCTTAGAATGCAAAATAGGATTCTTAGACATGTTAACCATACTTGTGTTATCATAGTAAATGATAACAGGTTCTTTGAATGTAATTCCAATAACCTTTATCATATGCTTCATTCATATGACTTGATTATAGTCGTTTATTGCTGCAACCTATTTTGCTTCTACAGTGCTTTGTGAGGTGCAATATTGCTTCTTATTGAGCCAAGAAACCAATCTTCCACCAAGAAAGAATTCTCCTCAACTGGTGCTTTTTCTATCATCTCTATCCTCAGCCTAGTTAGCATCAATATAAGTGCAAATAGTAAAGTCATTACTTCTGTCATACCAAATGCCATAATTAGATGTCTCTTTTAGATATCTGAATATCCTTTTTACTGATGTGTAGTGATATTCTTTAGGATTAGCCTAAAATCTTGCCACAATTTCAACCGCATTTGCTATATCAGGTCTACTATGAGTTAGATACTGCAATCCTCCGATCATAGATCTAATACCAATTTTGTTCAACAATAGTTACAAAATTTGTCTCTTCTACTACTTCCTTTTTCTTGATTTTATCACAATCATTCATGAGTTCTTTATCTTTATCAAAAGGTAAATTCTTTCTAGATTTTCTCAACCTCATAAGAAATTTACTTGAAAAATGACCAAACTCTTTATACATCCAATAAACAAGAAACTTCATATATTTAGGTTCTCTCCTTGTTAGTAGATTGGTACCTTCTTTTATCTTAATATCATTTTCTATTCTAGATATATCTTTGCTTGTTCTACCACTCCTTTGTATGCAGCAGAAGGATTTTGGATCTATAAACTCAACATTTTGTTCTTTACACAAATATAATAACTCACTAAGAATTTCCATAACTCATGTATCTATATTTCTTTTGTTAGAAGTAGGACTTTCTTCTTTGAATATGTTCAACTAAAATACATTACCTTTGGTTCTTGTGCTAGTACCAAGAAATTTTCCTTCCTTGTCCTTGATGATGCATGTGTTATTACCAAACTATAATTGGTAGACTTTGTCCATAAGTTGTTTAACACTTAACGAATTATGTTTTAGTCCATCAACAAAATAAACATCATCAGTATTTTTTTTACCATTAAGTGTGATAGATCCAATTCTTGTGATGTGATAGGTTACATTGTTCCCTACTCTAACAATTCCTCCATCATGGCTTTTTTAATTTGACAAATTTTCTCATATCACCAGTCATGTAATGTGAACAACCACTATCAATGATCAAATCCTTCCTTTCAACTTGTGAGATCAGTGGAATTTCTTCTCTGATTTCTCTATCAAGATCATCCTCCTTTATAGCTACAAATCTTAATTCATCTTCACCTTTTCTTTATCAGATTCTTCTTCCTCTTCTTCTTCATTAGCATATAACCAATTTCTAGGTCTTCTAGATTTGAATCTTCCCTTATATTTTTTTTCTCTTTTAGGGAACTTAGATACATAATGATCATATTCATTATATGTCCAATATTTAAAGATATTCTTCCATCTTTTTCTCTTTCCACAAGAAGAGCCACTCCTTTTTGAATCTTTTCGTCAATAGATTTGCTACTACTAGCAATGTCTCCTTGCGCTTTTGTGTTCCTTGCTAGACTTGGTTTAATATTAAATGCAGTAAATGTTGTCTCAACTTTTGCTAATTCTCCAAATTATTTCAAATTGAATTCTTTAGCTTCCAATCTACCAAGCAATGTTTCTTTGGTGAAATTAGTAGTACATGGTATCATCACCCAAATCATCTATGTTATTGTCTTGAAAGGTGGTGTCAAACTTTTCAAGATCTTCCATATCACTTCATCATCAGATTTCTTTCCACCAAGAGGTGTGATTCCTACAACAATATGAGATATTCTTCCAATATAGCTTCTTACATATTCATCTTCCATCATTTTAGCATCTTGGAATGCAAAATATAGATTTTGTAATCTAACTCTTTTTGCATGTGTATCACCATAATAATTAACTTCTAAGGTTTTCCAAATTTTATGAGATGATTTGAGTTGTTTTACTTGGCTATACTCACTTTTAGGTAGAGTTGACAATATTACTTCTCTTGCCCTTATGTTGCACATAAATACTTCTCTTTGTTCCTTGGTACAACTTTCAAGATCATCTTCTTCTACAATGTTTTTAGATGCCTTGGTTAGAAGCCAATATCTTGGACCCATGCACAAAAGATGAGTCTTCATTTTATCCTTCCAGCTATTGTAATTTGTGCCATCAAATCTCAGACTTTCCTTTCTAAAAAAATTCACCATGGATCTCCCAAAGTTGTTAAATTTTTTCTTCAAGGACTTGAGGCTCTAATACCAATTGTTAGAAACAATAGTCCACAAATATAACAAAGAGGTGGGGTGAATCAGTTATGTGACAATTAAAATAATTATCCTCATAAAAAATATTGATCAATCAACCAATTTAAACAATAACCATAAAGAGATGCTCATACATAATTACACCAGATATGTTGACTAGGGAAACCCTTGATCAAAGGGAAAACCCTGGTGGGAATGAATATTACTTGTTAGAGAATGGACCCTGTTAGGAGTATATTACAAAATTTAGTACAAAGAGTCCCTATTAGGAGACTTCAAATCCCTATTAGGAGATTCCAACCCTATTAGGAGTTGTGCCAACTTTGTTAGGAGTTGTGGAAGGTAGTTAAACCCACTGTCCAAATAGCTTTAGGATCAAATCAATGAACCCACTGTCCAATTAACCTTAGTACGATGTATAACAAGCTTTTACTTCTTCCTCTATCCAGCATGGTAGACTTCTTTGCCCTTAGATCATGCAATCAGATCTTGAACTCTATGATCAGTAATAGTAACCCCTAAGGTCACTTAAACACATTAGTATGTCACTTTGCTCTACTGCTTAGTAATTTGCAAGTCTTCTCTATTTCCTTATATCTAAAACATGGAAAACATCTTTTCTTTATACCACACTTAATTAATAAATCCTTGAGTCGACTTCATACTTCATTATCATGAAATACACATTTAATTAATGTTGTCAGCTCATAGTTATATATAAACTTTCACACATATGACTTCCATGTACACTTTCTGATGTCATCGACAGTTAGTAAACTATCTCCAATTCACTGTGCAACCCTTCACTACAATTGTAATGAGCTATAGCAATTATACAATAGGAACTACTTTCCTAATACTCTGTTTCCATATGGTGCCTTGTAGATCAACCATATCTTTCGTACACTATCAATTTAGGTTCTACGTACTTTCTTATGTAGCAAATACACATTGTAGTATATGTAGGTAACTACACATCATTAGATAAGTAATATAATGTTCTCAATATAGAAATTACAATCTGCTACTTTGTTAATCTTTTACAAACTTATTACTATGTTATCATCAATGAAAAACACAGTTATAAATACATCATAACAATGTTCTACAATGCTCCCCCATAGAATCAAAATTCATGCTAATAGTTATGACCTAAGGAATGAAGCCCTAAGTGAAGAAAATGAAGGTTAGGATATCCAAAATGAAGATTAGGACATGTTGATACAAGGGGGCCTATCTAGGTACCTAATGACACTCCTAAGGGCCCAAAATGATGTTTGGAAGCCTAAATTGGGTTCTTAGACCACCTAGTGTACTCAAATAGTGCCAACTATTCCCATGGTGCACTTGGGGCTAGTTAGAGGCAATTTGATAGTTTGAGAATGCAATTGGTAGTTTTAGAGTGTACTTGGTAAGGTAGGCTGAAAATAAGGTGATTTTGGATTCTATGGTTTCCAAATTGATGTGACAATTAGTTCGATGTCATAGGAAAATACTAAGACTAGGATGAAGTTGAAAAATGATGGTTGGGACACCCAAAATGAGGGTTAAATCATGTAAGATGAAGGTTGGGTAATGCAAGAATGCAAATGGGAGATGCAAGATGCAGATTTGAGGTTGAAATGCAAAGACTAAGGGATGTAAAGTGAAGCCTAAGGAATGCACTATGAATGATAAGAGATGAAAAATGAGGATTAATAAGATGCAATACAATGCCTAGAATATGCAAATATGAAACTCAAAATAGGGTGAATGCAAGTGGATGCTATGCAAAATTTGAATCTAAGTCATGTCAAACACTCCTAAGGTTACAAGTTTCCATGTTTTCCAAGTCTTGAATGTTTTGGACTAAAGTTTGCAACATTTTGACGAAGTTTTTAATGTTTTGATAAGAGATGTAATGCTTTGGTAATGTTTCATAGTATCAAAGGTGTAAATTTTCTAATTTGGTTTATATTGATTAATGTTTTCCACAAATGCAAAACACAATAAACAAGAATATATGTTCTTAAAGTGAAAAGACATACCACAACCTAGGATTTAAGACTATATCCATTGAATTTCCACTTGAACTGAAGTTTAGTTGCACTTATCTAGAGTGGACAACCTAGGATCTTGGCACTATAGACTCCCCCTTGCAATGTATTCACTTCTTGGGGCTACTAAGATTCGAATCCCAAGGGTCATCACTTCCCAAGGGACTGTTGCCTCTACTAAGGACCGCAAGTATGTGGGATGTCTTCACAAGCATGGGTGACCACCTAAGCTAATGGATAGAAAGGTTTTTGGCTTCTAAGAAAAATTCTTTCAGACATTCTATTTGGCAAGTGAATGATAAAATTCCTCAAAAGGTCTCCCAACCTTGAAAACTAGGTTTTGATATACCATAAGGGTATTAGAGGAGAGCTATCATGCAGTAATACTACTAACATGACATTAATTGTATTGATTTTGTTATAGCATCTAGAATGTTGACCTAGCTTTGGGTTGTTATCACTTCAAGGTCATCCCCTAGGGCTCACTAAGTGGTGAGTCTTGGGTATAAGGCAAACCTCTCTATAGAAATTGCACAAATTTCTCTTGCACCCAAGATCCATGAATGGAGAGGAGAGAGGATACATGCATGCAACTCCTACAGTTATAAACAATATATAGATACCAAGCAATATTTAAAGTTTATTTTAGTGCACCAAAAAAAGTGTTATATAATAGTTTGGACAAGCACATGGGTCTTTAACAACATCTTGCAAACAAGCATTAGTAGTTTTTCAACGAATGTCTTCTTCCAACGACCGCCACATGTTGCAAAAAGATCATCAATAATATGGAATCATCTACTCTAGGTCTTATCATGCAATTGAAACCCTAGATACATATTTTGACCAAAATAGGTTCTTTTTGTGAACCAATTGTGCTCTGACAGAGTAGACTACACCCAAGAAGGCCAAAAATGACTCAGAAGACCCCTAACTATGCTCAAAAAGTATAGACAACACCCAAGGTACATTTAGGGTCTAGAAGTGTGTAGTTGGTTATTTCTTGGCATATTTGGAAGAGTGGAAGTAGGTTTTGGGGAAATGGTTCCTAAACAAGACCCAAAAGCTAAAAATTTGAAATCTACCTAACCAAGTGCACCCAGATAGTGTAGACTAAACCCATGTTTCACTTGGAGCCTAGAAGGGCATAGTTGTTTGTTTTGGAGCATATTTGGTAAGTTTTGAACAATAAATGGGGGTTATAGCGACTCTTAGGCCCCTAAAATAGCTTCCTAGAGGCCCCAAGTGCACCTTGACAGAGCAGAGTGCATGCTAGGACAATAAGAAAACATAATGCATAAATGAGAGCTTACAATCATATTACTAGGCCCCCTAATTAGACTAGGTATGATAAGGAAGAGCAGATAGCCATTATACCCTTTCAAATGAGATTCTTCCTTGCACCTATGAGCGCAAACATTTAAAAAATCCAAGTTAGTTAAGCATGATCTTTTCATCGAGTTCACCAATTGTAAGACTAGAAAATGGGCTAATATCTAACATACTATGAAAAAATCACAAACTCAATAAACATACATTGATATCCTCTAGTCTCACATGAAAACCAACTAAAACAAAGAAAGAACACAAAATAAAACTCCCTCTTTAGTTTTAGCTCCCATGTCCTTCTTTCTTCTCCATATGATGTAGCTCCAATTGTCTACAATGCACACAATTGAAAAGAAAAGTTTATGATGGGTTAATGGTATTGAGAATACTAGAAGTAGTGATTTGAAGTGTGATAATTATGGATTTAGGATTTAGGACTTGAAAGACTAAGAATCAAGGGACTTGAAGGACTAGAAATGAGAGGAACAATGCTCAATTTATAGTCATCACACAAGAGGAGAGCATTGGACTTGTCACTTTGGATATGAAACTTGGCAAGAGATTCCTTTGAGAATCCATGATACATATATCACAAGATGCCAAATTTAGGATTGTATGATGCTTGGAAGTAAAAAATGGCCTAAAATGGTGGAGGATCCATGACGCGTCATGTGACACCTCAAAGCCACTTAAGGAAAAGAATCTATAACAATGAAAGAAAAATATTGATATGCATAAGAATTAAAAATATATGTATTATGACAATCTTAGCCAAGTGTAGATGGAGAATCCATGACGTAAGATGTCCATGTGTCATGATGATGTCAATATTATATAGAGTATTTGAATTAAAAATCCATATTTCCACACAAATGGAAATTAGGAAAATGAAAATTAATGGGTGGAAAATGGAACTTAGGAAACTATGAATTCTCATGGTTTGTGAATGATAAATCAATTAATTAATTGAGGATGTTAATTAGGAAGAATGATTAGCAAATACAAGACAAAAATGATTGGAATGACATAGGATTAAATTATGCGCTATTTAATCCTATAAAGAAAATTAGTAGATGATTGGCCAATTTGATTAGATAAGTGTGACAATATCCTTTGATGAAATGTAATGATTATGCGGATTTCCTAGGATGATGATGGGTAGATCAAAGCCATGGTCAAATTTATTGGTTGATTAAAATTGATAACATACCAATGACACATGACATGGATTAAGGACACATAACATTTAATTGACATTGTAAATGTTACAGGATTGAGATTGATTGATTGGGTTGAACATAATAGCATTGACAAACATTGTCAATGTTATTAAATTGATTTGATAATGTCATGATCTAACATTGAGGGACTCAATAGTGTCAATGATTAGATGATAAGAAGGATAATTTGACCTAGCACTGAGAGTTGTGATAATACTAAGGTTGGATTGATAGGTTTGATAGGTTGATAGGTTTCTAAAGTACTGAAAGCCACAATAGTGCCTAGGATTGGACAAATGATGATATATTTAAGGTATCTAATATGTTTTGGGTTGATTAGGATTGATTCTGGGTAGATTTGGGGTGATTTTAATTTGATTTGATATGATGTGAAAGAGGATACAAATGATGAAGAATATTGTTGAGATATAATCAAATGATGATCAAGTTGGCCAAAAGATCAGAACTAGTAAAATGAGAGAATGGGATGAGTTGGTGTAAAAAGGTGATGAAATTGTAAACATAAACCATTTTTGAGCATCTATACATACAAACTAGGACATTTCTTGTAACCTCATTTTTCACATTGATATCCTCATCTATGTCCATTCCCTCATCTTCCTCATTGTATTCATCTGCAAAATTAAAATCAGTTTTGATATCTTTACCTACTAGGCCTTTCCCAACCTTGATGGTATGCTTCTTGGGTTCACTTTTCTTCTTGTTTTTCCTCAAATCCTTTGAAATCTTGGCTACCTCCTCATCATCATTTGAATGAAGCCTAGTGCTATCTTCAATATTGGATGAGAGATAGGACTCAACTTTCTAGGTTATGGATCTACTCTAGGTTTGAGCCTTAAAGTGCTCATAAATCAACAACAACAAACCCTTAGGGAAAGTAGGGTTGGCATAAGATTTTTTTTTATAGCCCATGATATTATTATTAATAGAGAAGAAGAGGAAGTAATGGATGGATTTTTTAGTGCTATAGCTAAAGTGGTTTAGGATGACAAAGTGATGGGTTCAGACTCTATCATACCTAGTGTCTAGCATGATGTAAGAGATGATCACCCTAATAAAAAACCTTCAAAGTTTTTTTATGGAAGTTAGTTTAGAGTACACCCCTATCTTCACCAAATCTTTCATCTCCTTAGCATTCTTGGAAAAATATTTGACAACATTTAGGGAAACCTTCTTATCCCTAAAGAATTTGATGCCCTCAAAAGGGGAGTTGTGACCTCCACAATAATACTTTTATTTACCTGGAATTCAACTCCATCAATTTTCACTTTCCCATGTCTCTATGAATTGACCATAAGTTTAGTTACTACAGGGTTCTAGCCATGCAATTTCTCAATGTAATTCCTAATTCCTCCTTTCTTCATCTTTTCCTAGACCTTCAACCTCCTTTTCCATTTTGCCACTTCATCCTCTAGCTCTCTATGATGCCTTTCTCCCACCATTGTGTTGTTATGAGCTGGGATGGTTCTCTACAAACTCTGGAAGAAGTGAACAACCCTTTCATATTTGTCACTGAAACTAAGCTTTCATTTTCCCTCAAGAATATAAAAATGATTGCAATTACAAAACACCCAGAAAGTGTGTCAATAAAAAATTTTATTAAGCTTCCTAATGTATGACCTATGCTTAGCATTCATTAAATAGTATCAGGAACTGAAAACATTACCTATCATCATTACTTTTTATAATACTAGTCCTTTCTAGGATTGTTTCTTTCTCAATCATTCTTTTAACTATCGATGGTAGCCTATCATCATTAATCCACCTAGTTGATGTGTCCCTTTTGACCGCCTCATTAGCCATCTAGTTAGCTACCAAATTAGCCTCTCTATATTCATGCAACACATAGACCTTCTCAAAGGTAAGAATTTTTTTTATAGTTTCTTCCACCATAATCTCAATAGACTAGGAAGAAGAATGTTCACCTTTGGGGCACTTAATGTTGCTATTAGAATCCCCCTCCATCCAGAGGCATCTTACACCAATTTCTTGTGCAAGACTAGTAGTGTGAAGGGCAAAACAAGAAACAACAAAGTGGTTGGTTTGTTTCCCTAGAGGGAAGGTGATAGCTAGAATGCCAAAACTATAGCTATTTCTTATCACCCACTGCTACCACCTTCCCCCAGATTGCCTTTTGCTACCCCATAAAAATTAGCTTTGTGCCACCTTTTTGGTTGAAAAGACCATTGGTATTCTTTTCTTCTTTTTTGTCTAACATTAATTCTTTTTTTGTCTCCTACAAATAGGTAAGAGCCTTTGCTAAAAATAAAAATTTCCATAAGGGCATTGGGAATTTTACCCAATATAATCTTGGTAGGAAGGCTGGCATCCATGAAGATACAATTATTATGTTCTTTACATATTCCCCAACCAAAGTGGGGAAGAGCCCATTTTATGATGGCGTGAAGATTAGTTACTTTCTAAGAATTTTCTCATTGACTGAAGAAGTCTATGGTTGTGGCTAGGGCACACCAATCCAAACCAAAACCTTAACTAAAACTAGACCACAATTCTCTCATAAAATTGTCATGAGTAAATAGGTGATCCACAGACTCAACCTAGTTTTTGCATAGAATGCATCTACTAGGAATATAGAGGCCCCTTTTCAAGAGATTATCAATAGCTAGAACCTTGTTATGGAGGAAAAGCCAAAAGAAGATGTTGATTTTTGGATAAGGCTAGGGTACCAGACATTCACCCATACCAGTTTGGTATCTTGCTTCATCAGAGATTGGTACTCAGAAGCCACTAAGTAAATTCCATTAGAAGTATTCTCCCACACTAACTTGTCCTAATCATTATTTGAAATCATAGAGTGGAGGATAGTCATTAAAGGTTTGAGATCCTTAGAGATAGAAGAAAGGACTCTCCACTCTTGGCATAATCTATAGTTATTGAATTTAATGCCAAACATCTAAGTGTAAGTATTAGCCCATTTATCAAATATAGGATAATTCATGAGAGGCCCCTAGATCAGCCAATTATCATGCTAGAAAAAATGTCATTTTTATTCCCCACTCTCCATTTCACTTTTCTTTTGGCAATATCTATGGCTCTGAGCATGCTATTCCATATATTTGAACCCTTGGGAATGACTTCTTCATTAAATACGTATTGAATGGAAGGTCTTCTAAGATATTTTTCCACCGTGGTATCTCTCCAATCCCCCTTGCTAGAAAAGATTCTCCATATCTTCTTAGCTTGAAGAGCATTATTGAAAGGTCTCAGTTTTTAGATACCCAAACCAACATAATGTTTGGGAGGCAAACATTGCCACAAGAAATGAGAGGAAATCTCTTGTGATCTTCCAAACTAGACCATAGAAAATTCCTTAAACCTCTTAATGGTTTGAATAAATCCAAAGGAGAGCGATTGACCAAGACAACCAAAGAGGAAGTAGAAATCATTTGGTTGATAAGCTTGTAGACCTCAAACCCAATGGCTCTAAGAACCTTCATGAGAAAAGACAAGTCAACCTGGTCATAAGCCTTAGATAAGTCAAGCTTGAGGAGAAAACCTTCTCACTTACCCTCTTTGAAAGAATGGATGACTTCATGAACAATCATGATAGAATCTAGGATTTTCCTTCCTAGAACAAAACTAGATTGTTGAGGAGCAATGATAATAAGGAGGACCTTGATAATCCTATTAGTCAAGACTTTATAAATAATCTTAGAGAAAAAGTTGTAAAAATTGATGGATCTAAAAAGATCCATAGGGTCCACCCCTAAAAATTTATGAATAAGCAATAAGAATGTAGCATTGACCTCCTTTAGGAAACTTTTAGCTCTAAAAAACTCTTGGACCACTTTGATAACATCTTTTTGAACCACTTCCTAGAAAATTTGTAAGAAGAAAGTGGGAAAACCATCTAGTCCTGAGGATTTGTCCATAGGGAAGGAGAACACCACCTACTCAATTTCTAGAGGGAAAGAGATGGCCTTAATCATAGAGTTGTGCTTTGGCTCAATCAAAGCTAGGATGTTGGAGATAATGTCCTACTAATATTCTTCCAAAAGATTGAGGTCTTTAGACAAAAGATTAGAGAAGAAAGAGATGGCCTCAACTGCAATATCTTTTTCTTCCTCCAAAAAAATAGCCCCCCTTTTTATTCTACTTATTCTATTATGGACTCTATATTTCAAAGTAGAGATGTGGAAGAATCTAGTGTTTTTTCTCCTTGTTTTAACCAGACTTCTCTCAATCTCTATTTCTAGAAAGGTTCCTCTTGTTCAATAATGTTGTGAAGCTCAGAAAGAATAAATTTTTCCTTCACCAATTGTTCCTCATTATAACCCTCCTTTTGAATGACACCCTAAATGATGTTGAGGTCCTTTGAGATCTTAGCTTTGGATTGAAAGATGTTACCAAAATCCATCTTGTTCCACTTCTTGATTTTGTTATTGATGTGTTTCAAATGCTTAGCCACCTTGAATATTGTAGTACCCTCTATGTGAATATTCCACCACTTTGAGATAAAAAGAGAGAGATCTAGGTTGGAAGTCCACATTTTTTCAAATTTGAAGGGGAAGTAATGTTTGATAGATAGGGGATCAAGACCCAACCTAGTTTGAGCCAATAAAGACAAATTATAGTTGGTGGAATTCATCCAATCTAAAGAGATGAGAGCCCTATCTAGATGCACTTGGATGCAATCTCTACCAACTATTCTATTAGACCAGGTGAAGAGGCCTCGCTAAAGTTCAACATCTAACAAAGCTAGATCATTGATAAAATTTGAAAGGTCCTACCTAGTATCTAGATCTGGGGCCATACCACCCTATTTATCATTGTCCCTTAGATGGCTACTAAAGTCACCCTTAATGATGCAATTTCCCACTTGGACTCTAGATAAAATATTTCTAATATGGACCCAATAGTTCCTCCTCCCGATCTTAGAATTAGGAGCATAACTATTCAAAATATACCAACTCTCATTATCTTTGATATTAAGAAGTTGAATGACTATAATATTACCTTCACCAGATAAGACTTAGGGCTTGGAAATGTTAGAGTTGTAGAGGGTGAAAAAACCCCACAAGGCCCCATCTATGTTTGCAAAAAACTACTCCAAACTATTGTTGAAAGAAATTCTCTCCACATAATCCTTTTTCATTTTGGTTTCTTGAATTATCATAAAATCTAGTCTATGATTTGTAATCATATTTCTAACCACCTCTTGTTTATGGACTCCATTAAACCATGAATATTCCAAGATATGACCTTCATCTCTTCTTTGAAAAGTAGGCCTCTTGCATATCTTTTGACTTCCATCTACTAGATTCCTTCTAGTTTTCTCTTGCCTATTCTAGTTGTAATTGTTCCTTCTAGGGGTTTTAGATTTTGCTCCAACATCAGCTTTTAGTCTACTCTTGGTAGTAGCTAGGAATATCGGAGAAGGGTATCTACTTTTCTTTTTCTTTCTAACCATAGTCTACTCCCCCTTTCGCTCATCCACACAACTCACAAAAAGAGCCTCCATTCTTGTTAATTGGCATGGAATTGAGGATCTAACTATTTCCATCACTCTTGAAACCTTCCCAAGGGAAGTGACTTCTAGGATGAGGTTGAATTCCCTGGA
Source organism: Cupressus sempervirens (assembly GCA_028749045.1). Lineage (NCBI taxonomy): Eukaryota > Viridiplantae > Streptophyta > Pinopsida > Cupressales > Cupressaceae > Cupressus > Cupressus sempervirens. The sequence continues at coordinate 438,997,204 of CM053786.1, read as the reverse complement.
GGTAAACCTACTCTTTTAAGTAGCTTCTCCTTGCCCATCAAAAGCTTGGGAGTCAAGAACTTGTGATATTGCTTCATCATCTAAATGAGTTGTGCATAAAACCCCTAACTCCCTAGAGAAAAGATCCACCTTTTTATTTGCCTCCATATGAATAGAAGTCTAAATAATAACATCTTCCTCAAAGGATATATCCTTAGAAACTATTCCAAGAAAAATGAACTTAGTGCTAACATATTTTTTAGTCATCTGCTAGACTACCAAAGGCTAAAGCTTATCAACTTCCTTAATGGAGATTTCCCCTAATTCTAATCCTAGAGCATCTTTAGAAACCATTAGTTGGGCTCCCACTAAATCCTCCTATTGAATATTAGGCCATCCTTCATGGTTTAAAATTTCCCTATTTCTTTATACCTTAGCCCCCTCTTTGGTGTTCTTGTTTTGGTCTTTGGAAATGACCTTAGTCTTGTGCTTACTAAACAACTACTTCCTAGATTTTTCCCCCAAAAATCTAGGGTATTTTTAAGCCACATGCCCTGATTTCTTGTAATGAAAGAACACAAATGGGACACTTTCAATGTCAAATTTATGAATATGCTTACCTAGTTTGGAGTGAAGATACACAACCTCAAGAATTTCTCTATCCTCACTAACCCCAATACATATCCTAGCATTGGTTAGTCTCCTTTTGGAAACCATAATGGGGTTAATAGAAAGATGCTCCATGAAAGATTTTTCTATTCTATCAAAAACATATTCATACTAGAAATCCTTAGGAATTTTATGAAGGAAAACTCGTACATGAGCCTAGACAAAGAAAGAGTCTTTCAGATCCAGCTTTGAGGTCCATTTTTGTAGAGCAAGGGTGGATCGACCAAAGGTCCAAGACCCTACACAAAGGATCCTAGTGAGATCCTCTTGACAAGATAACTTGAAGGAGAGGAAACCCTTTTCCATAGCAACAATCTCAACTTATCCTTTCAGGTCCCATTTGTTCTTGGCATAGGCCTATACAACATTGATGTTTGGCCTAGGCCTAATGAACTTCCTGACCAAAGAAGAGGCCATAGTAGCAATATTATGGTCTACTAGCTCATTTGGAATTTCAATATCATATTTCCCCTTTTCCTAATCTAAGATATCCTTTATCTCTAGGAAGGAAGACTTACCTATGGGTTTGATACCAAAGACAAAAGGTAATCAACCAATCGATTCCTCACCAAAGACTTTCAAAGTAGAGTGCAGACCTAACATAGTCTACCTAGATCTCAATGCATCCTTCCTTGGATCATTCCTTGGTACTCGTTGGCCCCTATTCCATAAGACTAGCTTTTTCCCCTAGTCATCCTCCTCCCGGTATGCCTTAGAACCATTCTTTGCACCATCCTGGATAGAATTGCTTGAAGAAAAATTCAAAATTCAAATCTCTCCTATTCCCACTCCTACTCCCACTCCCTCTTCATGCACAATTATGGTTGTCTACATTTGTGTACATTAAATAAATCAATATTTAGTGAGTTATATAAACTTATTAAGTGATATTTTCATAATTTATTAAGTATATGTATTTTTTTGGAATAATGTAAAAATATGTGTTTTAAAGGTTTCTATCACATATTTGAGAGATGTGTTGTTATTAATGTCAACGTATTTCTCTATCATTAACACTATTGTAGAGTTGTTTAGTGACATATTAAGTTTCCAATATGGCTACTATATTGAATATTAGATGAAAAATATATTTATATCATTTAAGGGATGTATGTAGTTGTCTCATGTCAATTTATAGAGGGCCATATTAAGAATTGTGGGTAATGGGTGATTAATTAGAGATTGTGCATTTTGTTGCATGTTCAAGAAAAGATAAAGTGAAAGGATCAATGTCCAAATTGTTAATGCAATCTATTTGGTTGTGGACCTTATGGAGTGTTCAATATTTGGATGAGTTTTTTTGACTTGATTGGTTCAAAATTTTGAGGATCAAAAGATATATTCCTTGATTAACACATGTTCATATTAGTTTTCTTGATGGATATTTTAGAGATGGTGATGAATTAGGAGTTAGAATTATTTTTTATGGTATTTCATGGTGATTTCTAATGATTCATTATTGTGCTATATTTATTTTATTGGATCACACTTATTGGTGCAATTTCATTCAAGGATATTTTATGGAAGTCTATTGATGTTCTTGATGTTCCTAGATGACATGATGATGCAATGAGTTGTGTTAGAACATGGAATAATTATTGTTGTTGTTTTTGAGTGTTTAGAGATGAATATATGGATCACTATTATATAAATGTGTGTGTGTGTGTGTGTGTACGTGCGTGCACATTTGTATGTGCACAAGAGATAGAAATAATATATTGATGAGTTTATGAATAAGTATGAGTTGAATTTACAATTGAGGTAGAGGTTTAATGTATGTCATTAGAACTAACCTAGAAGGATAGTTGTTATTAGACAATTTGTAATATTATGGTTTATGTCCATTATGGATTGTAGTCCATATAAATTTTTAAGGTAGTAATCCTTCACTTATTTTATTTGAACAATGAAATTTAAATAGTGTTCTTTATGCATGCATTGTCATTGTAATACTTTTAAAAGGGTATAGTTCTTTTAATAGAGTACACCATCTTGTGGGTTTTATCCATACCATGATTTTTCCCATAGAAATAATTCCACATCAAAATCTTGGTGTTATTTATTCATATGATGTTGCTTATATTTTCTTGTATGGTTAATTATTAAATCTTATGTTTAAAGTTTAAATTTTGTAAGTTAGTTTATATTTTTTGAGTTTTGGACATAATCAATTCACCCTGCCTCTTAGTTGTGCATTTCTTCCTAATTTCTATTGATTTTATTATAATTGGGGGTGATAAAATCATTAATGATCAAAATAGGTTATGTTTTGTATATGTTTTAGTCAAGATCTATCATTCTATATTTTACAAGTGTTGAATGATTGAATAAAAAATTATAACATATAGGTGATATCTGTTGGGGAGAGTCAATTATACTTTTTAGAAGTCATCTATCCTACTAATATCCTATTTAAATAATTATTAACTACGAAGGAAACAAACTGCTAAACATTTTTCCTGTACTATTCCATCTATGTTATCCTAGCTCATTTGTAAACTAGTCAAAATAATTAACTAGCCTTATAAATTATATAATATAAAATGGTAAGTAATGCTACTATGTAGATAACTTGTGACAAGGTCCTACTACATGTTGGAATACAAAGACACCCTTACAATAATTTGATTAACACATCCTAAAAAGGATGGAGTGTTATTGTAAGATCTAGGTAAAAGGGGGATTTCAATATTGCTTATTCAATTAAGTGTGATTATGTGTTGTGATTGGTATGTTGTTGATTTAAAAATAACACAAATATGAAATGTAAAAGTAAGTGAAAGATAAAGAGAGGAAGAATGAACTCACCTTAGAGCTAGGTGAGGAAAAATGAACTACAAATTTGATTTTGACTAGATCACGGAGTTGTCAAATTTAGAAGTGGTTATCAATCTGACACTTGTAAATTCTAATTGTGAAAATTCTTACAACCAAAGGACAATTTCCAAGAAGTTGGCATTGTCCAACAAAGTTGAACTTGTCTTGGAGCCTCCAAATTTGATGAAATCTATAAAGGATCAATAATTATATAATACTTGAAATTTGGATGCAAAACTCTAAAAACATGTTCTTGAACCCAAATCTAGAAAGGGAAAAAAATCAAAAGGGGGTTGCCTTGAAATAAAATTGAAATGACATAAGGAAATATAATCATAAATTGCCTTATACCTCAATAATGAGATACCTCTTTGGAGATGATCACAAGTGTTGATGCCATACCTTGAAATCCATAAAAAACCCATTAAAAATGATGAACCAAAACCTTGAATGATGGATGTTATATTTTACCATAATGTTAGATTGAAGAAGAAAATAAAAAGTGTTGATGGGTGAATCTAGTATCCTCCTTTGAACTTCTTTTATTGACCTATAAAGAGGAAAATATGTTAGATCTATGAAGGGAAGTGGACCTTGAATGCATGATGGTAATGATGGATTAAATACTTAAAATTCTTGATGGCTTCCTTGCACACAAATTCTTGATGGGTTTGAATGATTTCTTTCTTTCTTTATAATTCATGCACGAAGATAGATTGTACAATAGTGGATAAGAAAATAAGAGGAAGATATCTCCTTTTTTTATGCATTTTGGGGCTTAGATTTTGTAATGATAACCTTAATTAAATACTTGTTCAAGATAAGAACTCTCCATTGAGCCCAAATCCAAATAAAATTCAAATCCATAAGACAAATCTTGTTAGAAATTTTTTCAATGCTCCCCTTAGAATTTGTGACAAGGGCTTGACCACCTCCTATGTACTATAAGTTGAGTGGTTGTATTGATCATTGATACATCAATTTTTTGGTGCAATGGTAACCCCACTCTAACAAGTGGTATTAGAGCTTGGTCACAAGTTAAAATCCTTAGACCCTTAGGTAACATTGAGGGGAGATTGTTAGAAATTTGTTCAATGCTCCCCTTGGGATTTGTGACAAGGGTTTAACCGCATCCTCTGTACTATAAGTTGAGTAGTTGTATTGAGAATTGATAGATCAATCTTTTGGTGTAACAACAACCTCACTCTAAAAAATATAACTTAGTTGGCCTTGTCTAGGAATTATTTTTCAAAATTTAGCCTAAGATTACAGTGTTCCAAAAAGTGGTGGCGAAAGCCTAAACCCATTAGAAAATAAGGACAAAGAAAAAAATTCAAAAATTCATGTATAGGAACCTAGATGGAATATGAGTTATGTGAATGGATGAAGAAATAGGAAATCATGCATAGAAGTTAGAGCCATTCTTTATTTTTGATAAAATAATTCTAATTCCAAGGATGCATAATTTCTAGAAGGATGTGATATCAATGTGGGAATCGATACATACTAAAATGATGCCAAAAGTGAGAACTTAATCAGGATCCTTACATTTATGATAGTACATTTAGCCCTCACTTTAGTGGGGGTGTGAGCCCAACTCAGAGAGAGAGAGAGAGAGAGAGAGAGAGAGAGAGAGAGAGAGAGAGAGAGAGAGAGAGAGAGATCATGTAAAAACTACAAGGAGATTGGACATCACTAAGATTAAGGACATAAACCCTCAAACTAAGGATTTTAACTTGTGCATCCACATGCAAGGAGAGAAAAAGAAATAAAAATTTATCATTTCTATTGAACTAGTTGAAGAGAACTAGCTAGATAAAATGTCTAAACCATTAGCATCATGATCAAAAAGCTATTACATGATCACAAGTGGTCACTTGAAAAGAGAAAGAGAATATATCAAAGAGAATATATCACAAGTGATCACAAGTGGTCACAATTGATAGAGGTTAGCTACAATTATGTTGTGAGAGGTGATCCATGAGAGATGAATGTATATGTGAGAAAGTTTAGAGAAATTATCTAGAAAATTATTTGATTCTAGTTCAACACATAAAAGAGAGAAGGAGGACCCATCCAAGGGTCTAAGAAGTGGTCAAAAAGGACCAAATATGTATGATCAATCAAAGGGCCAAATGTGTACAAGTAATCAAATAACCAAATGTGTGTGGTGAGTCAATGTACCAAGAGTTGACGGTCTAGCGAATTACTATACACCAGTTAACTTGTGGAAAAGGATAGATAAAATAATCTATAAAATTGTGTTATGACAGTCAAGAAATACTAAAATAAGAAAATGTTGAGTGATATAGTCATAGGAAATTGTGTATGCTAGTTTACTCTTCTTGAAAATGTGATAGGAGAGTGATCTTACCCTAGAAAATTATGTTATGCTAGTGCACTCTACCTACAATACTTAAGTGGACAAGACATATGCAATAATATCCCAACCCCCACCCCACCCCCCCCACAAAAAAAATCACTTTAACACCAACATATGGTCGAGACAAAAGAGATCATGGAAAAGATGAATGTAGAAAGAAACTATACAACAAATGAAAAAGGTATCCTTGTGAACAATAAAATTCTAATAATCTCCATGGCAAAGGATCTAGTTTTCATGAAAATGTTACAAGTAGTGGTTTGCATTACACCAAAAGTTTGACATTTTAATGCCTAATAGAACTATTAAACTTCTAGAAGACATAGGAAACCTTTGAGCCATGTTGTGGTTCCTCAAAAATGATATTGGTGTACTATAAAAAAAAAAATCAGGTCTATATGGAATAAAAATTATGACCAAGCTCTAATACTACTTCTTAGAAGTAGTAATTGTTGTTGTACCAAAAGAGTAACATGTCAATACTTGATATAATTGTACTAGACTTAAAGAAGACATGGGGATTTTTAAACCATTTCATGAATCCCAATGAGGGATGCTAGCACACTAACAATAGGAAACACAATGGTACAAATTTGAAAATATGATGATAAAGGATGTATATCCTTAATGTAAACTGACACTTCTATATATGACTAGATGTTATATGATAGAAAAATACCACTTAATGAAGCAAATTTTTTTTTTAAAAAGGGATGATAGAGATTAATATTCTAACCTTTCACCCCAAGTATAGAGACAAGGATAAGGAGAGACGGGACCTATTATGCTACTCACAGTATGATCACACCATCCATGATAATAATTCCTCAAAGAATAGGATAACCACATTGTACATATTGTGGAGCAAAATAATAAAGAATTTGATGTTATTTAAAGAAATTAGTATTGGAAAATAAATCATTGAGACATGATATGTTAATGATAGAATTATTGATGAGTTATTCAATTTTGTCGGTAAATATTGACATTCATTAATAGAGTGATAATGGTATTGATGATATGTGTATAATGGAGAATTAATAAGATTTTGAGGATTTTTTATTTCTCTTAGGTCAAGTACTCACATTAGCATTAAAAAATTATTTTATATGTATGTATTGGTGTATAGACACACACACACACACACACACACACACACACACACACATATACATACACATATGGGTATGTGAAAGATCATGGTCAACTAAACTATGGCCTTAAGTGGTAGTGAAAAACTAGCAAATCAGGGTTATGTCAACTTGACACAATTTTAAAGTGGTTCTAGACTCTTTATCAAAAATTTGTAAGAAAATAATCTATAGGCAATTGAATCTAGTTTCTAAACTACTAGGCTTTATCTAGAGAAAAAAATATTTGATTGGTCAAAAGTTTAAATTTTAATACAGTACTACAAAAAGTTTAGGGTGAAAATAAAAAGTAGGTGTATGTATGACCACTTTAATCAAAATAAAATGATAATATTTTTTAATATAATTATAGATATAAAAAGTAGACTCATGCCTGGATGTGATGCATATTTTTGAGAATTTTTATTCTAAATAAATAATTAATTATGAATTTTCTATTATACTATTTTCAGAATTAAAAAACTCTCATATCTAACCACCTTAACTAGTTCAAGAAAATTAAAAATTAAATATTTTTTTTTTCTTATACTAGTCAAAGCATAGAATGTGACACATCTTTTGGATTTCAAAAATCTTATACAATTTGAAAGTTATAACTTTTTTTCAATCATTATGTCAATCAACACTTCATAGCTAACTCCATTAGAAAATAAGTAATAATTACTTACTTAACTCATAATTTGACAGACATTATATCAATGGAAAGCTAAGAACATTCTCAAGAAACCCTTTTTGTTTCATCCAATTTGGATGAAAAAAAAAGTCATCAGCTACATTGTCGAAGTCATAAAAACACAACAACACACCAAAAACATGTTTTTGGAACATGTTTGGCATTGACAATGGAGGGTTAGCATTCAAAGAAAAACCAAGCCTAATCGGGTACCCATTTCCAAATCGAGTGTCCGTTCCCAAATCAGATACTTGTTCTCAAATTGGGTACCTGTTTTTAATTTTTTTTTTTAATTTTAAATTTTTTTAAAAAAATTCTTTTATAATAGTATGACCCCATTTTAGGATACATAATATGTTTTAAAGGCTTTAGGACCCTTAACCATACATATAATGGTTCCATAGGATCAAAAGGGGTCATAGGGTACCTTTTGACACTCTTTAACCCATTCAATCACAATATGTGTGCTTATGGTTCTTAGGACCCCTAACCACATAAATGATGTGATCTAATAACTCAAAATGGCCTTAGAATATCCTATGACTCTTTTTGACCCATTCAATGACATTAACTATGCTTAGGGATCATAAGATACTCTATTACCCCTTTCAACTCATTCATACACATAATATATATTCTTAGGACCCCTAGGAATGTATTATCTTATTTAATGAGATAGAATGGGTCATAGGGAACTTTATAATCCCATTCAACCTATTCAAACACATAATCTATGTCCCTAGGGCCCCTAGTCCTACCCCTTTGGACCTATATAAATGATTATAATATGTCCCTAGGAGTCATAAGACACTTAGAGACATATGTTGTCATGAAATATCTCAAAAGGGGTCATATATTATCCTATGACCCCTTTCAACCCATATAAATGATTATAATATGTCTTTAGGGATCCAAGGACACCTAGAGAAATATGTTATAATGAAATATGTCGAAAGGGGTCATAGGTTATCCTATGACCCTTTTTGACCCATATAAATGATTAGAATATATCGCTAGGGGTTCTAGGACGCCTAGAGACATATGTTGTAATGAAACATGTTGAAAGGGGTCATAGGATAACCTATGACCTATTTTGGCCCATGTAAATGATTATAATATGTCGCTAGGGGTCTTGAGATGTTTAGAGACATATTTTGTAATGAAATGTGTCAAAAGGGTTCATAAGCTATCCTATGACCCCTTTCAATCCATATAAATGATTATAATATATCCCTAAAAGTCCTTGGACCTCTAAAGACATGTGTTATATTGAAATTGTGTCGAAAGGGGTCATAGGTTATCTTATGACCATTTTTGACCCAAATAAATGATTATAATATGTCCCTAGGTGTCCTTGGACCCCTAGAGACATATGTTGTCATGAAATGTGTCCAAGGGGGTAATAGTTTATCTTATGACCCCTTTTGAACCATATAAATTATTATAATGTGTTCCTAAGGTCCCTAGACCCCTAAAGATATATGTTGTCATGAAATGTGTTGAAAGGGATCATAACTTATTAAATAACCCCTTTTGACTCATATAAATGATTATAGTATGTTCCAAAGGTCCTAGGACCCCTAAAGACATATACTATCATGAAATGTGTCAAAATGCATCATAGGTTATCTTATGACCACTTCTGACTCATATAAATGATTATAATATGTCTCTAAGGGTCCTAAAACCCCTAGAGACATATGTTGTAATGAAATGTGTCAAAAGAGGTATTAAGTTTTTCTATGACCCCTTTCAACCCATATAAATGATTATTATATGTTCTTAGGAGTCTTAGGACCCCTAAAGACATATGTTGTAGTGAAACATGTTGAAAGGGGTCATAAGATTATCTTATGGCTCTTTTCAACTCATATAAACTATTATAATATGTCCCTAGGAGTCCTAGGACCACTAGAGACGTGTTGTAATGAAATGTGTCAAAAGGAGTCATAAGTTATCCTATGACCACTTTTTACCCATATAAACAATTATAATATGTCTCTAAGGGTCCTAGAGATCCTAACACCCCTAAAGACATGTTGTAATGAAATGTGTTGAAGGGGTCATAGGGCATCTTATGGCACATTTTGACCCATGTAAATGATTATAATATGTCCTTAGGGGTCCTACAACCCCTAGAGACATGTTGTAATGAAATATGTTGAAAATTTATGACCCCTTTCAACCCATATAAATGATTATAATATGTTCTTAGGGGTCTTGGGACCCCTAGAGACATATTGTAATAAAATGTATCGAAAGAGACCTATGACCCCTTTTGACCTATATAAATGATTCTAATATGTCCCTAGGGGCCCTAGGATACCTAGAGATATATGTTATCATGAGAATCCTATGACCCCTTTCAACCCATATAAATGAATATAATATGTCCCTAGGGACCTCAGACCCCTAAAGACATATGTTTTCATGAAATGTGTCGAAAAGGGTCATAGGTTATCCTATGACCACTTTTGACCCATATAAATGATTATAATATGTTCCTAGGTGTCTTAGGACCTGTAGAGACATATGTTGTAATGAAATATGTCGAAAGGAGTCATAGGTTTTCTTGTGACTCCTTCTCACCTATATAAATGATTATAATGTCCCTAGGTGTCTTGGGACCCCTAGAAAACATATGTTGTAATGAAATGTTTTGAAAGGGGTAATTAGTTATCCCATAACCCCTTTCAACCCAATATAAATGATTATAATATGTTCCTAAGAGTCTTAGGACCCCTAGGGATGCTATCATAAAAAATTTCAAAAGGGGTCATAAGGTTATCCTATGACTTCTTTTGACCCATATAAGCAATTATAATATGTCCCTAAGGGTTGTAAGACCCCTAGAGACATCTGTTGTAATGAAATGTGTCAAAAGGGGTCATAGGTTATACTATGACCCCTTTCAAACCATACAAATGATTATAATATGTCCCTTGGGGTCCTATGAAATATGTTGACCCCTAGAGACATATCTTGTAATGAAATATGTTGAAAAGGGTCATACGTTATCCTATGACCACTATCGACCCATATAAACAATTTTAATATTTACCAAGGGGTCCTAGGACATAAAAAGATATGTTGTCATGAAATGTGTCAAACCTATGACCCATTTTGAACCATATAAACAATTATAAAATGTTCATAGGGGTCCTAGGACCCCTAGAGACATGTTGTAATAAAATGTGTTGAAAGGGGTCATAAATTATCCTATGACCCCTATCAACTCATATAAATAGTTATAATATGTCCCTAAGGGTCCTAGTACCTCTAAAGACATATTGTAATGAAATGTGTTGAAAGGGGTCATAGGAAATTTTATGGCCCATTTTGACCCATCTAAATGATTATAATATGTTCCTAGGGGTACTATGACCCCTAGAGACATGTGTTGTAATAAAATGTGTTAAAAGGGATCATAGGTTATCTTATGACCCCCTTCAACTCATATAAATTATTATAATATGTCCATAGGGGTCTTGAGGCCCCTAGAGACATATGGTGCAATGAAATATTTTGAAACAGGTCATAGGTTATCCTATGACCCTTTTCGACCCATATAAATAATTTTAATATGTCCCTTGGGGTCCTAGGACCCCTAGAGACATAGTTTGTCATCAAATGTGTGGAAAGGGGTTATAGGTTATCCTATGACCCATTTTGACCCATATAAAAGATTATAATATGTTCTTAGTAGTCCTAGGACCCCTAGAGACATATGTTGTCATGAATCATGTAGAAAGGAGTCATAAGGTTATCTTATGACTCTTTTCAACCCATATAAATGATAATGAAATGTGTTGAAAGGAGTTAAGGTTATCCTATGACCACTTTTGACCCATATAAATGATTCTAATATGTTCCTAGGCATCCTAGGTCCCCTAGAGACATAAGTTTTCACGAAATATGTAGAAAGGGGGTCATAGGTTATGCTATGACCCATTTTGACCCATATAAAAGATTATAATATGTTCCTAGGAGTCCTAGGACCCCTAGAGACATATGTTGTCATGAAACATGTCAAAAGGGGTTATAAGGTTGTCCTATGATTCCTTTCAACCCATATAAATGATTATAATATGTCCTTAGGGGTTGTAAGACCCCTATAGACATATGTTGTAATGAAATGTGTCGAAAGGGGTCATCTGTTATACTATGATCCCTTTCAAACTATAGAAATGATTATAATATGTCCATAGGGGTCCTACGACCCTTAGAGACATATATTATAATAAAATATGTCAAAAGATATCATAGGTTATCATATGGCATTTTACAACCCATATAAATGATTCTAATATGTCATTAGGGTTCCAGGGACCCCTAGATACATATGTTGTCATGAAATGTGTCAAAAGGGGTCTTAGGTTATCCTTTAACCTCTTTTGACCCATATAAATGATTATAATATGTCCCTATGGTTCTTGGGACCCCTAGAGATATATGTTGCAATGAAATGTGTTGAAAGGGGTCATACCTTTTCTGATAACCCCTTTTAACCCATATAAATGATAATAATATGTCTCTATCGTTTCTAAGACCCCTAGAAACATATGTCATCATGAAATTTATCAAATTGGGAAATAGGTTATCCTATGATGCCTTTTGATATATGCAAAAAATTATAATATGTCCCTAGGGCTCTGAGGACCAACAAGACAAAAGCTGAAGTGTCCTTTAGAATAGCCTCCTAGGAACCCTAGAGACATATGTTGTAATAATATGTCAAAAGTGGTCATAGGTTATCCTATGACCCCTTTCAAACATATAAATAATTATAATATGTTCCTAAGGGTCCTAGGACTCCTAGAGACATATGTTGTCATGAGATGTGTCAAAGGGGTCATTAGTTATCCTATGACCCCTTTCAACCCATATAAATGATTATAATATATTCTTATGGTCTTAAGACCCATAGAGACATATGTAGTCATAAAATATTTCAAAAGGGGTAATAGGTTATTTTATGACCCCTTTTACCCCATATAAATTATTATAATATGTCCCTAGGGGTCTTCAAATCCCTAGAGACATATGTTGTAATAAAATGTGTCGAAAAGGTGTAATAAAATGTGTTGAAAGGGGTCATAGGTTTTCCTATAACCTATTTCAACCCATATAAATAATTATAATATGTTCTTATGAGTCCTAGGACCCCTAGGGACATATGTTGTAATGAAATATGTTGAAAGGGGTCATAAGGTTATTCTATGACTCCTTTCGACCCATATAAATAATAATAATATGCCTGTAGGGGTCCTAGGATCCTTAGAGAGATATGTTGTAATGAAATATGTTGAAAGGACTCATATGTTATCCTATGACTCCTTTCAACTCATGTAAATGATTATAATATTTCTCTATGGATCCTAAGACCCTAGAGATATATGTTGTAACCAAATGTGTTGATAAAGGTCATAGGTTATACTATAACCACTTTTGAGCTATAGAAATGATTATACTATGTCCCTAGGGATCTTATGACCAATAGAGACATATACTATCATGAAATATGTCAAAAGGGGTCATAGGTTATCCTATGGCTCCTTCAGATCCATATAAATGATTATAATATGTCTCAAAGGGTACTGAGACCCCTAGAGACACATGTTGTAATAAAATGTGTCGAAACGGGTCATAGCTTTTGCGATGACCCATTTTGACCCATATAAATGATTATAATATGGCAATAGGGGTCTTGGAACCCCTAGAGACATGTTGTAATGAAATGTGTCGAAAGGGGTCATAGGTTATCCTATGACCCCTCTTGATCCATATAAACCTTTATAATATGTCCCTAGAGGTCCTTGGTCCTGTAAGGACATATGTTGTCATGAGATGTGTCGAAAGGGGTCATATGTTATCTTATGACTCCTTTCAACCCATATAACTGATTATAATATGTTCCTACTATCCCGAGACCCCTAGAGCCATATGTTGTCATGAAATGTGTTGAAAGGGTTCATAGGTTATCATATGACCCCTTTTGACCCATATAAATAATTATAATATGTCCATAGAGATTTTAAGACCTATAGACATATGTTATAATGAAATGTGTCAAAAACCTATGACCCCTCTCTACCCATATAAATTATTATAATGTCCTTAGGGGTCTTGGGACCCCTAGACACGTGTTGTAATGAAATGTGTCAAAAGGTGTCATAGGTTATCCCATGACCCCTTTCGACTCATATAAATGATTATAGTATATTCCTATGAGTCCTAAGACCCCTAAGGACATAGGTTGTTATCAAACATGTTGAAAGGGGTCATAAGGTTATCTTATGACTCCTTTTGACTCATATAAATGATTATAATATGTCCCTAGGGGTCCTAAGACTCCTAAAGACATATGTTGTAATGAAATGTGTTGAAAGGAATCATAGGTTATAATATTATCCCTTTCAACCAAAGAAATGACTATAATATGTCGCTCGGGGTCCTATGTTTCTTAGAGACATATGTTGTAATAAAATATGTTGAATGGGGTCATACATTATCCTATGACCCCTTTTGACCTATATAAATGATTCTAATATTTCTCAAGGGGTGCTAGGAACCAAAGAGACATATGTTGTCATGATTATAATATAAATGATTATAATGTCCCTAGGGGTCCTAGGCCTTTAGAGACATATTTTATAATGAAATGTGTCGAAAGAGGTCATAAGTCCCTAGGGGTCCTAGGAATCATAAGAAAATGTGCTGAAATGGTTGATATGTTATCCTCTTACTCTTTTTAAGCCATATAAATGATTATAATATGTCCCTGTGGGTCTTAAGACCCTAGATACATATGTTGTAATGAAATGTGTCAGTAAGGGTCATAGGTTATACTATGACCCCTTTCAAAGAATAGAAATGATTATAATATGTCCCTAGGGGTCCTATGACCTCTAGAGACATATGCTATCATGAAATGTGTCGAAAGTCTATGACCCCTTTTGACCCATATAAATGATTATAATATGTCCTTAGCGGTCATGAGATCTTTATAGACATATTTTGTAATAAAATATGTTGAAAGGGGTCATAGCTTTTTTAATGACACCTTTTGACCCATATAAATAATTATAATATGTTACTAAGGGTCGTGGGATCCCTAGAGACATATGTTGTAATGAAATATTTCAAAAGGTGTCATAGGTTATACTATGACCCCTCTTGATCCATATAAATGATTATAATATGTCCCTAGAAGTTCTAGGTCCCCTAGAGACATACAATATCATAAGATGTGTCGAAAGGGGTCATAGGTTATCATATGACTCCTTTCAACCCATACAAATGATTATAATAAGTTCCTAATGTGCCGAGACCCCTAGAGACATATGTTGTCATGAAATGTGTTGAAAGGGTTCATAGGTTATCATATGACCCCTTTTCACCCATATAAATAATTATAATATGTCCATAGAGGTTCTAGAACCCCTAGACACATATGTTGTTATGAAATGTGTTGAAAAATTATGACCCCTTTCTACCGATATAAATGATTATAATATATCCCTAAGGGTCTTGGGACCCCTAGAAATATATGTTGTAATAAAATGTGTCAAAAGGGGTCATAGGTTATCCCATGACCCCTTTCGACCAATATAAATGATTATAATATATTCCTACGAGTCCTAAGACCTCGAGGGACATATGTTGTCATTAAACATGTCGAAAGGAGTCATAAGGTTATTCTATGACTCTTTTCAACTCATATAAATGATTATAATATGTCACCAGGGGTCCGAAGACCCCTAGAGACATATGTTCTAATGAAATGTGTTGATAGGGGTAATAGGTTATACTATTACCCTTTTCAAACAATATAAATGATTATAATATGTCGAAAGGGGTCATAGGTTATCCTGTGACTCTTTTGATACATGTAAATGATTAGAATATGTCCTTAGGCATTCTAGGACCCTTAGAGATATATGTTATAATGAAATGTGTTGGAAGGGTGATAGGTTACCCTATGACCCATTTTGACCCATATAAGTGATTATAATATGTCCCTAGGGGTCCTTGCACCCCTAGAGACATGTTATAATGAAATGTGTCAAAAGAGATTATAGGTTATCATATGAACCCTTTCGACCCATGTAAATGATTATAACGTCCCTAGCATTCTTAAGACCACTAGAGACATATGTTTTCATGAGATGTGTCCAATGGGGTAATAATTTATCTTATGACCTATTTCAACCCTTATAAATGATTATAATATGTGCATAGTATCCTTGGACCAATAGGGATAGATGTTGTCATGAAATGTGTTGAAAGAGGTCAAGTTATTCTATGACCCCTTTTGACCCATGTAAATGATTATAGTATGTTCCAAAGGTCTTAGGACCCCTAGAGACATATGTTATCATGAAATGTGTCGAAAGGGGTTATGAGTTATTCTATAACACCTTTTGACCCATATAAATGATTAAAATATGTCCCTAGGGGTCCTAGGACCCCTAGAGACATATGTTGCAATGAAATATGGGGAAAGGGTATTGAATTTTTTCATGACCCTTTTCAACCCATATAAATGATTATAATATGTACCTATTAGTACTAGGACTCTTAAAGACATGTCGTAATGAAACATGTCGAAAGGGGTCATAAGGTTATTGTATGACTCCATTCAACACATATAAATGATTATAATATGCCCCTAGGGGTCCTAGGATCCCTAAAGAGATATGTTGTAATGAAATGTGTTAAAAGGGCTCATATGTTATCCTATGACTCTTTTTAACTCATATAAATGATTATAATATGTCCCTATGGGTCCTAAGACCCTAGATACATATGTTGTAATAAAATGAGTCGATAGGGGTCATAGGTTATACTATGACCCCTTTCCAACCATATAAATGATTATAATATGTCCCTAGGGGTCCTATGACCTCCAAAGACATATGCTATCACGAAATGTGTCGAAAGGAGTCATAAGGTTATCCTATGACTCCTTTCGCCCAATATAAACATTTATAATATGTCCCTAGGTGCCTTAGGACCATTAAAGACATATGTTATAATGAAATGTGTTAAAAGGGATCATAAGTTATTCTATGACCCCTTTCGACCCATACAAATAATTATAATATGTCCCTAGGGTTCTTTGGACCCCTATAGACATATGTAGTAATGAAATGTGTGAAAATGGGTCATAGGGCATCCTATGGCCGACTACGACCTATATAAATGATTATAATATGTTCCTAGGGGTATTATGACCCCTAGAGACATATATTATAATAAAATGTGTTAAAAGAGGTCATAGGTTATCCTATGACCCCTTTCAACTCATATAAATGATTATAATATGTCCTTAATTGTCTTGGGATCCCTAGAGACATATGTTGTAATGAAATGTGTCGAAAAGGGCCATAGGTTATCCTATGACCCCTTTTGACCCATATAAATGAATGTTATATGTTCCTAGGGGTCTTGATACACCTGGAGACATATGTTATCATGAGAATCCTATGGCTCCTTTCGAGCCATATAAATGAATATAATATTTTCTTAGGGTCCTCGAATCTATAGAGACATATGTTGTCATGAAATGTGTCGAAAAGGGTCATAGGTTATCCTATGAGCACTTTTGACCCATATAAATGATTATAATATGTACCTAAGGGTCCTAAGTCCTCTAGAGACATATGTTGTAATGAAATGTGTCGAAAGGGGTCATAGGTTTTCCTATGACCACTTTCAACCTATATAAATGATTATAATGTCTCTGGGTGTGTTGAGACCCCTAGAAACATATGTTGTAATGAAATGTGTTGAAAGGGGTCATCAGTTATCCCATGACCCCTTTTGACCCATATAAATGATCATAATATGTTCTTAGGAGTGCTAGGACCCCTAGGGACATATGTTGTCATGAAACATGTCGAAAGAGGTCATAAGGTTATCCTATGACTCATTTTAACCAATATAAATGATTATAATATGTTACTAGGGGTCTTAAGACCCCTAGAGACATATGTTGTAATGAAATGTGTCAAAAGGGGTCATAGGTTATACTCTGACCCCTTTCAAACCATAAAAATGATTATAATGTGTCCATGGGGTCATATGACCCTTAGAGGCATATGTTGTAATGAAATATGTCAAACAACATTATACGTTATCCTATGACCCCTTTCAACCCATATAAATGATTCTAATATTTACCTAGGGGTCCTGGGACACAAAGAGACATATGTTGTCATGAAATATGTCAAAAGGGGTCATAAGTTATCCTATGACCCCTTTCAAACCATATAAACAATTGTAATATGTCCTTAAGAGTCCTAAGACCTCTAGCGACATATGTTGTAATAAAATGTATTGAAAGAGGTCATATGTTATCCTATAACTCCTTTTGACACATAAACAATTGTAATATGTCCCTATGGGTCCTAGTACACCTAAAGACATAATTTTTAATAAATTATGTTGAAAGAGGTCATAGGACATCCTATGGCCCATTTTGACCCATATAAATGATTATAATATGTCTCTAAGAGTCCTACAGCCCTTGGAGACATTTGTTTTAATAAAATGTGTCGAAAGGGGTCATAGCTTATCCTATGACTCCTTTTAACCTATATAAACAATATGTTGTAATGAAATGTGTCAAAATAGGTCATAGGTTATCCTATGACTCCTCTCGACTCATATAAATGATTTTAATATGTCCCTAGGGGTCCTAGGATCCCTAGAGAAATAGTTTATCACGAAATGTGTAGAAATAGGTCATAAGTTATCCTATGACCCATTTCTACCCATATTAAAATTATAAAATGTTTATAGGAGTCTTAAGACCCCTAGAGACATACGTTGTGATGAAACATGTTGAAAGGGGTCATAAGGTTATCCTATGACTCCTTTCAACCCATATAAACGATTATGAAATGTGTCAAAAAGAGTCATATGTTATCCTATGACCTCTTTCGACCCATATAAATGATTCTAATATGTCCCTATGGGTTCTAGGACTCCTATAGACATATTTTGTCATGAAATGTGTCAAAAGGGGTCATAGGTTATCCTATGTCTTATTTTGAGCCATATAAAATATTATAATATGTTCTTAAGAGTCCTAATACCCGTAGAGATATATGTTGTCATGAGACATGTCGAAAGTTGTCATAAGGTTATCTTATGACTCCTTTCAACCTATATAAACAATTATAATATGTCCCTAGGGTTCCTAAGACTCCTATAGACATATGTTGTAATGAAATGTTTCGAAAGGGGTCATAGGTTATACTAACCCTTTTCAAACTATAAAAATGAATATAGTATGTCCCTAGGGGTCCTATGACCACTAAAGACATATGTTCTAATAAAATATGTCAAAATTGGTCATTGTTTATCTTATAACCCCTCTTAACCCATATAAATAGTTATAATATGTCCCTAGGGGTCCTATGAACCTTAGAGACATATGCTGCAATAAAATGTGTTGAAAGGGGTCATGGCTTTTCCTATGACCTCTTTTGACCCATATAAATGATTATAATATGTCCCTATGGTTTTTGGGACCCCTAGCGACATATGTTGTCACAAAATGTATTGAAAGGGATCATCGGTTATCTTGTGTCCCTTTTTGATCCATATAAATGACTATAATATGTCCTTAGGGGTCCTAGGACTCCTAGAGACATATGTTGTAATGAAATGTGTCGAAAGAGGTCATAAGTTATTGTATGACCCCTTTCAACCCACATAAATAATTATAATATGTCCCTAGGGGTCTTAGGACACCTAGAGACATATGTTATCATAAGATGTGTCAAAAGGGGTCATTGATTATCCTATGACCCCTTTCAACCCATTTAATTAATTATAATATGTTTGTAAGGTCCTAGGACCCCTAGAGACATGTTGTGATGAAATGTGTCGAAAGGGGTCATAGGTTATTCTATGAGCCCTTTTGACTCATATAAATGATTATAATATGTCCTTAGGGGTCCTAGGACCCCTAGAGACATATGTTATAATAAAATGTATCAAAAAGGGTCATAGGTTTTCTTATAACCCCTTTCAACCCATATAAATAATTATAATATGTTCTTAGGATCCCTAGGACCCTTAGGGACATATGTTGTAATTAAAGATGTTGAAAGGGGTCATAAGGTTGTTGTATGACTCTTTTCGACCCATATAAATGATTATAATATGTCCCTATAGGACCTTGAATCCCTAGAGAGATATGTTCTAATGAAATATGTCAAAAGGGCTCATATGTTATCCTATGACTCCTTTCAACCCATATAAACAATTATAATATGTCCCTATGGGTCCTAAGATCTTAGAGACATGTTTTAATGAAATGTGTTGATAGGGGTCATAGCTTATACTATGACCCATTTTGAACCATATAAATGATTATTGTTAACATCATAATGTTTTTGACACTTGAGTGCCAACACACTTAATCATATTCCACATTGGATGTCGAGTGAAGTTCAGATGCTGAGTGAAGTTCAGATGCCAAGTGAAGTTCAGGTGCCGAGCACCAGTAACTCAATAATGTCGAGTTGCTGCATTATTTAGGAAATCAAAGATTCGCCAGATCTAAGCCAACAAAGTTGTTATCTAGAAATCTGTGAATTAAAAGGAAGATAAGAATGATGAGTTGGTGGCACAGAACACCATGTAGAATGTTTTTAATATACAACTAGCGAAGTTTCAAGAAGAAAACAAGATATGGGGTAGATACATTGTATCTTACCTAATCAATTTTGAAACCCTAAAATTGAAGAGGGAGAATTGAGTGGTAAAGGAAAATCAGACTTCTATATAGGAAGACAAAACTTCATTGTAAAATGTAAGAGAGATAAGAGGTATGAGAAGATATACAAGGGTTCGCAAGGAATTCTATTTTTAGAAGTAAGGATTATCAGATCACAAAAGGATCCAGATCAGAGAAAGTAGAACAAGTGCCTGCAATCAGCAATCAAGGATTGTAATCAGTTATGTTTATTGTACCTAATACTTTCTAACAATTGTATTAGAATAAAAATCCTATGGTGATAGGTTACCTTTACAGCTATTTTGTAAGAACCTTTTGATTAGGTGATTAAAATCCTTTAACAGGGTAACACTTCATGTTAAGTGTTTAAAAGCCTCTAACCAGGTCACTATTGACACAGTGTAAAGCCTTTAACAGGGTAGGCCTTCAACAGGGCAAACCATCAAAAGTGGTTGAACAATATTGCTACAGTAATTTTTTTAGGTATCATCCCCACCCTAGTTTTACCTTCTTATTCTTGGAGGGTTTCTGGGTTACCAAATTCCAGTGTTAAGTGTTATTGATGCATGTGTCTGGTTTCATGATTATTTGATATACTTACATGCATGCAATTTACTTTCAGTTAAAAGTTTTATTGACTAAAGTATGGTACTTATGATTCACCCCCCCTCTCATAAGTACTCTTTCCATATTTGAATATTCCAACAGATTATAATATGTCCTTAGGGGTCCTATGACCCCTAGAGACATATGCTATCATGAAATGTGTCAAAAGTGGTCATAAGTTTTCCTATAATCCCTTTTGACTCATATAAACGATTATAATATGTCACTAGGGGTCTTGGAACACCTAGAGACATATGTTGTAATAAAATGTGTCAAATGGGGTCATAACTTTTTCGATGACCTCTTTTGACCCATATAAATGATTATAATTTGTCACTGGGGGTTTTTGGACACCTAGAGACATATTTTGTTATGAAATGTGTCAAAAAGCTATCATAGGTTATCCTATGATCCCTCTTGACCCATATAAATAATTATAATCTGTCCCTAGGGGTCCTAGATACCTTAGAGATATATGTTGTCATGAGATGTGTCGAAAGGTGTCATAGGTTATCCTA
Organism: Cupressus sempervirens; assembly: GCA_028749045.1. Classification (NCBI taxonomy): domain Eukaryota; kingdom Viridiplantae; phylum Streptophyta; class Pinopsida; order Cupressales; family Cupressaceae; genus Cupressus; species Cupressus sempervirens. The sequence goes on along the minus strand of CM053786.1, from coordinate 438,975,654 downwards.
TGACTTCTTGCAATCCATATAAATTATTATAATATGTTCCTAGTGTCTTGGGACCCTTAGAGACATATTTTGTCATGAAATGTGTTGAAAGGGTTCATAGGTTATCATATGACCCCTTTTGACTGATATAAATGATTATGTCCCTAGGGGTCCTAGGACTCCTATAGACATATGTTTTTATGAAATGTGTTGAAAACTTATGACCCCTTTCTACCCATATAAATGATTATAAAATGTCCCTAGGGGTCTTCGGACCCCTAGAAACATATGTTGTAATGAAATGTGTCAAAAAGGGTCATAGGTTATCCCATGACCCCTATCGACCCATATAAATGATTATAATATTTTCGTAGGAGTCCTAACACCCCTAGGGACATATGTTTTTATGAAACATATCAAAAGTGGTCATAAGGTTATCCTATGACTTCTTTCAACCCATATAAATGATTATAATATGTAACTAGGGGTCCTAAGATCCCTACAGACATATGTTGTAATGAAATGTGTTGATAGGGGTCATAGGTTATACTATGATCTCTTTCAAACCATATAAATCATTGTAATATGTCCTTATGGGTCCTATGACCCCTAGAGACATATGTTGAAAAGGATCATAAGTTATCTTATGACCCCTCTCAACCCATATAAATTATTTTAATATGTCCTTAGGGGTCATGGGACCCCTAAAGACATATGTTGTCATGAAATATGTCGAAAGGACCTTTAAACCCATATAAATGATTGTAATATGACCCTAGGGTCTTATGAACCCTAGTGACATATGTTGTAATGAAATGTGTAAAAAGGAGTCATAAGTCATCTTATGGCCCCTTTCGACTCATATAAATGATTATAATATGTTCCTAGGGTCCTAGGAGCCTTAAAGACATATGTTGTCATGAAATGTGTTGAAAGGGGTCATATGTTATTCTATGACCCCTTTTGACCCATATAAATGATTATAATATGTCCCTAGGGGTCTTGGCACCTCTAAAGACATATGTTGCAATGAAATATGTCAAAAGGGGTCATAGGTTTTTTGATGACCCCTTTTGACCCATATAAATGATTATAATATGTCCCTAGCAGTCCTAGAACCCCTATAGACATATCTTTTCATGAAATGTGTTGAAACAAGTTATAAGTTATCCTATGTTCCTTTATGACCCATATAAATGATTATAATATGTCCTTAGGGGTCTTGGGAACCCTAAAGACATATGTTATAATGGAATGTGTCGAAACGGGTTATAGATTATTCCATGACCCCTTTCAACCCATATAAATGATTATAATATCTCCATAGGGGTCCTAAGACCCCTAGAGACATATGTTGTCATGAGATGTGTTGAAAGGTCTCATAGGTTATCTTATGATTACTTTTGACCCATAAAAAAATTATAATATGTTTGTATGGTCCTAGGACCCCTGGAAACAAATGTTGTCATGAAATGTGTCAAAAGGGGTCATAAGTTATCCTATGACCCCTTTTGACCTATATAATTATTATAGTATGTCCTTAGGGTTCCTAGGACCCCTAGAGACATATGTTGTAATGAACATGTCAAAAGGGGTCACATGTTATCCTATGACCCCTTTCGACTGATATAAACGATTATAATATGTCCCTAGGGGTCTTGAGACCCTTAAAGACATATATTGTAATGAAATGTGTTGACAGGGGTCATAGGTTATATAATGACCCCCTTCAAACCATAGAAATGATTTTAATATGTCCCTAGGGGTTGTATGACCCCTAATGACATATGTTGTAATAAAATATTTTCAAGGGGTCATAGGTTATCTTATGACTCCTTTTGACCCATATAAATGATTATAATATGCCCCTAGGAGTCTTAGGACCCCTAGAGACATATGTTGTAATGAAATGTGTCGAAAGGGGTTATAGGTTATCCTATGACCCATTTCGACCCATTTAAATGATTATAATATGTCCCTAAGGGTTCTAGTACCCCTAGAGACATATGTTGTCATTTAATAGGTCAAAATAGGTCATAGGTTGCCCTATGATCCCTTTCAACCCATTTAAACAGATTATTTATGTCCCTAGGGGTTCTAGGACCTCTAAGAACATATATTGTCATTTAATGTATTGGAAGGGGTCGTGGGGCACTCAATGACCACTTTTGACTCATTTGAACACATGATATATTTTCCTGGGAGTTATAGGACCTCTATCAACATATGTTATCATTTAATGGGTCAAAAGGGGTCATAAGAAGCCCTATGACCCCTTTCAGCCCATTCAAATACATGATGTATGTTCCTAGGGGATCTAGTACCCCTAAGGACATACATGATGTGTTATAATGGGTAAAAAGGGGTCATAGGGCATGCCATAACATGTTTTGACCTATTACATGACAAATATGTTCATAGGGTTTGTAGGAGCCCTAGGGACATTTATGTTGTGTTCTAATAAGTTGAATTGGGTTAAATGATATCCTATGACCCATTTCAACCCTTTACATGAAAAAATATGTTCTTGTGAGTCCTAAGACCTCTAGGGACAAGCATGTTGTATTGAAATGGGTTGAAAGGGGTCATAGGATAACCTATGACCCATTTCAACCAAATACATGACAACTTATGTTCCTAAAGATCCTAGGGCACCTAGGGACATATATTTTGTTCCAGTTTATAGAAAAGTGTAATAGGGTATCCTATGACCCCTAGGGACATACCTCTTATATTCCAATGGGTAGAAAGGTGTTATAGGGTATTCTATGACCTTTTTTGACACAAAATACGAGAACACCTATGACCCATTTCAACCAAATACATGACAACTTATGTTTGTAGGGATCTTAGGGCCCCTAGGACATATATATTTTGTTTCAATTTATAGAAAGGGGTAATAGGGTATCCTATGACCCCTAGGGGCATACCTCTTATATTCCAATGGGTAGAAAGGTGTTATAGGGTATTCTATGACCTTTTTTGACACATTACACAAGAACATATGTTGCTAGGGTTCCTAGGACCCTTATCATCATGTGTATTGAGCTCCAATGGGTCAAATTTTGACCCATTACATGATAACATATGTTCCTAGGGGTCCTAATACCCTAGGGCCATACATGTTGTGTTCTAATGGGTCAAAAGGGGTCATCATATACCCTCTGACCCCTTTTGGCCCATTACATAACAACATATGTTCCTAGGGGTTATAGAGCCCCTAGGAATGTATGTTGTCATGTAATGGCTTGAAAGGGTCAGAGAATACTCTATAAATCTTTTCGACTCATTGGAACACAACATATGACCCATAGGAACATATTTTGTTATGTAATGGCTTAAAAGGATCATATGATACGCTATAAACTCTTTTGACACTTTGGAACACAACATATATATCTATAAGGGTCCTAGGACCCTTAGAAACATATGTTATCATGTATTAGGTCGAAAGGGGTCATAAGATACTCCGTAGCCCCTTTCTACCCATTAAAACACAAAATATATGTCCCTAGGCATCCTTTGACCCTTAGGAAGATATGTTGTCATATAATGGGTCAAAATGGGTCATAGGGTATCTCGTGACCCATTTGGATTCAGTGGAACACATGCATGTCCCTAGTGAGACCTGCAGGAACACATATCATCATATAGTTTATTAACTTAGGTTATATATATATATATATATATAGGGTATCCTGTAACCCATTTGGACTCATTGGAACACATGTATGTCCCTAGGGGGATCCCTAGGAACATACATCATCATGTAGTTTATTAACTTAGGTTAGTAATATATAATATATAATAATAACATATATGATATATAATTATATAATAATATATAATAAGTAATAGCTATATATAAAATAATAATTATTATTTAATACTATATAATAAATTTTAGTAACTATATATAATAATTGGTCCCCACTCCCTTTACATTTGAATTTGGCACCATAATTTGGGAACATAAATCAAATACTTGTTCACAAATCATATACCCATTTAGATACCCGTACTCAAATTGGATACCCAATCAGGCAAGGTATTATATTTTTGATTTGGTACTAGGATGGGTGGGAAAAAAGTCAAAGTGCATTTTGAAATACTTCTAGGCATTTCAAAACCACATTTTTTTCACATTGCCACTTTTTGGTACACCATGATCCTGCACATATCAATATACATATACATATACATATACATATGCATACATACATATATGTGTGTTTGTGTGTTTGAAGTGTTAGATAATGAAGAACATGTTGGTAATTTGGCTAGGTTAGAATATTTGATGTTTTCATTTATGGAAACATATCATCTATGTGAAGAGAGAAGATCATGGAAAGTAAAGTTGTGGCAGTTATACTTAGAAAATTGGCTAATATCAATTAGTTTATCTAGAAGAATAGATAGGGTTTTGATTAGTGTGATTTATACAGGAAACATTGACATGTGAAAAGTTAGGTATGAATACTTGACATAGTCATAATGGCATGTTCAAGTTCATAGGTTAGTACAGATTATACAGAAAGAGTTAAGGACAAATTACTAGTTATAGCAGTACACAAACATAGCATAACAAGACCAAGAAATGGGTATTTTGGGTTAAGGATTTTTTTATTTTTTTTTACAAAATAATTACTTAACTAATTAGGGATGACATCCTAGATGTTAACCCTAAGTCATTAAAAATTTAATTTTATATTTTGTAAAATGTATAAAGACATGAAGGCCAAATGGGTAGTTAACTTGTAATTAGCAAGGTATAAAGGAAAGATTGTAAATGTGAAGTTAGGTGCAAGTGATTATGAAATAATGTGATATTGATGTAATGATATATGATGAAAATTATAATGTATGATAAGAGGAATGCAAATTATGTGAGAAACAAAGACAATATTAGATATTTGAAGATATTAGCAAGAAGTGTAAAGAGGTTTTCTTTTCACCCATCTCTTTGTATTAAAGGAACTATATTGTATATTGCATGTTTAGGCAATGGGACCATATTGCATACATTTTATACTTGTAAATAAAAACTCATAATAGAGTTGAGGCTTCTAACAAGGCCTAGTCCTCTAACAAGGATTGAGGCACAATACAAATGTAATGGACTCTTAAACAAGTACATGTCTTTCACAAGATACTTTTCATTAGTGGATCATTTTGTGGGTACCATCCGCATTGGAGTTTTCCTTTGGCTAGGGTTTCCATAATTAAAAAAATATGGTGTTACGAGTTTCTCTATTTCATGGTTGTGTTTACTATTTAACATAGTTAGTTTTCTTTCATATACAAATTATAAGATTGTTAACAATATCCAATTTTGGGCTAAAGTTTGTGAAATACTAATTCAACCCCCCCACACGCCTCTCCCCCCCCCATCCCCACTCAAATTGTTTCCTATTTATAATAATTAGTATATTAGAGAAAAGTTACTCAAAAGTAGCTTAACAACTTGAGTAATATCCCTATGGATATGGAACACTTATAGAAGAACCTAGAAGAAGCTCTTGAGAAGATTGATATTCTTACTAAAGAAAGAGATGCTTTGAAAGAAATATATAAAGATGCTAAAGACTACATTGGAAATTTGAAAGATAAGATAGATTATCTCAAATCCAAGGAAGAGCCTAAAGATAAAAACAAGGACAATGGTGAAGTTTTAAGATTGAAGAAAGAAGACGAGATCCTTAATCATGAACTCAATGTTATTAATCCAAAATTGAGCCTAAAGAAAAATGATAGCAAAATTGAGTCAGATTTGAAATATGAGAATGCAATTCTAAGATCTGATCTCACAAAAGTTACATAAGATCTTGAATCTCCTAAGTTGTAATATGCAAAACTTGAGAAGTACAATATCGTTGTGCAAGAAGAGATAAGCTAGACTAAGAAACTTCTTGAGAAGCTATATTCTAGCAATGAGAAGATTAATGGAAAAAAAATATTTTTAAAGACCTTCTTATGATAATATTGGTCTTGAATATTTCATTGGAGAAAAATAAACTAAGAAATCTAAATCTAGAAAAGAGCCTAATCATGAAACTCATTAGCCTATACAAGATAAATAAGGTCTAAATCAGATCTAGTCCAATCAATATGTTAATGCAGCTAAAGAGAATGATCAAGTCAAGCAACCTAAACAAGTTAATGAACCTATGCAACATGAGAAAGTTGAATCACCTCAAGGAGTGAGATATGAATTCAAAGGTAGATGTTATGTATGTAATGAGGTTTTTCTTATGAAAAAGCACTACACAAGTAAATAATTTAAACCTATTACTGATTTTTATTATTATAATTGTCATGGTTTTGGTCATAGAGCAACTAATTGTAAGAAACCTAAGCTTGATAATAGTTCTAGAAACAATAGAATTTTTAGAAGTACTAACTATGTAAGAAGAAGATATAATGAAGGAAATAATACAACAAGGAACAACATTATTTGTTACAAGTGTAACAACTTTGGGCATTTAGCCAAAAATTGTAGAGCACCTAATAATTAACCTAAACCTAGATTCAGAAACAATGCACTGATGTGCTAGAAACAATGCACTAATGTGCTAGAACAATGCACTAGTGTGCTAGTTGTGTAAAAAATTTTGTCATATAGAAAAGTTTTATAGAATGGATTAGAGGAACAACACAAGGAATCCAAATTTTAGAAGTAATATGTAATGCCCCACCTAGAGATTCTTGGAACAAGGATAAAATACAAGTCAAGATTTAAAAATAAAATTGAAACAAATATGAGTGCACATGACAACATCATACACAGATCACATAGATCACAATGGAAGTCTTAAGCACCATCCCAACAAAAAACAAATCTCCAAATGCCACTACCCAAACTAACACACACACAACAAGAAATGGAAAACCAAAATGATAACCACACAAACAATATAAGACCTATCAAGGCATGGGAAATTATGTAAACCCAAAGGGTACTAGAATCACCAAAAATTGATCATTGAAAACTAGTGAAGATGCCCCCTATTTTTTGTGTAAGGACCAAAGACTAACAGATTCTTGCATGAGGATGTGTAGTATGCCACACAAGGAAATACCTTCTATATGAGGATGTGCACCAAATGACATGAGAAGGTGCTTGGCCAAATAGTGGACACACCCAAAATTGGTGTTGGGTTTCACGTGAGAAAGTGCCAAAGCCCACAAGAGGAAACACAACACACCATGTGAGATCTTGCATTCTCATGTAAGAAAGTATGATTTCATGCAAGATCCCAAGACAACAAGCCAAACAATAAAAAGGTAAAAAGTTAAGGAATAAATTTCCTCCACACTAGGGAGTAATAGATCCATATCTCAAGGCAAGGACATTTGAACAATAACTAAAAGATAGAAGGTCAGAATCTAAATCTAGTGACTAAACATAGTAGTGAAGGGAAGTAAAGAAGGTAATATCACAGTGTACTAAAACAACACCAAAATAAACAAAAATAACATCATAAAGAATAGTACTATAAAACCAAGTACATGGTTCCTCCCAAACATAATAGTATCATAAGACCATTGTGGGCCCTAGCCATCCCCTGCATGTAACATCCCAAGCTACCAATTAGATCATTAGTACTATCATATAAGGACATCACTACTAAAATGTGCTACAGCATAATCATAAGGAAATCTAACATGCTAGAAGTAAAGCATAAGATACTCCTATAAAATATAATATGCTAATCATCATAATAAGGAAATGTGTCAATTACTAACATCATCTAAACATGATATAAAAGCATTCCAATGAAAGCATAAATCATAAGATAGCATACTCCAGAGAAGTGCCAAGTGAAAACATGTAGCAATGATCACACTAAGATAGTAGACCATCTCTTTACACCGGTCCCCAAGAGTAGTATAGGTAGCTATGCCTTCCAACCACATGGAACTCATAGGCCCACTCCCACCGTGCTAATGGAGATAATGATCTAGCAAAAAAAACACATAAAGGACAATGTCCACAACTAACACTCATGCTAAACAATATGATGACTGAAACTAGAACATAGAAAATGTCTTCATTAGACATTCAATGGGCTACTAGGTAGGGGTTGACATCATGGAGAGTAACTTGACATCAACAAGCCCAAGCCAGTTTGGAAGTTGCACTCCCCAATAGAAGGTGCACAATCTAGGTGGTAATTGTTCCCAATGGAAGGTACACTTTCCAAAATTTTAATTATCTTATATTTTTTACCACCTAGTATGTTAATTTAGTTATCGCTAATATAAAACTTCTTTTTCCATCCAATAGGAAACAACCACTAGGTTGTAGGATAGAAGCCCCTCCATGTGCTACCCTAACCTACCCATGCTTATCCAATGATAAGTGCTCATAGGAATGCATATTCCCAACCCAACCCTAATGATCATAACTTATAAAAGTACCATGGAAGTTTGGGACTTGCAAGTCACCCAAAAAATGTATGTGCACGTGCTCATGTATGGTACACCACCATCACGAAGATCATAACACAAAGATTGGATGAGAACACAATGCAGAAATACACTCAACTAAAAATAAAACTTGGGAGAATGGATGTAGCATGCATCCCAATGCAACATAAAAGTGAAACAGTGGTTTGATTGATGTCAAAATAGATCATCTAGGTCCACAATCAACATCACATCAAGAAAACACAAGAAAATAGAGTGACATGAAAAATAAGGTAAAAATTCCCAAAATTGGAAAACTTTAAAATTAAAGCCCATTTGGTCATTAGGTACAAAAAAAATTGTTTCCTATTTCTAACAAATGGTATAAGAGAAAAGTTACTCAAAAGTAGCTTAACAAATTGAGTAATATCCCTATGGATATAGAACACATATAGAAAAACCTAGAAGAAGCTCTTGAGAAGATTGATATTCTTACTAAAGAAAGAGATGCTCTAAAAGAAAGATATAAAGATGCTAAAGACTACATTGGAAATTTGAAAGATAAGATTGATTATCTCAAATCAAAGGAAGAGCCTAAAGATCAAAACAATGTAGAGATTGAAGAAAGAAAATGAGATCCTTAAGCATGAACTAAAGGTTATTAATCTAAAATTGAGCCTAAAGAAAGATGATAGCAAAATTGAGTTAGATTTGAAATATGAGAATGTAGTTCTAAGATCCAACCTCACAAATGTTACATCAGATCTTCAATCTCCTAAGATACAATATGAAAAACTTGAGAAGTACAATATCATTGTGCAAGGAGAGTTAACCTAGACTAACAAACATCTTGAGAAGCTATATTCTAGCAATAAGAAGATTAATCAACAAATATATTTTTAAAGACCTTCTTCTAATAAGATTGGTCTTGAATATTTCATTGGAAAAAAATAAACTAAGAAATCTAAATCTAGAAAAGAGCCTAATTATGAAATTCATTAGCCTATACAAGATAAATAAGATTTCAATAAGATCTAGTCAAATCAATATGATAATGTAGCTAAAGAGGTTGATCGAGTCAAGCAACCTAAACATGTTAATAAACCTATGCAACATGAGCATGTTGAATCACCTAAAGGAGTGATATATGAATTCAAAGGTAGATGTTATGCATGTAATGAAGTTGTTCTTATGAAAAAAGACTACACAAGTAAATCATTTAAACCTATTACTAATTTTTAGTGTTATAATTTTCATGGTTTTGGTCATAGAGCAACTAACTGTAAGAAACCCAAGTTTGATAATAGTGGTAGAAACAATAAAATGTTTAGAGGTTCTAATCCTATAGGAAGAAGATCTAATGAAGGAAATAATACAACAAGGAACAACATTATTTGTTACAAGTGTAACAACTTTGGGCATATAGCCAAAATTTGTAGAGCACCTATTATTCCCAACCCGACCCCAATGATCATAACTTCTAAAAGTACCATGAAAGATCGGGACTCAAAAGTCACCCAATAAATGTATGTGCACATGTTTATGTGTGGTGCACCACCATCACAAAGATCATAACACAAAGACTAGATGAGAACACAATGCAGAAATACACTCAACTAAAAAAAAGCCTCAGGAGAACGGATGTAGCATGCATCCCAATGCAACATAAAATGCAATAGTGGTTTGACTGGCATCCAAATAGATCTTTCAGGTCCACAAGCAACATCACATCAAGAAAACACAAGAAAATAGAGTGACATAAAAAATAAGGTAAAAATTCCCAAAATTGGAAAACTTTAAAATTAAAGCCCATTTGGTCATTAGGTACAAAAAAAAATTGTTTCCTATTTCTAACAAATGGTATAAGAGAAAAGTTACTCAAAAGTAGCTTAACAACTTGAGTAATATCCCTATGGATATAGAACACATATAGAAAAACCTAGAAGAAGCTCTTGAGAAGATTGATATTCTTACTAAAGAAAGAGATGCTCTAAAAGAAAGATATAAAGATGCTAAAGATTACATTAGAAATTTGAAAGATAAGATTGATTATCTAAAATCCAAGGAAGAGCCTAAAGATCAAAACAAGGAAAATGGTGAAGTTTTAAGATTGAAGAAAGAGAATGAGATCCTTAAGCATGAACTAAAGGTTATTAATCTAAAATTGAGCCTAAAGAAAGATGATAGAAAAATTGAGTCAGATTAAAATATGAGAATGTAGTTTTAAGATCCAACCTCACAAAAGTTACATCAAATCTTGAATCTCCTAAGTTTGCAATATGCTGAACTTGAGAAGTACAATATCATTGCACAAGGAGAGTTAATCTAGACTAAGAAACATCTTAAGAAGCTATATTGTTGCAATTAGAATATTAATGAACAAATATCTTTTTAAAGACCTTCTTATGATAAGATTGGTCTTGATATTTCAATGGAGGAAAATAAGCTAAGAAATCTAAATATAGAAAAGAGCCTAATCATGAAACTCATTAGCGTATACAAGATAAATAAGGTCTGAATAAGATCTAGTCCAATCAATATGTTAATGCAGCTAAAGAGAATGATCAAGTCAAGCAACCTAAACAAGTTAATGAACCTATGCAACATTAGAAAGTTGAATCACCTAAAGGAGTGAGATATGAATTCAAAGGTAGATGTTATACATGTAATGAAGTTGTTCTTATTAAAAAGGACTACACAAGTAAATCATTTAAACCTATTACTGATTTTTATTGCTATGATTGTCATGGTTTTTGTCATAGAGCAACTAATTGTAAGAAACCTAAGTTTGATAATAGTGGTAGAAACAATAGAACTTTTAGAGGTACTAACCTTGTAGGAAGAAGATCTAATGAAGGAAATAATACAACAATGAACAACATTATTTGTTAAAAGTGTAACAACTTTGGTCATATATCCAAAAATTGTAGAGCACCTACTAATCATCCTAAACCTAGATTTAGAAACAATGCACTAGTGTGCCAGTTGTGTAAAAAATTTGGTCATATAGTAAGATTTTATAGAATGGATATGAGGAACAACACAAGGAATCCAAAATTTTTAGAAGCAATATGTAATGCCCCACCCAGAGATCCTTGGAACATGGATGAAAAACAAACCAAGATAAACAATTATTTTGAAACAAGTATGAGTGTACATGACAACATCATACACAGATCACATAGATCAAAATGAAAGTCTTAAGAACCATCCCAACAACCAATGAATCTCAAAACACCGCTACCCAAACTGATGCACACACAACACAAAATGGAAAACCAAAATGATAGTTGCACAAAGAATATAAATCTGTCAAGGCATGGAAAATTAAGTAAACTAAAAAGCTACTATAATCACCAAAAATTGATCCCCACAAACTAGTGGAGATGCCCCCTATTTTTCACGTAACAACCACAAACTGACAGATTCTCACATGAGGATGTGTAGTATGCCACACAAGGAAATACCTTATGCATGAGGATGTGCACCAAATGATTTGAGAAGGTACTTGGCCAAATAGCCAAGACACCCAAAACAAGTGTTGGGTTTCATGTGAGAAGTGCCAAAGCCCACTGGAAGAAACCCAACACACCACGTGAGATCTTGCATTCTCATGAAAGAAAGTATGGTTTCATGCAAGATACCAAGACAACAAGCCTAAAAATAGAAAGGTAAAAAGCTAAGGAATAAATTTCCTCCACACTAGGGAGTACTTGATCCATATCTCAAGGCAAGGACACTTGAACAATAACTAAAAGAAAGAAAGTCAGAATCTAAATCTAGTGAGTAAACATATTAGTGAAGAGAAGTAAAGAAAGTAATATCATAGTGTAGTAAAACAACATCATAATAAACAAAAATAGCATCATAATGAATAATACAACCAAACAAAGTACATGGTTCCTCCCAAAAATAATAGTATCATAAGATTGTCGTGGGCCCTAGCCATCCCCCACACGTAACATCCCAAGCTACAAATCAGATTCAGTACTATCATATAAGGACATCACTACTAAAATGTGCTACAAAATAATCATAACAAAATCTAACAAGCTAGAAGTAAAGCATAAGATACTCCTAAAAAATATCATATGCTAATCATCATAATAAGGAAATGTGTCAATTACTAACATCATCTAAACATGATATAAAAGCATTCAAATAAAAGCATAAATCACAAGAAAGAATACTCCAGAGAAGTGCCAAGTGAAAACATCTAGTAGCGATCACACTAGGATAGTAGACCATCTTTGTACACTAGTCCCCAATAGTAGTATAGGTAGCTACGCCTCCCAACCACATGGAACTCGTAGGCCCACTCCCACCATGCTAGTGGAGATAATGATTCAACCACAAAAATACATAAAGCACAACATCCATGGCTAACACTCATGCTAAATAGTATGCTGACTAAAACTAGAACATAGACAATGTCCTAGTCAAACACTCAATGGGTAGCTAAGTAGGGGTTGACATCATGGAGAGTCACTTGGCATCAACAAGCCCAAGCTAGTTTGGCAATTGCACTTCCCAATATAAGGTACACAATTTGGGTTGTAACTCTTCACAATGGAAGGTACACTTTCCAACATTTTAATAATATTATATTTGTTACCACCTAGTATGTTAATTTAGTTATTAGTTATATAAAAATTCTTTTTCCAACTAATAGGAAATAGTCACCAGGTTGTAGGATAGAAGCCCCTCCATGTACTACCCTACCCTACCCATGCTCATCCATTGATAAGTGCCTGTAGGAATGTATATTCTGAACCCAACCCAAATGATCATAACTTCTAAAAGTACAATGGAAGATCAAGACTCGCAAGTCACCCAAAAAATGTATGGGAACTTTCTCATGTGTGGTGCACCACCATCACGAGGATCATAACACAAAGACTGGATGAGAACACAATGCAGACATCCACTCAATTAAAAAAAAAAACTTAGGAGAACGGATGTAGCATGCATCCCAATGCAACATAAAATTGTAATAGTGGTTTGACTAGCATCCAAATAGATCATCTAGGTCTATGACCAACATCATGTCAAGAAAACACAGGAAAGTAGGGTGACATGAAAAACAAGGTAAAGATCCCCAAAATTGGAAAAATTCAAAATTAAAACCCATTTGGTCATTAGTTACAAAAACAATTATTTCCTATCTCTAATTGTTTCCTTTTTCTAACAATTGGCATCAAAGAAAAGTTACTCAAAAGTAGCTTAACAACTTGACTAATATCCCTATGGATATAGAACACTTATAGAAGAATCTAGAAGAAGCTCTTCAGAAGATAGATATTCTAATTGAAGAAAGATGCTTTGAAAGAAAGATATAAAGATGCTAAAGACTAAATTGGAAATTTGAAAGATAAGATTGATTATATCAAATCCAAGGAAGAGCCTAAAGATCAAAACAAGGGAAATGGTAAAGTTTTAAGATTGAAGAAAGAAAATGAATTTCTTAAGCATGAACTAAAGGTTATTAATCTAAAATTGAGCCTAAAGAAAGATGATAGCAAAATTGAGTTGGATTGAAATATGAGAATACAGTTCTAAGATCCAACCTCACAAAAGTTACATCAGATCTTGAATCTCCTAAGTTGCAATATGCAGAACTTGAGAAGTACAATATCATTGTGCAAGGAGAGTTAACCCAGACTAACAAACATCTTGAGAAGATATATTCTAGCAATGAGAAGATTAATGAACAAATATATTTTTAAAGACCTTCTTATGATAAGGTTGGTCTTGTATATTTCATTGGAGAAAAATAAACTAAGAACTCTAAATCTAGAAAAGAGCCTAATCGTGAAATTCATTAGCCTATAAAAGATAATTAATATCTAGTCAAATCAATATGATAATGCTACTAAAGAGGTTAATCAAGTCAAGGAAACTAAACAAGTTGATGAACCTATCCAACATGAGCAAGTTGAATCACCTAAAGGAGTGAGATATGAATTCAAAGGTAGATGTTATGCATGTATTAAAGTTGTTCTTATGCCAAAGTACTACACAAGTAAATCATTTAAACCTATTACTATTTTTTATTGTTATAAAATTCATGGTTTTGGTCATAGAGCAACTAATGGTAAGAAACCCAAGTTTGATAATAGTGGTAGAAACAATAGAATGTTTAGAGGTACTAACCCTATAGGAAGAGTATCTAATGAAGGAAATAATACAACAAGGAAAAAAAATATTTGTTACAAGTGTAACAACTTTGGTCATATATCCAAAAATTGTAGCACACCTATTAATAAGCTTGAACCTAGATTCAAAAACAATGCACTAGTGTGCCAGTTGTGTAAAAACTTTGGTCATATAGCAAGATTTTATAAAATGGATATGAGGAAAAATACAAGGAATCCAAATTTTAGAAACAATATGTAATGCCCAGCCCAAAGATCCTTGGAACAAGGATGGAATACAAGCCAAGATAAAAGAAAATTTTGAAACAAGTATGAGTGCACATGACAACGTCATAGACTGATCACATAGATCACAATGGAAGTCTTAAGTACTATCCCAACAACCAATGAATCTTCAAACTCCACTACCCAAATTGACACACACACAATAGGAAATAGAAAACCAAAATGACAATCGCACAAAGAATATAAGATCTGTCAAGGCATAGAAAATTAGGTAAACCCAAAGGGTACTAGAATCACCAAAAATTGATCCCCAAAAACCAATGGAGATGCCCCCTATTTTTTGTGTAAGGACCACAGACGGATAGATTCTCACACGAGGATGTGTAGTACACCACATGAGTAAATGACTTCTACATGAGGATGTGCACCAAATGATGTGAGAAGGTACTTGGCCAAATAGCCAAGACACCCAAAACTAGTGTTGGGCTTCACATGAGAAAGTGCCAAAGCCCATGGGAGGAAACCCAACACACCACACGAGATCTTACATTCTCATGCAAGAAAGTATGATTTCATGCAAGATCCCAAGACAACAAGCCAAAAAATAGAAAGGTAAAAAGCTAAGGAATAAATTGCCTCCACACTAGGGAGTACATGATCCATATCTCAAGGTCAGAATTTGAATCTGGTGAGTAAACATAGTAGTGAAGGGAAGTAAAGAAGGTAATATCATAATGTACTAAAATAACATCACAATAAACAAAAATAACATCATAATTAACAGTAAAACCAAACCAAGTACATGGTTCCTCCCGAACATAATAGTATCATAAGACCATTATGGGCCCTAGCCATTCCCCACATGTAACATCCCAAGCTACCAATTAGATCATCAGTGCTATCGTATAAGGATGTCACTACCAAAATGTGCTACAACATAATCATAAGGAAATCTAGCATGCTAGAAGTAAAGCATAAGATACTCCTATAAAATATCATATGCTAATCATCATAATAAGGAAATGCATCAATTACTAACATCATCTAAACATGGTTTAAAAGCATTCCAATGAAAGCATACATCAAAGGAAAGCATATTCCAGAGAAGTGCCAAGTGAAAACATCTAGCAACAATCACACTAGGATAGTAGACCATCTTTGTAGACCAGTCCCCAATAGTAGTATAGGTAGCTATGCCTCCCAACCACATGGAACTTGTAGGACCACTCCTACAGTGCTAGTGGAGATAATGATCCAACCACAAACACACATAAAGCACAAATTCCATGGCTAACACTCATGCTAAAAAATATGATGACTAAAACTAGAACATAGACAATATCCTGGTCAGACACTCAATATGCTACTAAGTAGGGGCTAACATCATGGATAGTCACTTGGTATCGACAAGCCCAAGCTAGTTCAGTAGTTGCACACCCTAACAGAAGGTGCAAAATCTGGGTGGTAACTCGTCCCAATGGAAGGTACACTTTCCAACATTTTAATTTTCTTATATTTGTTACCACCCAATATGTTAATTTAGTTATCACTTATATAAAACTTCTTTTTCCAACTAATAGGAAATAGTCACTAGGTTGTAAGATAGAAGCCCCTCCATGTGATACCCTACCCTACCCATGCTCATCCAATGATAAGTGCTCGTAGGAATGCATATTCCCAACACAACCCCAATGATCATAACTTCTAAAAGTACCATGGAAGATCAAAAATCACAAGTCACCCAAGAAATGTATGTGCACATGCTTATGTGTGGTGCACCACTATCACAAAGATCATAACACAAAGACTAGATGAGAACACAATGCAGACATACACTCAACTAAAAAAAAGCCTCAGGAGAATGGATGTAGCATTCATCCCAATGAAACATAAAATGCAATAGTGGTTTGACTAGCATCCAAATAGATCTTTCAGGTCCATGACCAACATCACATCAAGAAAACACAACAAAAATAGAGTGACATGCAAAACAAGGTAAAAATTACCAAAATTGGAAAACTTTAAAATTAAAACCCATTTGGTCATTAGGTACAAAAAAAATTGTTTCCTATTTCTAATTGTTTCCTATTTCCAACAATTGGTATCAGAGAAAAGTTACTCAAAAGTAGCTTAACAACTTGAGTAATATCCCTATGGATATAAAACACATATAGAAGAACCTAGAAGAAGCTCTTGAGAAGATTGGTATTCGTACTAAAGAAAGAGATGCTTTGAAAGAAATATATAAAGATGCTAAAGACTACATTAGAAATTTGAAAGATAAGATTGATTATCTAAAACCAATGGAAGAGCCTAAAGATCAAAATAAGGACAATGGTGAAGTTTTAAGGTTGAAGAAAGAAAATGAGATCGTTAAGCATGAACTAAAGGTTATTAATCTAAAATTGAGCCTAAAGAAAGATGATAGTAAAATTGAGTCAGATTAAAATACGAGAATATAGTTTTAAGATCCAACCTCACAAAAGTTACATCAAATCTTGAATCTCCTAAGTTTGCAATATGTAGAACTTGAGAAGTACAATATCATTGTGCAAGGAGAGTTAATCCAGACTAAGAAACATCTTAAGAAGCTATATTCTTGCAATGAGAAGATTAATGAACAAATATCTTTTTAAAGACCTTCTTATGATAAGATTGGTCTTGTATATTTCAATGGAGGAAAATAAGCTAAGAAATCTAAATATAGAAAAGAGCCTAATCATGAAATTCATTGGCCTATACAAGATAAATACGATCTGAATAAGATCTAGTCAAATCAATATGATAATGCAGCTAAAGAGGTTGATCAATTCAAGCAACCTAAACAAGTTAATGAACCTATGCAACATGAGAAATTTTAATCACCTAAAGGAGTGAGATATGAATTCAAAGGTAGATGTTATACATGTAATAAAGTTGTTCTTATTAAAAAGGACTACACAAGTAAATCATTTAAACCTATTACTAATTTTTATTGCTATGATTGTCATGGTTTTTGTCATAGAGCAACTAATTGTAAGAAACCTAAGTTTGATAATAGTGGTAGAAACAATAGAATGTTTAGAGGTACTAACCTTGTAGGAAGAAGATCTAATGAAGGAAATAATACAACAATGAACAACATTATTTGTTACAAGTGTAAAAACTTTGGTCATATATCCAAAAATTGTAGAGAACTTATTAATCAACTTGAACCTAGATTCAAAAACAATGCACTAGTGTGCCAGTTGTGTAAAAACTTTGGTCATATAAAAAGATTTTATAGAATGGATATGAGGAACAACACAGGGAATCCAAATTTTAGAAGCAATAAGTAATGCCCCGCCCAGAGATCCTTGGATCAAGGATGAAATACAAGCCAAGATGAAAAAAAAATTTGAAACAAGTATGAGTGCACATGACAACATCATACATGGATCATATAGATCACAACAGAAGTTTAAGCACCATCACAACAACCAACAAATCTCAAAATGCCACTACCCAAACACACACAAACACAAAAAGAAATGGAAAACCAAAATGACAATCGCACAAAGAATATAAGATTTGTTAAGGCATGGAAAATTAAGTAAACCCAAAGGTACTATAATCACCAGAAATCGATCCCCAAAAACTAATGGAGATGCCCCCTATTTTTCATGTAACAACCATAGACTAATAGATTCTCACACGAGGAAGTATAGTACGCCACACAAGGAAATACCTTCTGCATCAGGATATGTACCAAACAATGTGTGCAGGTACTTGGCCAAATAGCCAAGACACCCAAAGCTGGTGTTGGGTTTCACATGAGAAAGTGTGAAAGCTCACAGGAGGAAACCCAACACACCATGTGAGATCTTGCATTCTCATGTAAGAAAGTATGATTTCACACAAGATCCCAAGACAACAAGCAAGAAAATAGAAAGGTAAAATGCTAAGGAATAAATTTCCTCCAAACCAAGGAGTACTGGATTGATATCTCAAGGCAAGGACACTTGAACAATAACTAAAAGATAGAAAGTCAGAATCTGAATCTAATGAGTAAACATAGTAGTGAAGGGAAGTAAAGAAGTTAATATCCCAGTGTACTAAAACAACATCAGAATAAACAAAAATAACATCATAATGAATAGTACAACCAAACCAAGTATATGGTACCTCCTAAACATAATCATATCATAAGACCATCATGGGGCCTAGCCATCCCCTGCATGTAACATCCCAAGCTACCAATCATATCATCAATACTATCATATAAGGACATCACTACTAAAATGTGCTACAACATAATCGTAAGGAAATCTAACATGCTAGAAGTAAAGCATAAGATACTACTACAAAATATCATATGCTAATCATCGTAATAAGGAAATGCATCAATTACTAACATCATATAAACATGATATAAAAGCATTCCAATGAAAGCATAAATCACAAGGAAACATACTCCAAAGAAGTTGCAAGTGAAAACATCTAACAACGATCACACTAAGATAGTAGACCATCTCTATACACTAGTCCCCAATAGTAGTATAGGTAGCTACACTTCCCAACGACATGGAACTCATAGGCCAACTCCTGCTATGCTAATGGAGATAATGATCCAACCAAAAAAACACTTAAAGCACAACATCCATGGCTAACACTCACACTAAACAATATGATGACTAAACTAGAACATAGATAATGTCCTAGTTAGACACTCAATGGGCTACTAAGTAGGGGCTAACATCATGGAGAGTCACTTTCCATCGACAAGCCCAAGCTTGTTTAGCTGTTGCACTCCACATTAAAAGGTGCACAATCCAAGTGGTAACTCTTCCCTACAAAAGGTACACTTTTCAACATTTTAATTATCTTATATTTATTACCACCTAGTATGTTAATTTAGTTATCAATTATATAAAACTTATTTTGGCAACCAATAGGAAATAGTCACCAGGTTGTAGGACAGAAGCCCCTCCATGTGCTACCCTACCCTACCCATGCTCATCCAATGATAAGTGCTTGTAGGAATGTATATTCTGAACCCAACCCCAATGATCATAACTTCTAAAAGTACCATGGAAGATCAGGACTTGCAAGTCACCCAAAAAATGTATGTGCACTCTCTCATGTGTGGTGCACCACCATCATGAGGATCATAACACAAAGACTAGATGAGAACACAATGGAAAAATACACTCAACTGAAAACAAAACTTAGGAGAATGGATGTAGCATGCATCCCAATGTAACATAAAAGTGCAACAATGGTTTGATTGACATCCAAATAGATCATCCAGGTCCATGACCAACATCATGTCAAGAAAACACAATAAAATAGGATGACATGTAAAACAAGGTGAAAATCCCCAAAATTGGAAAACTTGAAAATTAAAACCCTTTTGGTCATCAAGTACAAAAACCCTAAAAATCCAATAATATTTGAGTTCAAATACCATATGCAAGTATGGCTATCATAATGGTGTGAAACTCCAAAGCCCCATCCCAAAAATGGGAAAAATGTTCATACCCGACCTACCTAGCAACACTAGCAAATTAAAATTGAAGGGAACACTAGTTCTTAGCCTCTAGACAAACAACTACCAAAAATAGAACCTAAGATGGAACTAAAAAAAGAAAATAGGAAATCGCTACCTAACAACAAAAGGGGTTGAAACTAAAAACAACAAAATAAAATAAATCACCCACTGAAACTGCCAAAAATCATGGCAAAGCAAGGTCTACCCAAGTCGGATCCAATGAGACTAACCTCACAAAGATCCCGCACTCACAACTCCTACAACGAACAAAAATGTGATCCTCCAAAAGAGGATTCTTTAAAAAGCTCTCAAATTTATATTTTCAAAAACTAAGAAGTGAGAAAACAAATCTTTTTTCAATACTTATTCACTTTTTGAATTAATAGTTGATTAGGTGAAATAGCAAGTTAGACTAGCACTAGCACATTTGACCCCATTTGTAGACCAAAATTTTCCACCATCTATTAAAATGGGGTCAAATTAATCAAAACATGCAAGGAAGAACATCTTTTTTATTAAATCCATGCCTGTGTTGGTCAAAATTTTGACCAACATGAGCTTAACATGTTAATGAATAAGGGTTTTGGCCTATTTCATTGTTATTTTAAACACATAGCATGCATAGGAGCTGCACAAGCACAATAATTGGTGAATGGTCAAAACATAGAGTGCACGTAGGATGCAAAGGGCATCTAGGTTCTCATCAACATAGAGCATCTAACTATAGATTAGGCAATTTTCAAGAGCTTTAGTGCCTTTTGAATTTTCTTTTTCCTAAAGTGTTTGATAATCTAAAAGCTTTTCATGACTAGTTTTCTAAACCCTTTCTAAAGGATACGCCATCTTAGTCTTCTGAAGATGATTGGCTTGAAACTGAGAAAAAGGTTATTATAATACATAGGTTGCATCAAATACTAGAGCCTTTCATGCTTCAGTGTCGGGTCGAAGATGTAGAAGGGTCTCTTCCACCTAAGGTAATGTTGTTTAATCTTGTTTTTGTTACTCACTGTGACTTTTTAATGCTATAAATAGGTGGTCCCTTGTTCAAATTTGGGTGTGGTTTTGGTGCCTCCAGTGAATCTAATATTGACAATAAGCTCAAGGGATGAGTTTGCCAAGATGCTAATACTGGTCCCTGAGTAAGTGGAGTTTGTCGAACTTATATGTGTTATACTTTACTAGAGTTGGGTATATGGTAGTTACATCTCTTATGACTTGATCCCAGAGATAGATTTATGCTATGTGGCATGGTAGACGACTTCAATTTTGTGGTTGAGTGAAACAAGAGAATAATGTCTGTATGGCTAAAATGTGGGCACACTTCTATGAGTCATTATATTCAAGATTTCTCAAAAATGAGGTCTCGAATGGTGACTCATAGCTCCCTATTCATGGGGTGCAGGGGTTTGTAATGGAGGCCCTCAGTTTGACCTAGTTTGTGCCCATGCAAGTACACCACGAAACAAGAGATTCAATGATTTAATATGCATGCAAATGGAAATGAAAAACTAATTTAAATGATAACAATGCAAAATAATGCAAGAAATGAAATCTAATCTATGAAAAGAAATAATAATGCAGATCTAATCTATGAAAGCAAGATCTAATCTATCAATGCAAGATCTAAGCTAACATGAAAATCAAAGTATGGATCATGATGATGGAAGCCATGCATGCAAGAGAGAATGAGACAAGAAGATAGAAGTTCTCCACAAAAGCTTTAATATTCAAAAATCTTTCTTCAAAAATCACTCTCCAAACCTACAACATAACAATAGCATAATAATGGGTGTCTCCAAAGTGAGGAGAGGGCTCTCCCTTATAAAGAAAATTGGACGATCTAGATTGAGAGGAAACAGATTTAATCAAGGGTGGAGAAATAATGATCCATGTGAACTAAAGATCCACCAATGAGAAAAGTGGAGTGGTTGAGAAGAAAGTGGAGAAAGGATGAAGATAAGTCCCATATTAAGTGTAGATAAAAGATTTATTTAATTTTTTATTTGTTTTAACTCTTTTTTCATCAAAAAGAGTTTTAAGTGGGATATTTTATTTAATTAAAAGGGAGCAAGTTCTTTTAATTAAATAGGAAATATTTAATCAAATTAAAAGAGGGGTTTTTCTCCTAATTAATTAAATGTAGATGAATTATATAATTAAAAGAAAGGTTTTCTTTTAATTAAATGAAGACTTATTTTATTTAATTAAAAAAGAGCAAGTTCTTATAATTAAATAGGAAATATTTAATTAAATTAAAAGAGAGGTTTTCTTTTAATTAAATAGGGACTTATTTTATTTAATTAAAAGAGAGCAAGTTCTTTTTAATTAAATAAGAAATATTTAATTAAATTAAAAGAGAGGTTTTTCTCTTAATTAATTAAATGTGGATGAACTATTTAATTAAAAGAGAGGTTTTCTTTTAATTAAACGGGGACTTATTTTATTTAATTAAAAGAGAGCAAGTTGTTTTAATTAAATAGGAAATATTTAATTAAATTAAAAGAGAAGTTTTTCTCTTAATTAATTAAATGTGAATGAACTATTTAATTAAAAGAGAGGTTTTTTAAAATTATACGGGGACTTATTTAATTTAATTAAAAGAGAGCAAGTTCTTTTAATTAAATAAGCCTTAGGATAAAATGATCAACCTTAGAAATAAAACAAATTGAATTTGATCAAGGAAATTGATTTGAATTGATTTAATAAAATATTACACACCATTGATTCAGGAAATTTGATAAATTGATAAATTGAATAATGGGGGCCCATAGTCTATGCGACCATTTTAGGGTGCATACATTTGCCCCTCTTTGGCTAATGTGTGATCGATTTGGGAACACATGTAGTCAAAGAAAGAAATTAAAGTGTGAGGTCAATTTGGGATCACAAAACAACCCAGATGTGTGGTTGAATCGAGAACACAACAGGACAAAGAATACAAATAAATTTTGACTTGAAAAAGTCAAGGATAAAATTGATAAAATTGAATCAAAGATTGAATTTGATGATTCAAAGATTGAATTTGATAATTACAGAAATAATGATCCATGTGAACTAAAGATCCACCAATGAGAAAAGTGGAATGGTTGAGAAGAAAGTGGAGAAAGGATGAAGATAAGTCTCATATTAAGTGTAGATAAAAGATTTATTTAATTTTTTATTTGTTTTAACTCCTTTTTCATCAAAAAGAGATTTAAGTGGGATATTTTATTTAATTAAAAGGGAGCAAGTTCTTTTAATTAAATAGGAAATATTTAATCAAATTAAAAGAGGGGTTTTTCTCTTAATTAATTAAATGTAGATGAATTATTTAATTAAAAGAGAGGTTTTCTTTTAATTAAATGGAGACTTATTTTATTTAATTAAAAGAGAGCAAGTTCTTTTAATCAAATATGAAATATTTAATTAAATTAAAAGAGAGGTTTTTCTCTTAATTAATTAAATGTGGATGAACTATTTAATTAAAAGAGAGGTTTTATTTTAATTAAACGGGGACTTATTTTATTTAATAAAAAAAGAGCAAGTTCTTTTAATTAAATAGGAAATATTTAATTAAATTAAAAGAGAGGTTTTTTTCTTAATTAATTAAATGTGGACGAACTATTCAATTAAAAGAGAGGTTTTCTTTTAATTAAACGAGAACTTATTTTATTTAATTAAAAGAGAGCAAGTTATTTTAATTAAATAGGAAATATTTAATTAAATTAAAAGAGAGGTTTTTCTCTTAATTAATTAAATGTGAATGAACTATTTAATTAAAAGAGAGGTTTTCTTTTAATTATATGGGGACTTATTTTATTTAATTAAAAGAGAGCAAGTTCTTTTAATTAAATAAGACTTAGGATAAAATGATCAACCTTAGAAATAAAACAAATTGAATTTGATCAAGGAAATTGATTATATTACACACCATTGATTTAGAAAATTTGATAAATTGATAAAAATTGAATAATGGGTGACCATAGTCTAGGCGACCATTTTAGGGTGCATACAATGTCTATGATCATTGGATGATGTGGGCAAGCTTCAGGGAGATGTAACCCATGCCATGAGTTTCATGATGAATATATGCTTTGTTCCAGTGATCCTGTGACTGACTTCAACAAAAAATGATAATACTTATTCTGTGTGCTTTTGCAGCCTATATCGTATTATTCTCTTGCTCAAGCATACTAAGCTTTTAACCCAAAAAAATTGACCTACTATTCCCTATTCTCTGTATTTAGTCAAATCAACCATATCCAACTTGAAACACTCCAATTAGGATGATTTTCTAAAAACATATATTATACAAGCTTCCCTGGTTCAAATCCATGTGGCCCCTAAATCATCTCACACTTAGCTATTCAATTGGCAAAGTTGACAATCTAATTTATTTGGGAATTTTGTCTTCTATTTTATTCATAACACACAAAAATGAATAGAAGAGAGTTCGTCAAAAATTCAGAGCAATATTCTATTGTACGAGATGCTTCTAGCTGCTATCAATTCTGAACAGGGTTGAACTCTCAAAATAATTTCTCTCTTCAGTGCATCTCTCTTCACTTTTCCTGTTGTGGTTCTTGGAAATGGCTCTTTCTATGGGAAGAACATCCTTGGTGACTTAAACCTATTTATACAAAGCACAAACCATTTCTTTCCATTTTAAGGTGTGGGAAGAAAATCAAATAATTAATTACAAAACATACACAGTTGATTCTAGATACAATCTTGTCCATTGTGTCTCCATTGAAAATTTCCCAACATATAAGGCTATGTTATAAAGAATATAGCCACATAATCTACAATTTTTAAATAGTCTAATAGGAGAGGCGTACCTAGAAAGTCCTTGCTATTTACAAAACAATTGTAGTAGCATTGGGGACAATTTTTTTGCTCATTCATAGGTACATTGTTCAACATTACAAAATTTTGATGTTCCCAATGCAAACTGTCCCTTAGTTGGATGCATGCAGTAACAATTTCAATAAACCTTGGATCTGGGATTTCGATAATGATAGCTGCCAAAATCCTTAGATCCTATAATAGGATCTTCTCCACCTATTATGGTAGAAAATTATTTACTGCCATATATGAAATAGATGAGTATCATCTTGACCATCAATGAAAATTATGCTCAACAACTAAAGTTAAAGTGCTTTTGTTTGAAACAACTTAAGTTTTTGTAGATGGGAGACTTTAAAAAGAACCAAAAAGTGCCAAAAGTAATTGAGAAAAGGTGAACATATCTAGATCAATAACAAAACAAACTGCCACAATATAACAAGATGATTTTATGGGTGCAATTTTACAATAGATGATGTTATTATAAGTTGGCATTGAGCTAGAAGAGAAACACTCACGTCAAAAGGATAAAAATTTTCTCCACCACTTTTAATCAGGTCTTTAGATCGGCCAAGAAGCCATAATTTTCCCTCTTCATCAATCCATCTGAGATCCCTTGTATTTAGCCATCCATTTTCACTCAATGCTGCTACGATTGAATCATTTTAGCCCCAATACTTCAGTCTCACATGTGAGTCTCTTGTCATTATAGTCCCCACATCGTATAATTTATTAGTTTCAAGAGATTCATCACTATGTTCTATCTATATTTCCACATCAGGAGCAGGGTTTCCCACAAAAACTCCTATTCGATGATCTTGAAAATTGTTCTAATTAGCTAGATCCATGGAATAATCTTGTATTTTGGTAAAACTAACTTTTTGAATGATTGGATCATGGGAAAGAGTGAAATTCATTGAAGAATAGGCCTCTATCATACCTTTTTTAAAATAATAACAAACAAGAGTTTAGAAAAAGAAGTAGAATTAGTCTCCTTAGGAAGTAATATGAAATAGGTAAACGAATGCAACTACATGAAAGAAAATAACATGACATAAAGGTTAATATAAATCATTAAATGGGAGAGTTTTCAATGATTCTATCATCTCCCTTTCCTATTATTATAGTAGACTATAAACTATCCATAAGCCAAAAAGATCTGAGCTCTTAGAAAAAATTTAGTGACTTTCTTGATAAGTTGTGGTGATAGGCTTCTAGCTCCATTAAGTATCTTCTCAAGACTTGAAAAGCATAGTGTTGATTCTCCTTTCTTTCTTCTATTGCAAAAGCATGATGGATAGACAATTAGCAGTGTCCAAATTAGATTTATTCCCACAAGTTCATTTTTAGCCTTTACAAACATTATAGTTTTACAAAAGCAACAAACATACAAAGAAATTTTTCAAGTACAAACATTATAGTGATATATGTGGTTAGTATTTGATCTTACTGTTGACAATATAGCTGAGATTTTTGTTCCATGGAAAATATTTTCTCGACAAATGTTCCTTTTGCTCAACACTTGGATTTGGTTCTAACTTGTGTGCAACCACATTTTCCAAAAGATTAACGTGACTATATCTCTTCTTACTATGACTTTACTACATATTGATAAAACCTCTTATTTCTACTAGGTTTTGACAAACAAAAGAAACCATGTTTTTCCAAGAGAGTTTGAACTTTGGAATGGTCTAAATAAAACATTTTAATTTTTATGTTTTTAGTAAGAGAATTTAGTTACGCAAGTAAAAGTAATTATTAGTGTACCTTGAATTGATGCAATATGTAACTATATCAGCAAGCATAGTTGGTACAATGATCATTGCTGATATAGAGTATCTTTGTATTGCAAATAGAGAAAAAGCTACTTCAAACTTGGGTATAGAGATATGGCATCCTCCTGCTAGTACAATGGCCGATGCCAAAGAGATTCCACCAATGTGACATAGTGGAGAAGTGTGAAGATAAACCTATCAAACATGATATGAGGATGAACAAATGAGAATTTTCTAGATTCTATAATTTGGAGCCATCTTGAAAATAATTCTTACATTATTTTTTGTAGTTGACGGCTTAAACATCACACATTAAGGCTTGATTCCTAGGCTAAAGTGTTAAATAGTCAAAGTTGACTTACTTTTTCCAAGCCTAATGCTTCTTTAGTATCTGAAGTTTAAGGGTGCTTGTACTCTTCATACTATTTTTAAATTGATTTTTTTTGATTTGCTAAACAAGGACATGTGTTGTGAGAAGCATAATAATTGCAAAGTGCAAAGCTCTAACATAGAATTCATAAGTTAACCATACAATAATCAAAAACTACACAATTAAATCCTGATAGCAATATCACAACACAAATTATAAGTTAATTATAAATATTTGAGAGATTGATTACTTCATTATGATTGTAGCCTATAATGGCAATCTTTTCTTTTGACTGAACAATGAGTGCATCATGGCTGATTGCTACTCCCTTTGGGTTGGCTGTTGTACCTACAAAATAAAAATTATAGAGCATTAACATTCTAAGAACATGGAGGAAAGCATCTTTGAAAGAGTGTAGAACACCTGATGTAAGGAAGATGGGAGCTACTGAATCTGGTACCCAGCAAAAGTTGAGGTCGTAGAACCCTCCTACATATACTCCAATAGACTGTACTAATCACTATCAAAACTCTAGTTGAGTTCAGTATTTCTATTTAAACAAAATCAATCAAAAGTTAGAAGAATTCAGCATGCATAGACTAGTAGCACTAACAAGTAGGGTCTATTTAGTCATCTACTAAAGAAATTGATTAAAAAACTATTAGCACTAACAAGATGTCTGAATTGAACATTGTCTTTGTGTTGCTAAGATTTAGAGTTCAAACACATTCCTCTGCATTTAATGCTCTCTTTTTTGTGCTCTTTGATTGTTATCTCTTTTGAGTTTGAATAAGCTTTATCCCTCTTTTAATAAAAAATAAATGTTCAAGTTGTTTTGCATGGAAAGCTACATACTATAGCTCGAATTGGTAGAAGTTCTTGCAACACTATTTTGATGGACAATCAAAGCCTACCAATGCTCAAATGGTACACAACTAAGTCACTCATATTGATATTGCATTTGCGTTTAACATGAGTAAGACAATCATTATGTTATTCTGCTCAACAATTGTATGGCTACCGAAGTAACAACATCATGAATGCAAAAGTAGGTCTCAACACCTCCATTTATTGGCTGCCTCTTGTTCATAGAGATCACATCCTAGATTTGTATTAATCTAGCTTTAATTTGGAGTAAATGCACTAGTTTTCTAAAATTTTGGTGGTAAGAAATTTTGATTCCACTTGAATTGGTGATGTTATGTATGGGGGATCTCACCCTAACTTGAATACTTAGTAATAGCATTCTAATATGAATTTGAATGACAATTCTACAATTTAATCATCAAATTATTGCCAAATATGTGCAGAAAAAATGCTAGATAGAAAAAAGTTCAAAGCAGTAGATTTCATTATGTGTTACAATTCTATGAGAACATATTTATAGGTTCTTGTGCATTGGATTCCCTTTTCTTATTAGCAAGATATGGGAGGGAAAAAAATAGCAGAGTGGTAGTATACAAGAACTAAAGCCTTTCTCTTGCTATACCCAATTACAGTAGTTTTATTTGCATTAATTCCATTATGAAATCTCTTCAACTGATTTGCATTAATTTCATTATGAATTGCATTAATTCCATAAAATTACTATTTTTCTTGAGTTATGATTGCCCTGAAATCTCTTCAATTGGAAGCATGCTCGAACCATTTCTCGGATAGCTTTCCTCGATCACATAAACTTCTAGATAGTTGTCTTCCCTCTCTAGGAAGTTGAGGTCCCTGATTAGATGTTGGGCCCCCTAATATTCTATGGCTCAATATCTAATGCCATAGAATTTTAGGGCCACCAGATGGCATCCCCACATTCCATATGAGATCATTTGAACATAGGGAGATCTCCAAAAAATAAATGATTTTAGAGATAACTAAAATAATTGTGAGTACTTCAAACTTATCATAAGAAGGAAATCACTTATTATTTTCTTTTTTATGTTATAGATAATTTCAACTTTCAACTTCACCAAAAGACCAAGGATCCATTGAAACATTTCACTATTTTGAATGCAACTGGAGTTAGTATATTCTAGGTTTAAATGTGTTAGATTATAGCAATAAGATTTTTGTAGATACACTGCTAGATATTTTTGGTGTAGATATTTTTTATTCAATAGTTTGATTTTGTTGATAAGTTATCCTTCTCTAATTTATTTGGGCAGAATTATGTGTTTTTCATTCAATTTGCATTTGCATTGAAGGTATATTAGAATTATAGAGCACAGTCTAAATATCTAATCTACTATTCTGTAGGCTTCAAACCCCTATATTTTATAGTTGTACATCCCTAAACTTTTGAAGCACATTGTATTCTATCTCAAAACTTCAATATTGCTACATCTATAGTAAATAGTGAATTCCAATCTTGAAAATAAAACTTCAATTGAAGTCCAAAATATAAAGCTAATGCCAAATTTGGCTATGCAACTAGTTATTAGAATAATCATTATTTACCATAGATTTTTTATCTAGATATTTTTATTTTAGCGTGTCTCTGTATATCAGGTAATATTAGTGGCAGAGGAATCATAACAAATCAAGTGCTTAGTAATTAACATACATCTTTATATGAAAGTTGAGAAGGATTTATGCTTAGGTCAAAAAAATTTTAGTAAGCTAAATTTCATCCATTATATAGATTTCTTATCAAATATTTGGAAATCATAGAGCACATCTTGTTAAAATCGCATTTGATGAATCCAAACAAAAAATTCCCTTTAGAATCTACGTTCTCTATTTTATTTTGAGATGAGGAATGTTGATCATTGCCTTAACATGAGGAGCCTGACTATGAATAATTTTACATACCAACGGCTTATTTTCTTTGGGGCTCCTTTTATCTCTATCATAGGTTTACACCTTTGATCCCTGCTTCACTAGATTGAAATTGCAAGCAACACATTCTAGGGTCACTGTATGGAAGCTAATATAATGCAATAAACTCAATTTCCAAGACTGCTAGCCATTAATGGGGAGCCTAATTTCTCCTCACTTCTAAGATCAGAATAACAACAAATTTAGTATTGAGCATAGCACTTTACATGTTACAGATTCTTTTTTATGCATTGATACTTGTAACTAGTCTCCTTAGGGGAAGTGGCTATATACACATCATTTAAAACAAATAAACTGTTGGCATGATAACCATCTGCAATTAGTTTGTATTTAAAAGCTATTTAGTTTTAATAAACCAGGGAAATGCATTAGTAATGAGTAAGAGTTTTGATAGTTACCTTCATTTTACACCATAGGTTTAGTGTTCAAGCATGTAGCAATTCATAGTTTTTATACTATTTTAATTTTTTTAAACTACTATTAATAGAAATAAAATTGATTTGTTTATTCATAAATCTGTATTCTACAATTCTTTAAAATAGTTTATTTTTATTCAGAGGGTTCCCAAGCTACTATGCAATATCATATTTGTAAGTTGCAATAAAGATTTATTTGTCTATAGAACTAGAGTATACTTTTTCATTCTACAATAAAGATTTATTTGTCAATATTTTTTGAGGTATTTGTCAATAACAACCAATTGGTTAGCTCAATATCATTCTTGAGTTGAAAGCCACATTCCATAGTATAAACAATAATTTGGATGCATGTTTACCTTTTTCCTCTCTTATAGATCATGAATGATTTGGGCTTTTACTTTTTTTGTTCCTTGGATGGGAATTTATTCTTTCTTTTTCTGCCACAAATAATGAAGAGGATGAGTATTTTACTCCTTTTTCTTCCTTGCAAATAATGACTATGAATACTAGTTTACTCAACTTTGGAAACCTCTCTAAAACAAAACTATTGGAAGATAGATCGAGAGCAAAGCCTAATTTGGCTGATACACGTTGAACAAGGATTTTGGAGTAAGGGACTATAAAATATTACTTGCTTAAAGGTGTGGTTTTAGAAATTGTGGTTTGAAATGTATTTCTTTCGATTCCCTTAAAATGTCTAATAATTTTTCATTATAGAAACAAGAATCCCATACAAAGAGTTCCAAAGTACTTGAATTATTTTCTCCTATTAGGAATATTGTTACTTGAGGTTTGAGGTCACTAACATGAGCTTAACCTTAAAGACTTGCATGTTTAGTAAAAATTTGATGGGGATTCCTAGCTCAAACCTTGAAATACCAAGAAGCTTTGCTACTTAGGTTTAAGAGGGTTTGGGAACATGGGTTTTTTTGATAAAATTTTAAAATTCTCCTTTTTTCCATGTTGAAAGTTGGCTACTATAGGGGACTTTAGGACATCTTTGAGATAGCATGGGGATGTTGGGGATGGGCTTGCATCCCCTTGGGATTTCCTAATGAGGAGGATTCCTAGGAGACATCCCCCAGGGGCAAGAAGGAGGATGTCCTGTCCCTATCCCTAAAACATCCCCTTTCACTAGACATAGTATAAAACATTAGAAGGATCAACCTTAAAAAATATTTCAAAACAGTTCATGGGATACTCAAAGCAAAGTGTATCAAAAGATTCCTAACAATATGGCAACAACATAAAGTGGTTAAAGATTGCTTTCAATATTCAGGTCCAATTTGTCTCTTCACCAATGATTTAGATTAAATCATTCTACAACTTTGCACCAGAGTCCAGAAAACTTGCCTATAGTTATGAGTATATGAATACACCATATCTCCATTGCTCTAGTTAAGGATTAACATCTTGATTCAGCTAGCATATTGAATGTGCCAGAATTATGAACATGGTAGTCAACCAATCAGAACTATTAGCCTAGGGCTATTAGAAGAAGTCAAAATTAAAAAACTCTAACTATTGCCACAATACATAATTAGGAATCAGTAATGAATGATACCAAACATATTCCATGAAGTTTCAATAAAGTTGCAACATACTTATCACCTAGCTGATTTGATAGTAGTGTGTGCTAAATGCTTCAATGGTGTTTCAAACTTCCTATTTGTACATGCAGCTAGAAGCATGACAGTCTTACATCTCCAAAGGATATATAAATAACAGTCTCGACTGATGACAATATTAACAAGACACTAGACAATATATAAATGTACCAAATTACTTCTTGTGAATTGTCCATCAAGATAAACTTCCAAATTTATGATACTCTTATTATCCAACATACACATTTTGCTTAGAATCAGAACAAATACTATTACAAAAGTCTTAGAACTAGGGTCTAAAAAGCCAAAAAAATCACTTAATTAGAGGATATAGAAACTTATTGACTGTAAACAATAGGCATGTTCTGGACAACCTGGATTTTCAATTGGGGACCTAGGTCCCTACATAATAGCTAGTATGATTAGGTTCCCATCACAAGATATTGGCTATATCGACTGGGCTGCAGACTCTTGTTTAGTAGCAATATTGACCAGGTTACTTTGTAGGCACTCTAGCCTTGTATAGGTTTTTTGAGTTCGGATTCTATTCTTCTATTATCTTGGCTTTCTTTATGTATGTTTTACAGTTGTAGTCACACCATACATGCACACAAATATCACAAACATGGTTTTTACCACAAAGATAAACAATCGTGTTGATGACAATATGTCATTGGGATCACTTGGACTCATACTACATGACACATTTAGGCATACCACTGTTATCGATGAACCATATTCATGGGTTCCTTGAGAGGGGTATTGTCCATGTGGGCTAACTTGTAGTCTCCATATCTATAAGAAAAAGGTGAAAACATATGGCCCCAACTAGTTGGGCTGAATTTCCTTCTTTGACTAGGTGACACATTTACATTCATTTGGATTTGTAAAAAATGAGATTACCTACCTTAAAGTTATGAGAGTGCTTTTTAATAAGCTCAAAGGCATAGAGTATGTTCATCCAACATTTTTAGCTCATGAAAATAATTCAAACTATTAGTGTCATCACCGATCACTCCTTTAAGGGAGACACATAATTATGGTATCTCTAGTTTAGAGGCATGATAGTATTGGCTCTGTATACTAGGCTATAAGGAGTAGATCATGCATCTATAGAGACACTAGTGCAATAAGCCCAAAAAAAATAGGTTAATTGGGTATACCAATCTCTCCCATTCTTAGTTACAAATGTTTGCAATATTTTCTCAATGGTCTTGTAAGAGGCTTTTGCCTAACTATTGGATTGAAAATAATAAGGTATAGAGAAGTGATGCAGGACACAAAATATTTTTGTAACTATTTTACCTCATTTTAAAAATATGTCCCATTATTTGAGACAATAGTGGAAGATAAACCAAAATGAAATTAGATATTGTCTAGTACGAGTTGATAGATAATTTCAATGATGGTAGACCTTAATGGGCCCCCTTCCAACCACTTACTAAAATACTATGAGGTTGTGATGATAAAAATATGGCCTTCAAATAGTGGTAGATATATTTTTCTAGTTATATCTAAACCCCATGTCTAGAAGGGCCATAGAGAATTTTGAGCTTAGTGAGCCTGTCCAAGAGCTTAAATCAAATTTCTATGTTGTTGGCATTGTGAGTACTCTTGATAAATGAAAAGGAGTCTTTCTCCATCATTTTCTAATAGTATTGCACATGAATTACCTTTTGAACTAGGGCCTTACCACCTATATGTCCTCTACTGCGGCCTGAATGAGCCTCTCAAAAAATGAGTGGTATCTCACCCTTGGTTAAGTATCATTGGAGGAGACCATTATAGGATCTCCAGTACAAGACATTTGACAAGAAAAGATAGAAAAAAAAGAGTTTTCTTATCCTAATATAAGTATTTTCATCAACTCTATCAGGGAATTTTTTTTCTTATCAAATACCCATAGATGCCAACAAACTATTCTTATGAGTCTACATGTACACAAATGGGATCACCAAGGCTTGAATATTCTAATAATACATGAGATCTCCACACTTGTAGCACAAATTGACAAAACATTATTGTGTTGTAATGGTAAAAATCAAGCAAAAAATCTTCTCCTTCATGCTCAAAGTTTATGCTCATCTATATTTTAGTCTTGATTGACCCAGAACTAGTGAATCTTGGATAATCATTATTTGATTGTAGGAACATGTATTCATTTTCTTATATGTTTCAGCTTAATTTACTTAATGTTCTTAAGATTATTTTGTGTTAAATATTATTGATACACAATTATTTGGATTGGAATGCGTATGACTCTGGCTACAATTCTAAAGAGGAATTATTGGAGCTTTCTTTCCTGCCTTGAAATCATTCCACCTTTAGCTCTTGAGATCTTTAAACTACAAGACAACACCACTTGTCAAACATTTGGGTTTCATATTTAATCTGAAATCAAAATGCAAAGAAGCAAAATCCAATGAAGACATCCTACTTAGATGATTTCTATGAGTATATTATCTATTCTTTAAATACAATTTGCATTCTGTGGTTTCTAGACAAAATGAGAATTTCAATTAGAACACTTAATCACAAAATTCATCCAGTCTGTGTTCTCCTTAAAGAAGATATCTAATAGCTCCTTTCTCATTTATGGATTCCCAAAAAATATTTATCAACACTTATCTTGTTGCTTGTAACAAAATGTTGCATTTCTAAACTCAGATCTACAAGCATTTGAACCCTCCAAATATAATATTCCTTTATAAACTCTAAGTTTAACACTAAATCCATTTGAGTTTAGATATCTTGATCTCCAATTTCTTTTCCAAAATTATCCTCCAAGGTGAAACTCACCAATCTGCTCTTCTTATATGCTTATGGAATTGTTTTAGATGTTCCAAAGAATTTCAACATCCAACCTTTATAGACATTTGAGTCCTAAATTCGCGTCCCTTGATGTTAGGCCCAAATGGTCTAAGGATTAAGTTTTTAAAAATTGTACAACCACCATGAGGCCAAACTTGCATAAGATAATTAATTTGTAATTAAGTGAAATATAAATTTTTCTTTTGACCCTTAGGCCAACCCACTTAAGCTTATTTTTCAACAAATTTCAATTGCAATTATTTCATGGCTGAAATTCTAATGATCTTAGGCTCACAAGTTTTTGAAATTTACCCATCTTTTGAGCTCACATGTTCTTGATTGAAGA
This sequence comes from Cupressus sempervirens, assembly GCA_028749045.1. Lineage (NCBI taxonomy): Eukaryota > Viridiplantae > Streptophyta > Pinopsida > Cupressales > Cupressaceae > Cupressus > Cupressus sempervirens. The sequence continues at coordinate 438,940,396 of CM053786.1, read as the reverse complement.
TTGCATTAATATGTTCTGATCTTTTAGTCATCTTCATTAGTTGATGCATTAATCAAATTAGTTATTGCTATTAGGATTAGTCATGGCATGCAACTATTAGCACCAAAGTAACTTTCACCTTGTGACCTTTCTTTGAGGCATTTTGCAAATAACTAAGATACGTTGTCTATAAATCCACATTTTGCAAACATCTAGGCCTTCCAGATTTTATAGGATCATTTTAGTCACATTTGAAAATATTAGTCAACAATTTCCATATGTGCAAATATAAACATTAACTACAATATGTCCAATTTATTTGCAAGTATATTTTCCTATGAAGAAAGACCACGCCTGACAATATGAACCCAAAACAAAATAATGAGAGAATCGCTACATTGTAGGCTCAGTTCTAAAGAAAAGCTAATAAATGTTATTGTCCTTGCAAAAAGTGTAAGGGCTTAAAGAATCAAAGAATTCTAATCACAAAAACCCAGAGTCATTGTAGGCAACATGGTCATGTTGAAGTGGGCCACGATTTTTTTCCATTGTTGAATGTGGATTCCCTACTGGAGGAACATGGAGGTGTGAATATCCAAGCTAAGGATAAAAATCCCATGGAAGAAGATGATAATGTGCCAGAGGACATGATTGAAGAAGATGGTATTGAGGTAGGTGATGAAGAGGCTCACAATGATGGTACTAGCAAATCTAATAATGATGATGATGATCGTCTTGATATACCTTTACTTGAGAAGGCACACGAGCCCTTATATGAAGGCTCCCAAACAAATATACTCTCAGCTATAATGTTGTTGGTGAACTTAAAGGTTATGAATGGTATATCCAATGTAGGAATGTCACATATGCTAAGGTATGCCATTTTTGTCATCTTCAATCTTAACATACAATTACTATTCATTATATTAACAATGTATATTTTTTGTTGTAGGTTGATTAGTGAGTTTTTCTTACCACCATCAAACATTTTGCCTTGTTCTTACCAAGAATTATCTAACATTATGGATCAATTTGGAATGAAGTATCAAACAATACATGCATGTCCCAATGATCACATTCTATATCATAAATAAACATGAATTTACAATAGAATGGCTTGATTGTCATGTTAGTAGATATTGGTCAGATTAAATAACAAAAAAAGTGCCTCACAAGGTTCTTTGGTACATTCCCATTATTCCATGTCTTTAATGGTTATTCAGGTGCACTAGCTTGGCATAATTTATTGATTACCATGCATGCAATAGAATTCAAGATGACATTATGTGAATACTTGCTGATGGTTCTATATTTAAAGAGATAGAAGAAACATGGTCACACTTTAAAGAAGAACCTTGTAATCTAAGCTTTTATTGGCGACAGACGATGTCAATCCATATGGAGATACGAGATCTATTTACTCAATGTGGCCTATTTTTGTTATTAACAATAACGTTCCTCCTTGGATGTCCATAAAGAGGGAGCACATAATGTTGTCAATGATTGTGCCAGGTATTTTTTCATTTTATAGTTATCTAAATTAATTTATAAATAGTGCATTAAAATGGTCATAATAATTACGTAATGTTTATGTTCATTAAATTGCTAGGTAAATACCAAGTTAAAGATATGAATGTGTATATTGAGCCCCTAATTGATGAGTTGTCAAAGTTATGGAATGACATGACTATGTATGACATCTCTAGACCAATAGGACATCGACAATTTCAATTCCATGCAATGTTTGTATGGACAATACATGATACCCTTGGGCTAACTCATTTTTATGGTATGTTATATTGTTAAGATCACATATTTTTGGTCTATTATAGTGCTTATACATTACTATCAAATGCTTAAGTTGAGCATGATAATTGTACATGATCCAATTATACATGATCTTTTAGGTCTTCAGACAAAGGGAAAATTTGCATGTCTAGTTTGTGGTCTAAAGATGAAATCTCATCATTCAAGAAGTTTAGGAAAGTAGGTGTTTGATGAGTTTAGATAATTTCTCCACAATAATCATAGGTATCAAATTGCCTAGAAACATCTTTTCAATGGGAAAGAAGAGACATCATTAAGGTCACAAAGAATGACACCTCATTTATGAAAGTTGGAATATGATCGATTAAATCGTCGAGGCAATGTCCAATTTATCATCTGAAGTTTAAAATTTGTATTTTGATATTGTCTTTATATTTACTAATGCTATAACTGATGCTCATGAAGGTTGTCAAGGCATCAATGACCAACTTCCTAAAGGAATGAAAAGTTATCCTACTCAATTTAGTAGTTTACCATACTACAAGGATCTCCCAATCGCACATTTATTTGATGCTATGCATATTGGAAAGAATGTAATAGAGACACTATGGAAAAGGTTGGATGGAAGGCATGATAGAGAATAAATTGCCAAAATTTGTACTGACATTCATGAATCCAATCATCCACTAAAAGCTTTCATTGAATCAAATAGCAATGGAGACCACATAAATACAAGTGCCCTTCCTTGGTTATTAATGGAGCAACAAAGTGATGTATTAAAAGAAATCATAAAAAAAGAAAAATTTCCAATAGGATTTGCTACAAATATAAGCACTCTTCTATCAAAGAAAGGTGATTTTGGGCCACATTGGAAAACACATGATTGGCATACCTTTGTCAAAGTAAGTCATGTTCTCTATTTATAGTATATTTGTAAGATTGAATGTACTACCAATTGCATTATTTAATAATATATTGAAATGATCATTTTTTAATGATTGTAGTTCGTCCTACCTCTATCCCTTCCACAATAGTTTATTAAACAAGTTATATATGATCTTGGAAAATACATGAGGATAGAAGTGTTTTTTCTTAGATTTGTAGCTTTTTATCTGAAATCTATTGTATGACTTTATTTGAAATCTCGTTTATGTGTTTTTGCATGTTGAATCTCTTTAGGTGGTTATCATATAAAGAAATTGATAAAAAAGATATAAAATATTGGAAGAGAAAAATTCCACTGCTTATGTGTGAAATGCAAAAGTGTTTACCTCCAACATTTTTCAATGCTCAAGAACACTACCTCATACCTCATGCATATATTTTTTTAGTGTCAGTAGGGATATTTTTCCAAATGAATGGAAGGTATTCAATATATTTTACTCTCTTTTTAACATTTCTCTTTTTTTCTCCTCTTTTAATAGAGGCTACTTCTTTTTTAGTGGAACTGATTCCTATTAACCAAGACAAGAATAATTCTCTTTTTGCCTTATCCAGTCCTTCGATTAATGTCTTTGGTATTATTTATTGTGTAATAAAATGAATTGGTAGGCAAGTGTTTAAAGTCATTTCAATAGTAGAAAATCTTCATGGCAACTGAGAGTGAACATCCTAACCAAGGGATTGATGGAGGGGAATACAATGTTGCAATACATCTTGGAAGAAAGTTTGAGATTTCGCAACTTAAAAAAGCTCTCAATAGTATTACACATGGAAGTACAAATACTCTTCTCCATTTGGCTGCTTCTATAGGAAATCTACCATTCATTCAAAAATTCCTCCAACTCAAAACTCTTCTTGTTAAGGCTACAAATGCTCAAGGAAATACTACATTGCACTTGGCTACTCAGGGAGGTTTCTCCAAAGTTGTGGAGATTCTACTCAAAACACAAAAATACCATGTAGAAATTAGCAACAAGTACAATGAGATTTCTCTCTTCAAAGCTTGAGAAAGTGGTGATTTACCCACAGTAAAGCAACTACTAAAAGCACATTTTCCAAGTCTATACCAAATAACAGTAGATGGCCTAACCTATTTATATGTTGCAATAATTAAAGGGAACTCGGGTCAGTTATTATTTTCCTCTTTGAAAGATAAGAATTTTAATATGGCAGCTTGCTTTAGCTCTAACTGGTATGTTACATAGCTTCTAGCTAGTCAGAGATAGATCTACAAAACTTTGAGGTAAATTTTCTAATTGGTTTAGATTGGAATAATATAAAATCCTTGACATTTATTTATATGCAAAGAAATTTTCTTCTTTATGTGAATGATTACTCAAATATGTCTCTACCTATTTGATCTAACTTTAATAACATGTAGGTCTAATGAGGAGCTTCTATGGCAAGTCAATATTGATGAGATGGATTTTTTCTTCAAAAGTCTTGTCGAGTACCTTGAACTCAATGATGCCTATAATATATTTGTTCTTAACCCCAACCGTATGCCTAGTCAATGTACATATGGCTATAGGTAAGATCTTTGGCTTGATACAAAGAAGTAAATTATCTCTAATATTTTAGTAAGAGTGGTATGTGAAATTTCACTATAATGATGTCTATCAAATTGTTTATTTGATGATTTGTTTTGTTCTGTTGTAGGAGAGGCTTGTCAGAAACAAAAATCAAATTTCTTAAGTAGGTGCTTCATATTTTCTAGGGTTTATGCTACCAATACAGTATAATTTATCTAAATATTACATACAGTGATACAACGAGACTTTTTTATGTTTACCTAATTGTTTTGGAAACTATTAGTCTCTCTATGTATCAAAACCCATTTAGCAACTATTTGATATATGAATGTCTAACATGTCTTTTGATTGAAATTAGATCATGAGATGTATTTCTTCTTGGTTGATGTCATTAGATCAACTCTGTAATGTCCCTTTCAAATTACATTTATACCTCCTTGGCCGGCATAGACTTCATGGTGGCCCCATTTTATTAAAAGAGACTATTAAATTATAAAAATGTAATTTTATAAATAGAGTACTTCAATTTTATTTAATTAAAATAATAAAGTAAATAATTTAATATTTTAATTTTTTTTGAAACCATCACCTGACCTCTCCAATTGAAAATTGATGATGCACCTTGTCTCTTGGTGAGGTGAAGAATACTAGGTCAACTCCCAGTCTCCTAAAAAATAGTTAATTGTCTCCAATCTTTCAGAATGACTCATATAGATAGTAGACCATGCTTCTTCATGTAACTACTCTTCTTCCAAATATAAACAATGTTGTTTATGTGTTTGGAGCTTGTATAGATGCTCTAAAGCATTTACTTAATCTATAAAATATTAATAATGGTTAGTGAGAGACTGAATAGGATGTTTACAATGTTTATGCTTTCAAGGGATACAATGGTTAATGGAATGGTTAGGGGATATAGAGGAAGATATAATGGATGCAATTTCCATATTCATTGCAAATTGTATTCTCTCTTATTCACATGGAAAGGTTTGGATCAAGTTTAGCATACATAGAGCCTAGAATAGTGCCTTTTATCTCTAGCAGGTTCTTCTCTAAGTTCATAAATACTAAACAATTGAGTTTTCTATAAGCTCATAAATACTAAACAATTGAGTTTTCTTATAGTTTTCTCTAAACAATATAAACTGTGTTTGGAGAAATTACCTGTTCCCCCACTTCCCATGGAGTTCCAAGATGAGAAGTTGTTCTTCAACTATTATGTTGCCCCTCTTAACAATAGGGCTCAGATAGTTGAGCCACCTCAATTTGTAGCTCTTTCTAGTTCTTCTTAGTCCTTAAACAGAGTCAGTGAAACACAATTGAGTAAGATGTCCATGTTAACAACACTGAATCAAAGTAATGAATAATGATAAAAATCACAATTTTAATAGTCTACCAATAGTATTTTATCATCAAGTTTCTCTCAAAAATTGTTATCTATGATCATGAGGACAAGATAGTCAAAGTGAGTGAAACAGAGTCGAGTAGAATCTTCATGTTAAAGTGGACAAGGACCAATTCAAAAGGTAGAATGATGATTAATAACAAGTATCTGGGATCCCATAATGTTAGCATGTCACAAATTCTTGGATTTGACTCTATCAATCTTTTACTATCAACATTTATTTTCAAGCTTCATGATCCATCTGAAATAGCTAAAAAGGGAATTTAAAATGGGTGTGCATGAATTTCAGAGGAAATTAAATGAAACTAGAGAAAATCTTTCATTGTTTCATAGATATTGTCATATTTAAAAATCTTGTATACAATTATACTCCCAAGGATTCTGGATTCAATTGTGCTTATCTTTCTAAAATAATGCTTTAGATCATTCTTTATGATCAGTCATAAAGGTAATGAATTAGAAACCTTGAGGCACATTAACATAGAAAGTGAAAACTTAATTTTTATCATCATATAATTGTTTCACTATGAGCTTTACCTTCGAGCTCATAGAAAGGGGAGTTGAATGAAACTGAGGGTAGCTACTTGTTTTGTCCCACTTCTCACTATTTTAATCTTCCTAACACACTCATTTTTAGCCAAGCATAACCAGACATCATATTTTTATTTATCTCTTATAGCACTAGTTTCTATTCAAGCTTTTCATCTAAGAAAGGAAGAAGGAGAAAATGAATTCAAAGGATTTGATGAGGGAAGAGGATTCAAAGAAGAAGCTCTCATCTTTATCATTTAATGATGTGGCACTTGGATTCTTCTCCTCGTGTAAACATCAATCTCAGTTTGAAGTTGAAGAAGCCCTTGACCTTCATTGCAAAAGAAGAGAATAATCAGAGGAGTCACTAAGACATGTTATGTATCTCAGTTGTTGGGGTTTTAATTAATTATTTTCTTTCTCTACAATATGAGAAATAAAAAGCTTTGCAACAGATGTATATGTGGAATATATTAAATTTCCATGGCTCCAACTATAGAGCCAATTGAATTGTAAAATAGATCCTAATTTGGGTCATCTTTTAACTTTCTTATAATTGTGTAAAACATTAATCTATTAAAGAGCCTGCTACATCCTATTTATTAATGCTCATAATTTTAATAAAATGGAGTTTTATAATGAAAATTCAAGTGTTCTAAAAATCACTTAATTACTTTTATGATAGTTGGTCGAGTAATTCTTTTTCTCTTAGTTAAATTCATTCTGCTATACTATTTCTCCATCATTGGCAGGTGAAACTTGCTAGTTTCCTTCTTCTTCATCCTTTTCTAACAAAATGCCTTCCACACATGTATTTTTAGGCATCATCATCATGGGTTGGTTCTGTGATCAAATCATTTTGTCCTACATTTTCAAATTTTGAGTTTCCACAAGCAATAGATTGATCACCATTATTTAGTTATCAGACATAATTGTCTTTTTAATTGTGGAAACCAAATTCCTTTTTTAAGATTATTATTTGTTGCAATGACATCTGTATCTAAAAGAAGCAAAAATATCAATTCACTTTACTAACAGATTAATTTTTTTAAGAAAGAGTTAATTTTAGATTGTCTAGGAATTTACTTCTAATTTTTGGTTTTGGATAAATGGATTTCAGGTACATGATATCCTCACATATTGGTGAAGTTGTCTCAATATTATTAATTGTAAAATTATGTATGCCAAAGGGCTTGATACCTGTCAAGATTTTGTGGATAAACTTGGTGACTGATGGGCCATCTGCAACAGCTTTGGGTTTCAATCCACTAGATGTGGACATAATGAAGAAACCCCCTCAAAGTAGTGACGATTCTCTAATTAATGCATGGGTGTTGTTCTAGTACTTGGTATTTTCTTCTCTCAATACTCTGTCAATCAAATTATTTTTATTGTTAAACCAAAGGTGGCATAATATAATAGTAAAAACTAATTTTGATTGCACATCTTTATTTTGTAGGTTATTGGTCTTTATGTTGGTGTAGCTATAGTTGGTATTTTTTCTATATGGTATACCCATGGAATATTTTTGGGCATAGGTTTATTGGAGGATGGTCATACTCTTGTGAGCTGGACTAGTGCTCTTCTTGGGAAGGTTTTGCTATGTCTCCCTTCAAGGCAGGAACACAAGTTTTTTCCTTTGATAGCAATCCATGTGATTACTTCTCAACTGGAAAAGTTAAAGCTATGACACTTTCCTTGACTATGCTGGTTGGAATTGAGATGTTCAATTCGTTAAATGCATTATCGGAAGATGGAAGCCTTCTTGCCATGCTGATGTACTATATTTTTTTAATAGGTGAGACATGATTCTATAGTCACATATTCATTCGAAGCATGTAATGAGGAATATACACAAGCTCCTAGTGATAGAGATACAACATCTTCCTCAACATCTTACTATGGTAGCTTGCTTTAGCTCTGACTAGTCTGTTACATAGCTTCCAACTGGTCAAAGATAGATCTGCAAAACTTTGAGGTAAACTTTATAATCAGTTTAGATTGGAATAATATAAAATCATTGACATTTATTTATATGGCACCTATTGGTAGAATAGAAATTGTTCTCCAAATTACATCTTTTTCCACATAGAATAGTTAAAATAAAACTTGATGGTGCAAAGAACAATGGGAAAAATAGTAAAGAGTTTTTCTTGCTAAACAGATGATTTTAGCTGTAAGATGGCCCATTTTAACATTAATCTTATGCAATTTTAATCTTATGTAATTTTAATGTGATCGATATCCTTCTATAAGATGATTATTGTTCTCATCATTGGCTTTGAGTCAATGTGTTGCACCATATAACAAACTTTTTCTTGATGTTGCATATAAACTTTGCCAATAAGTAAATGTGTTCAACATTTTTCAAGATCTTGGCACTTGAGCTGCAGTATCTAGTCTAAGTGTTTCAAGTTCTTGTACCATAATTTTTTATCCATTCAATTACATGTCATGTGTTTTTGCAAGGATCCAGACTAGTTTAAGCCTTCATTAGGAGAACATGTTCATTTCAAAGGATCAAATGCGTACAAGGTTCACATTTCAGGTATCAGTTATGATTTCATTCTACTCTCTTTTACATTTATTAATGATATAAATCATTTTTAGGATTGATATGGTTTCCATTTTTGTTTTCTAATTGATATGGTTTACATTTTTGTTTTAGGAAGACTTTTGTATCAATATTTTAGATGATATTTCATAATCTATCTTCTACATTAACCAAGATCACATATCAATTGAGCCTCTACAATTTATTTTCATCTAGAGACAATTCTAACACTTTGTGAACATTATGTTATGGTAGAAGAAAACAACAAGGACACTCTTGGAATCATCTGAAAGGAGCCATGGGGACAATTCAAAGCAATATGCTTCTCTAAGTAAAAATAAAGAAGCCGGTAAAAGGGATGAAGCTTCCTTCTAAGGGGCAAAAACACCTTCCACTCCACGTAAATCACACAACTTCTCAACATCAAGGTCTTCCATATTTCAGTTAAATGAAATTGATCTCTCTAACCTTGTTGATATGGACTATGGTAAAGTGTTTGATATGTAATTGTATGATGGAATAGAGAAAATCTAGAGCACCACTATAACTTATAATATAGAGGGATGGTGATAGTAGTTAGTTGGAGGTCGGTTTCGACATTCCATCCATCCATTTTTGGGTACATGTTGATAATGTCATTTGGTTGTTGTTATTGATCAACATAATAGTTCTATTCACATTATATATCAAGTAAATAAATGGCTTGACATTACTTAAACTTTTCATGCTATCCATTTCTTTATATAATCAAAAGGCTTGAAATGTGGCAAAATGTTCACAATTAAATGAGGACAATCCCTGTGGAAATTAACTAAACTTAGTTGAATTGTACAGTAATAAGTCATGTTATGTGTACCTCGTATGTTCAAAACATGAAAATGAGTCTTTTTATCAGATGTTTATCTTTTAGTGGGCCCTATCAACCATGGACTACCTTCACACAATGTACATGGTTTGTCTCAATCATATAACTAATTATATATTCTTCATATTAGTTATTGTCGATGTTTTTCAGGCATTCTATAAAATAGTTCACATGCCTTATGTATGAATGACATTCTGCATGCATCCTTTACTCTCTCTCATCTGGATGATGATGGATTATGTAGAGTAATCTGAAACCATGATGCTAAAAAACATACACAAGAAAATCCAAAATGAACTTGCACTACAAATGGATTGTGCAAATCTGATATTGGTAATTTTGCATGCATGTCTACCAGGACAATCACAACTTAAACATATATTTGTCCTAGTAGACATGCATGCAAAATTAACAATATCATATTTCCACAATCCATTTGTAATGCAAGTTCATTTTGGATTTGATTGTGTGTGTTTTTTAGCATCATGGTTTCAAATCACTCTGCATAATCCATCATCAGTCAGATTAGAGAGTGCAGGATGCATGCAAAATGTCATCTCATACACAAGGCATGTGAACTATTTTATACAATGCCTAAAAAAAAATTTACACCTAGGTGTTGGTCGAAATTTCCACCTTCATTGGTCAAAATTTCCACCAACACCTAAATTTTTTTCTACCTTTTTTGGTCAAAATTTCTACCTTCATTGGTCGAAACTTTCTACCTTCATTGGTCAAAATTTTTTCCTACCTTTGTTGGTCGAAACTTTCGACCTTCATTGGTCAAAATTTCCATCAACACCTGAATTTTTTCTACCTTTGTTTGTCAAAATTTCTACCTTCATTGGTCAAAACTTTCTACCTTCATTGGTCAAAATTTCCACCAACGCCTAAATTTTTTCCTACCTTTGTTGGTCAAAATTTCTACCTTCATTGGTCAAAAATTTCTACCTTCATTGGTCAAAATTTCCGCCAATGCCTAAATTTTTTCTTACCTTTGTTGGTCAAAATTTCTACCTTCATTGGTTGAAACTTTCTATCTTCATTGGTCAAAATTTTGACCAATTCCTGATTGAACTTGGACAATGGATTTGGAAGGTTTTCAACCAATAGATTTGTCAAAATTTTGACCAACGAGTATGTTGGTCAAAATTTTGATGAGAAAAATTTTGACCAATGGGTTGGTCGAATTTGGTCAAAAGTTGGTAAAAAATTGGGTCAAAATTTTGACCAATAAAGGTTAAGAAATGAACCCAGATGTACTAGTGTAGCTAGACTCTAAGTCGACCCAAATGAAAATAGGTTATTCCTCATAATGGGAATTGACCTAAGGAAAAGCTACTAGAAATTAAATTCAATAAGGTTTAAAGCTCAAAAACCCAAAATCACAGAAAATCACTTAACAACTTTTGTGAAAATGTGAAGCTCTAAATGCACAGACACACTCACTAGTCTAATCACATAATGCAGATGAATTTGGATTTAATAATCACTAAAAGGTTTAATTTAAACACTTAAAATAAGGATACATCGACCATTTAAGGATGACATTGGTAAAATATGAATAACTGAATCACTAACTCCATGTGTCACTGCTAGGGATATAAATCCTGCACACTAAGACACATGATCAAGTGTAATTACATATAATAACACAATCAAAGAAATAAATACATTAAATAAATAATTTAACCATTTATTCAATTATATCTAAATAATCCATTTACATCACTCAAATTCACATAAAGCATAGAGATACAAGAATGAAGTAAATAACTATAGCATAAAATCCATCACATAACAAAATTAGAGATATGTCCAAATACTAGATAACTAGATATCATCATAGACCTATTGTCATCTCAAAATGACATCAACATGAAAATATGATAAATTAAATAGTATTGTAGTATGGCATTTGTGGCACTGAAATCAAAGTATAACATCTGACCCTTAGGTAATCTCTAGGTACATATAATAAGAGTATCAAGTATCTCTCAAATCAAAATGGGTAAGATATAGACTACAAATGTGAGAGGTACTACACAATATGAACAAGAATTCTATAAGAAACGATAACAATAGTGACAATTAGAAAGACAACATAAAAGAACAATTAGAAGAACTCAAACAAGCATTTTTCAAAGCTAAAGATCCATCAAGTTCACATGTAGTGTTGGAAGAATAGTCAAATCAAGCACTTGAAGGAAAATTAAAATTAGTTGTAGTGATTCATTCATCTTATTTGAATTAAGTACTTTTATAAGTGGTCGAGCATCAGAAGTGTAGACAAGATGTTAGAGAGAAATTTAAGATATGCGTTATTAATATAAGGTAGAATATAATTTGTAGAAGTTGTGATTAAGTGCACAAGTATTTTGGAACTTGTATGTAAGTGAGTGAAGGAAATAAAGTTTCTTGATAATAAAAAATAACATTTTGGTGATTGTGTACTTGTACAATTAATGTAGTGATGAATTGAAAGTGATTTAAGGGTCAAAATTGAGTCATTGAGTACCATTCAATCATGCAAGAAATAAAGGAGAGATTTTTGAGCTAATTTTAAGGAAATTTTGAAAAAACAAATTGAAGTACAAACTAAAGAAAATCCTATTTCTATGAAAACAAGGTATTTATCATGTGTGTACCCAATGTTTAAAGTATTAATTCAAAAAATGATAAATCCCATAGTATGTGATGTGAGTGAGAGGCCTAGAAACAAGTTTAAGAAACACCCACATATATCTTTGGAAGATGATCACCTAGGAGACTTTTCACAAGTTCCACACAATGTATTACACATTCAGGACATCAAAACATACATTCATTGCAAATTTGAGAGCATTGGTGGCAACAACGATCATAAGGATTTAGACCTATTTTATATTAGTGATTTGTTTTTGAAACAAGGGTTTGACCATTTGAATGATTTGAACTTAGTCAAGCATATGTTTTACATAGACTTTGATAATCATGAGTGGAGTAGAACATTTTAAGAAGAATTTGTGAGGACATGTTTTGGGTTGGTGAAATCCCTATTGTGATTAATAATAAGTTTATCCACAAGCTTATTGGTTTGAGAAATGAAGGTTGTAACCTAATGAATGAGAAGAATGTAATGAAACTAGTTGAGACTAACCTCAACACTAAATTTGATGGTATAAACATGAGATTGGACCTAATAATCAAGACAAAAGTAAGGCTTATTAGAAAAATCATTGGATACAAGATAAACTATAGCTCTAGAATAAACTTAGTTCATGCTAGATTCATCCATGCAGCTTACTTGATGGTTGTGAAGAGAGAATAAGTAAATATGTGTGAAATTTTAAGGCAATAACTATTCGACAACATTGACAGATTGAAGAAGATAAATAATGTGGTATTTACATTTGAATCATTGTTGATATGTCTATTCTTCCAAGTGATCAAAATTTTCCCTGCCATGCTTGACCATGAATGAGATAGTGATGAGTGCACTATGAGCATGGTAACCCATTACTATAGGAGGAAAATAGAAGATAGAATGACTAGTGATATTATAAGAATGATGAAAATTTTTCAATCAGACATGAAGCACAAATTCATAATCCTACCATCATTTTTTGAGCAATACAAGAATGGAATTTTCTTTATGGTAGAAATTGATATTACTTATATGGAAGTAGTTGAACCTAGAGTCAAATTTCTTGATCCTATGGGATATGAAATGACTAAGGAACTAATAGAAGGATATACAAAGATAATCTTGGATTTTGAAAGAGACAAGGAGTGTACTAGATAGGGCACCTATGAGGAGAAAGTTAAGGAAGTTCACCATGAACTTCATAGAAAGAAAATCAAGAAGAAAGTTGAGAAAAATATTGATGCAGTTTTCAAATAATTTGGAATGACAAGAGAGAAATACAGAGAAGAAATGGGAATTTCTATGGAGATGCAAGAAAGTGGTCAAACTGAGGTATTATGGAAAAATCATTAGCAATTGATGTTGGATTGTCACAAGGTGTCATGATAGTTGGACCATTGGCAAGTGCACTATATCCAACAATATCACAAGTGAAACCAAAGGTTGCACCATTAGCACAAAAAAAGAATGATGAAGAAGAAGTTAGTATCATAAAAGTTCAAACAGTTACCCTACCTAATGCTAGGAGGTCTATGAGGTTAACTTAGGTCAAGAAAGAGAAAGTAGAGTCTCCTTCAAAGAAAAGGACAAAACAAATGTCAAGTGGACCAAGTCAAAGGAGGAAACCCCTACAAGTAGTTGAGTTTGGTGTTCATTAGAAGAAGAAGAACCTAAGGTAAGACAAGTAGAGAAGGAAATAGAAGAGACAAAGACACCATCAAGTAAAAGGCCTTGGAAACGAAAGGTTGAAACTTTAAATGTTGCAATTATAGATAATAGTAACTTTGTATAGCTAAATAAGTTTTATGACTTGTATAAAAACATAGATAGATTACAATTGGAGAAAGCAATTGTGAGACACATAATTTTGATAACTAAAAGATTTAAGGATATTCAGAAGTGGATACCAAAATATTTGTATAATAGTCTGGCCAATAGAAAGAGAAGGGTTGTTGAAAAGGATAAGGGAATTAGAGAGAATCAAATAAGAAAGTTGTGTGAAGTAAATAGTGATGAACACCTTGATAAAATAATGAATGGTATTGAGCCCATGTTAAGGAATAAGAGAAGAGTGGTATTATTGATAGGTGGAAACTATGAAGAAGTAAACAAGGAAACTAAACAAGCAATTGTCAAGATCATAACCTCCATGCCTAGTTTGAACAAATAAGTAAGACTATAGGGGGAGCACTCCCTATAGTGGTAGAAAAGAAATCACTGCATGAGTCTGCAGAATCAATAGCAAGCTTATGCTTACTAGATACATCTTTAGTACTAGTACTAGTAGTAATAATAGTGGTAGAGGTTGGGAAGGATATAATAATGAAAAAATCAACACCATTGGTAACCATTATTATTTATACCATGTAAGTGGATAGTACAAGGATTACACTTGATAAAGAAGAAGAGGATCCTTTTAAGGATTATGGGAAATTTGTTATTGGTAATTTTCTCAGCCACACCACCCCTAAAGATGAAAAAGAGATAAAGAGAAAGGAAGAGGAGGAAGGAAAAAGGAAAGAAGAAAGAAAGAAAAGGAAAGAAGAAGACAAGCTAAAAGATGAAAGAAAGTTAGAAGAAGAGAGAAATAATAAATTGGAAGAAGAAAAGAAAAAGAGAAAGGAAGAAGAAGAAGGTAGAGACATAACATAAGTGAAAAGAAAGAAGGAAGAAGAAAAAAAGAAAAATTAGGAAGATAACAAGGCAAGTGTACCTAGTTCTTCTAGGACACCCCTTCCATTAGCAGTTCTTACTAGATCAGATGATGATGATCAAACTGAATTGATCTCATTACTTAGCAAGATAATTGAGAAGATCAAGATAGTAAAGACTTTGCAGAGTTCACTGATCAAAGTAATAGATAGATTACAAAACACAATATTAGTGAGAATGATAGAACCAAACTCATATGAAAATGCACAAATTGTTATTCAAGCTTTTGGTACAAAATTTATAATTTTTTAAAGATATAGCAACAATCAAGGCACAAACCTTGCATGATGTAGAGTTATTAAGGAAAGTCTATAACAACATCAGAAATGATTTACAAATGCAGGATGCTTGCATCAAGGAATTGAGAATATGTTTGGAAGAAGGAAGGAAATTTTATGGATAGTGCATCCTAGCATAAAATCACATCATGGATATAAATTATGAACTAAATGCAAAAATGACCGAGTTGCAAGTTTTGGCAAGTAAGTTATAACAACCATATACAAGGATTGAAGATCTTGAGGTAGCTATAGCACAAATTCATTATGGAATCAAGATCATTGAATTATGGAAGGAAAGAGAGATAAAGATGTTCTCTTTTTTAAGAGAACATCTAACTTTGAAGATTAGCAATGTTTAAAAGTGTCTTGATGAATTCCTTGTAGTAGAGACATCTTATGAGAGGTTTGTATATTCTAATATAAATGCACTAGAAGTGGCATCCTATAGTTTATGTGCACTAATAAGAATATGAAAGGCATTCAAGGACACTTGGAAGAGAGATTTTGAAAGTCTAAAGTCCAAATTTATAGACTATGTTTCCATAATATTTAACTCTACATAAAGGGAATGTAATACAATTTTGACTTTGTATATAAATTTTGGCACCTTTTTCATTGATGTCAAAGGGGAAGTGATAAGGAAAATTGTATATGTGTGTGTGTGTATAGATATATATACATATATGTCTATATATAAACATAAATATAATATGTTTATATATAGACATATATCTATACACACACACACACACACACACACACACACACACACACACACATATACATACGTATGTATACATATATATACATATATGTGTGTGCGTGTACATGTATATCTATATATGTATATTTATATCTATATATTTATATGTATATGTATATGTGTGTGTGTGTGTGTGTGTGTGTATAAGGAAGAGATTAGGTAAGGGGAAGTACATGTATAAGTTAGTATTATAACCAAAGGGGGAGTTATAGTGTAATTAGGAGATATAAGGAAAGATGGTAAATTTTTAATAATCCACAGTTTTGAAATTTTGCGAAGGCCAATTTCAAAAAGTTCTGTTTTAGCATGTTGCCTATTTTTCCATAAATTGTCATCAATGCCAAAGGGGGCTATTGTTGAAAACATGGATAGGTTAGAATATTTTATGTTTTCATTTATGGAAGCATATCATCTATGTGAAGAGAGAATCTAAGTATCAATTAGTTTATCTAGAAGAATAGATAGACTTTTGATCAGTGTAGTTTACAGAGACAAAATTGACATGTGTGAAGTTAGGTATGGATACCTGAGATATTCATGGTAGCATGTTCAAATCCACATGTCAGTATAGATAGTATAGAAAGAGTTATGAATAAATTTCTTGACATATCATTCATGTTTGCTATTAGTGACACACACTTATTCAGATTGTATGTAGTTATCAAGCTCATTATATAGTGAATAGTGTTTGCCAAGCATTTTATTTATCACCAAGCTTTGCACTTGCTACCAAGTCCTTTGGATAAATCCCAGTGGTTACCAAGCAGTTGCAGTTATAGTGAAGATCAGTAGTGTAAACCTTGCATCTCAGTGTATACCAAGTTTACTAGTGCAAACCAAGCTATGGAGTGTTCACTAAGTTCATAGTTTACATGATGAGAGTCCACAAAGTGACCCAATTTATATTGAACTCGAGGTGATATCGTTTACTGATCTATCCAATGGTAAATAAGTGATTCAATTTATATGACGAGTTTCATAGTATCTACCAAGTCACCAATGTAGATTGAGTTCAAGACTACTTGGAAATGATCAGTATGGACTGAGCTTCTACATCTATCGAGTGCATGACAATGCCAAGCATTGATAGTGGATGTCAAGCATCATAAATTCACTGAGTCAGTCTTCAAAACCTGAGTGTCTTCATGTGGGTTGACTTTGTAATATTTGTGTAAACTTGTATTGTGGCCAACTTTGTAATTTGTATAATTGGATTGGTATATATGTAATGACTTGTATTATATCCAAGTGTGTAAGGAATGTGAATGTGAATGCAATGTAATAAAATATAATAAGAGAAGAGAAGAAAGAGAAAATTACAAAGACTACAATAGTATAAGGAGAAACAAAAAGATATCTATCATAGCAAGGTGATTAGTACATAAAAGAATCTCATTTAGTAAACCATGTTGCAAATTAGAGATCAGCTATTGCTTCATCCTAACAGGTGGGTCAATCAAATCCTTTAGTGAGATAGACCTAACAATCTTTTTTAAATCTCTTTACCAAGTGCATACTTCATTGTATGTTTGTAAATCCTTTCACAAGGTGGACCTAGCTGTCCTTATTACTTCTAACAGGGAAGATCATCAGAAGTGATCAATGTAAGCCTTAGTAGGCCAACTTTATACTGCAATACTAAAGCTTGTGGGTATCATCCCCACCCTAGTTTTACTTTCTATTTCAAAGATTTTTGGGTCACTAAATCTTTGTGTCACAGTGTTATGAATGCTTTCATGTTTTTAGTTTCTTATTCATGTAATTATATCATATTATATGTGAAGAATTAAATGCTAATTGGACTATTGGATAAAGAGTTAAATTGTTGAAGTTTTAGAAGTTACCAATTCACCCCTCCCTTCTCAGTAACTTAGTATATTCTAGAATATTTTCAACAATTGGTATTAGAGCTTTGTGGTTCTTAAGAGAAAGTTTAACAGCTTGAGCAAAGATCAAGGCCATGGAGATGTTCAGACTTGGCAAAGCTATTGATTATGAGAAGCTAGATTTGGAAATGGCTAGAGCACAACTCAAGAAAGCGAAGGATCAACTCTCTCAATCCCTAAAAAGAAGAAAAGAACTTGCAATTCAAATGAATGATCATCTCTACATTGAAGAAAGAATTGAAAACCTTGATTCAAGAAATTCAGATGAAGCAAATGAAGCAATCAAAGAGCTCCTAGAAAATAATGGTTCCCTACAAGAAGAAGTAAGAAAACTTAGAAGAGAACAATGAATTTAGTCAGTAAGGCTATGTGAAATCATGGAGCAGAAAAACAAGATAAAAGAAGAGATAAATGGAAGGAACAATATAATCCATAACCAATCTCTTCAACAAGAAGACCTTATTGATCAACTCTCCAATGTTAATGAGGAAATCACAAGCCTAAGATTTGAAAATGAAATATTATGAAATGATCTAAATTCTGAAAGGAAAATCAATGAAAGATTATGAAATGATTTAAACTCTGAAAGACAAATCAATGAAAGAATGATGAAATCCCAAGTAGACATGACTCAATTGAATGAGAAAAATATCTATATACAAAAAAGAAAAGTAGGAATTGGATATATAGAAGAAGGAGAATCATCCAAGAAATGAGCTCAAAAGAATCAAAGACCTACTTGCAATCACTATGGTAAGATAGGTCATACATCAAACAAATATGGGAGCAATGGAAAAGAAAAATTCAATAGATAGTACTAAAATTTAATCAGCATGGTCATAAGGCTAATGAATGCAAAGAGAAACCAAGATTTGAAAGAAAATGTCATAAACATAAGAAATATGGACACAAGTCATTAGAATGCAAAACCAAGATGTTAAATCCAACAGAGCAGATTGTGAAAGAAATATTTGGTTGGTAGATGTCATTATTGTGAAAAATTTGGACACATTGGTATGAATTGTGTAAAGAATCATTTGAGGAAAAGAGATTGTCATGTCCCCTTTTCAAATAATTAAAAATAATAATCTTTTCTAAGGCAGGCAAGCCCAAAAAGGTGAAGTTTCAAAAAAAAGGGGATAATCTTTGGAAGCTAATGGATTAATAAATGAAAATTATTATTAAAATATGTTTTATTAACCCCTCTTGGATGTGATTTAGGGTTATGCCCTCTTTTAAGGAGTTTGGAGGCATTTTGGGCTCATTCCAAAACACGATTTTTGTGCATTGCTTTGTTGTTCTTCGGAGGCTACCAAACCTGTGAAGAAGGAGACCCAAGAATGGGAGTTTGTAGGTTTTTAGAAAGGCTAAGTATGGGAGTTTGAAGCCATTCCATGTACATGCTCATGCAGAGTTTTTCTTTGTGCTGAACAGTGCAGATTTGTGGGTTTTCGGGTATATTTTTTGTAAGAGTTTGGTGTTTCCGGTTGAGTATTTCATATCAGTTTGGGTTGATGCTGTATATCAAACTTTTAAATGTTAAAATAGAGCTGAATATATTTATTTGGATATGATTATACTTCTATGATAGATTATTATGTTTTTGTGGTGATTTCGGGCTATTTTGTGCTATTTTTGAGAGCCCGATGAGCATTGTTTTTGTCCTCCGTTTGGGAGCTATTGTGTGCATGTCATACAGATCTAGAAATATCATTTTATAGGCTGTTATGCTGCTCAAATTTTTATAAAAATTTCCACTTTCAGATTTATTAATAATAGGTGAAGCTGTGAAGCTTTTGGCACTATTTCTGGCATACCCGATTTGGGGTTTATTGAGAAATTGGTGGATCTTTGAAATATTGGTTGTTTGATTTTAAAGATCTGATTTGAGGCTTGAAATATCATATTAAATTAGAGAAAGGGATATTTAAGTGGTATCAGAGCTATGATCTTGCCAACCTGAGGGTTTGTAGAAGTTTGCATGTCAGTTTTGACAACTACCCAAATCTTGCATGTCATAATTTATGGTTGCATGTTGCTTCTAATCAGCTGCATGTCAAAATCTATGGTTGCATGCTACTTCTAATCATTTTCATGTTAGTCCATGGTGAATTTAGTGGTTGCATGTTGCTTCTAATTAGCTACATGTCAAAATCTATGGTTGCATGCTACTTCTAATCAATTGCATGTTAGTTCTTGGTGTTTGAAGAAGTTATAACCTATTAGGGTTACACTCTACTTTATCCAGAATGGATAGGTATAGTACAAAGTCTCAGAGGAAATGATCTTGGACAATTGATATCCAAAGTCAGAATAGTAGAAAGGATGGTTATTTATACATTCGAGATAAACTTAGGAAAATAAGCCACGACATGTCTGAACAGTTGGTTGAGCACCACCATATGATGAAGGACATGTTGTCCGACCCAATTAAGGTGGATAAGTTGACTAGATTTCTTTTTGGAAAATTTTCTCATAGGGTAGGTGACACAATTACTAAGAACTTGCATGAGGATTTTGAGAAACTAGCTTATAGCCAGGCAGAGGTCTCAGATTCTACTCCGCCACAGGAGGTAGTTAGAAAGGATATTACGTAGATTGATAGTAATGGTCAACTTGATACTCAAATTGAGATAATTGTATACAGATCATTAAAGGGTGATATCACAGGTATTCAGGATGGTATAGTTACAATAGGTAGTGACTACAGCATAGTGGTTTTAGATGATGATTATGAGGATGTTGTTGTGCATGATGGTGAGATACCTTGTAGAGATGAGCAAACATTGAGCATTCATGACTTTGCTAAGAAAGAGTACCAGGCATAGTTAGATGCTTCGTCACATGAGGTTGAGGCTGGTAGTACTTCACATGATTTCTCCAACTAGCTGAAAGTGAACAAAGACAATATTGTGACTTCATTATCTCATCATGACAGGTATGTGGAGTTAGTTGGTATTGGTCATATTACTCAAGTGAGGATTTTTCTTGAGTTACCAGCTAATTCTAGTTTACAGATATGGACTCGAGATTGTTATATTGGCATTTTTGATTTAGTTGACTGGAGATCTTTAACACTTTTTGGTAGCAGTGTTTGTTTGGGTGCTATCATGGATTTGATTAGCAGATTGCACGGTGTTGTCTTTTCTTGTGCTAGCAGCTTGTCCGATGTTGGTATTAGTTTTTATACACTGGTGTTGGGCTTTGTTCATATATCCAGTTGACCATACTTGCTGGAATGTGTTGATGATCTTTCATATTGGACAGTGTGTATAGATGAGTCCCAAGATCATATTGGCATTGATGATATCTAGGAGGATGCAGTGGGTAGTTTTGAAGACTTAGTTTCTTTGAGTACAAAGGAGTTGGATAGTAGTGCTACAATTTTTGATACTCCATTTGTTGATATGAGCTTTAGAGTTGATTCACAGGATATGGATGGTAATAATCTAGAGACTAGTAACTTTGAGGATACTTCTTTAGACAGTGCATTAGAGGAGGTTTGTAGGAGACAGTCAAGCCAGTGCCATCATGTGTCTAATTAGTTGAGAGTTAGTGAGCGAGACATTGCTATCGCTTACCAACATTTTGATGCTGCTCATCAATTGTTAGCAATTTATGGATGGGGTTCTCCTACTAGTGATGAG
The DNA here is from genome assembly GCA_028749045.1 of Cupressus sempervirens. NCBI lineage: Eukaryota > Viridiplantae > Streptophyta > Pinopsida > Cupressales > Cupressaceae > Cupressus > Cupressus sempervirens. Next base: position 438,918,906 of record CM053786.1, on the reverse strand, counting down.
CAGGGAGGCAGTTATCTTTCCTTGACAGAGTTCCACTCTTTATGGGAGGCTATCCAGATTCTAAGATAGGATTATATGCAGTTGGTAACCGACAAAGATTATCTTATGGAGTGGGGCAGTACAACATATGATGCATTGTTGGCCAAGGAAGATGAGGTGAGTGAGCTTACTGAGCAGCTTGAGGTGACTTCTAAGATTCTTGAGAGTACACAGTTGGCTTTCAAGGAGTCACAGTTTCATTTGGCTAAGGTGACCATGGAGTTAGAGCAATTATAGTCTTTACTAGATTCTGTACAGTCACAAGCTGTGGTGTCTGATGATCCGAGGATGTCCATGGTCAAGATTGTCAAAGATAGTGGAGATGGGGATGCATCCATCCTTGATACTAACATTGGCATATCAGGTTCATCCCCACTAGAGTTAGGTTCAGTTGAGTTGGGTGCTACAGCAAATTGTTGTGGTATGCCTGACATGGTGGTGACCTCTAGCACTAATGGCACGAAGACTAGAGATGCTATATCAAAGACCATGTGTGATGTTGGTGAGCTGATAGTTGGCATGGTTCCTGCTAGTAATACTACTCCCTTGGCGATGTTTTTAGAGGTAGTAGTCAGTTCCAACTTGGTTAATGATCGATTGCAATTAGTTACATCTGGATTGCAGTCTGAGCCACTAACTAAGATTGGCACATTCTATCAGTATTACATTGTGAGGTATGCTCATCAATTTACCTTTGATGACCATTTTGATGAGATGATGATATAGAGACGTACTTTGGTTCCTAGTGCTTATCATCAGTTATGGGATAGTTTAAGGCCTTGGGATGAGAGTTGTGATGGGCATGACATGGTGATAGGTTCTACAGTTGATAGCTTGATAATACATGACTTAGAGCAGGAGTTTCGGAGTGATGCTTCAGTGGGTGTTGTTATTGATTCTACTCCTTTGGCTATGACATCTCCTGACTTAGTTGGTGATCAGTCACAATGGGTTGTATCACTTGTTCATGCTGAGCTATTGACTGAGGTTGGTTTTTTATCAACATTATATTGCAATGTATGTACATTAGTTAGCATTTGATCCTTGTGTTGAGGAGTTGATGGCAGGAAAATTTGGTTTGGGTTCCAATTCTTGTTGTTTATCTTGTGATAGTTTTTCACCATCAGAGGTGCATGGGAGTTATGGTTATGAGATAGTGGTTGGTGATCTACAGAGTTGTGTTGACTGTAAGAGTTGTATAGTATGTGGATTCTCCATACTTGGCACAGTTTCATTCAGGAGCATTCACCATTGTTGCAAAGTTGGATTGTACATTCCGTATAGGCCAGTGGAATGCATTGATGGTATTTACTGTGTTGGTAGTTTGATTTTCCCACTTTACTTGGGTTTTGATGTTCTAAGATTTTGTGTCTCGTGGGTTTCTGACTATGGAAGTTGTGACTTTGGAGTTTGGTTGAGCAGTAATTGTCAGTTTGATTATGGATTCCTCTTGGTTATATTACAGAGGATATTGCAGGAGCCTGTGTTAATTGACAATAGTATAGTTCATGACTACATTTGGGATCCTGGTGGATTGATTGGTTTATTGTTTAGCCATTGCTAGAGGACAAGCAATATTTGGAAGGGGAGGACTTGTCATGTCCCCTTTTCAAATAATTAAAAATAATAATCTTTTCTAAGGCAGGCAGGCCCAAAAAGGTGAAGCTTCAAAAAAAGGGGATAATCTTTGAAATCTAATGGACTAATAAATGAAAATTATTATTAAAATATGTTTTATTAATCCCTCTTCAACATGAGTTAGGGTTATTCCATCTTTTAAGGAGTTTGGAGGCATTTTGGGCTCATTCCAGAACTTGATTTTTGCGCATTGCTTTGTTGTTCTTCAGAGGCTGCCAAACCTGTGAAGAAGGAGACCCAATAATGGGAGTTTTTAGGTTTCTAAGAAGGCTAAGGATGGGAATTTGAAGCTATTCCATGTGCATGCTCATGCAGAGTTTGCCTTTGTGCTGAACAGTGCAGATTTGTGGGTTTTCGGGTATATTTTTTGTAAGAGTTTGGTGTTTCCGGTTGAGTATTTCATATCAGTTTGGGTTACTACTGTATATCAAAATTTTAAATGTTAAAATAGAGCTGAATATATTTATTTTTATATGATTATACTTCTGTGATAGATTATTAAGTTTTTGTGGTGATTCTGGGCTATTTTGTGCTATTTTCAGGAGCCCGATGAGCATTGTTTTTGTCCTCCGTTTGGGAGCTATTGTGTGGATGTCATACAGATCTGGAAATATCATTTTATAGGATGTTATTCTGCTAAAATTTCTATTAAAATTTCCACTTTCAAATTTATTAATAATAGGTGAAGCTGTGAAGCTTTTGGCACTATTTCTGGCATACCCGATTTGGGGTTTATTGAGAAATTGGTGGATCATTGAAATATTGGTTGTTTGATTTTAAAGATCTGATTTGAGGCTTGAAATATCATATTAAATTAGATAAAGGTACATTTCAGAGATACTATTAAATATTTTTCATTTATACTCAACTCGGTCATCTTTCTGAGAACTACATGAATACTGGTAGAATTGAAGAAGAGAAGAAGGCAAAAGTTGATAACATCTAAAAATAGATGAGACAATAATGGGTTCCAAAGTCTATCGAGGATACAAGTCCAAGAAACGGTGATCAAGTTACTCAAGGATTGGGTGACTCTACCATTTCCACTTAAGTTCTCAAGGAATAACTTGAACTAGGCTATCGAAGAAGACATCCAAAACAGTTCTAGATTGAAGGATCAAATGATTGAAATCTATATTCAAGATATAAAGGGATCACTGAGTACAAGTGTCTACAGAGTTACCTTTTCTACCAAGTGAAGTTGGCTCATAGACTTTACTGAGTGAGGTCATGAGTAATGAAGATGCATATGGCTACCTAGTCATGAAGAACTCACTAAGTGGTCAATGCAAAGTAGTGGATGACAGTCTATCGACATGGTGTCAATCAACCTACCTTTTTTATTGAGCATTTATAGAAATTTTTTAACAAAATGTATGAAATCAAAGTCATTTCTTACCATGAAATTCTTGAGCTATTGCGAAGTGAAATCTTCAAAGCATTCAAGCAATTTGCACAAATTATCAATGAAAGATTTTGAATTCTCTCAAAACCTTACTAAGCAAAGATGACATCTAGCAGTAGCAAGGCAAAGTGAGGATCTAACATGTTGTTTCATGGAGTGGTATGGAAGGAACTAGATTTCAAACTCACTCCTACATTCGTGAAAATCCTAGATCCAAGTGTAGTGCAATCTCAAATCCCTCCAAAAATACTATTGATCAATGATATTCACACTCATTTGAAATGTGTTATACAAGAGATTGGTACTTTGGAAATGGATGATGCCCTAGATAAGTTATGTGTGAATGGAGTTTTGAAACCTGAGCACCAATACCTATTTGAGGCTTCACCCTAACCCATCATAGCATGGATATTTTATTTACATTATGATATTTGAGACCTTAATATTTTGATAGTTATTCAAGACTTAGATGGATAGTGGATTGCTTTATCTATTGATTTTTGATATTCTAGTGGTGTTTTACATTGTTATATGCACTAAGAACCTATTATTATGTAATAAATGTTCAAACATATATGGATGCAACTTTATGACATGATATTATAAAATTTTAATGCAAAGTGAAATATTAATTTGATTACAATGATTTCTAATTTATAGATAAATGTTAATTTGATTATGATGCTTAATGACATGCAAATGAATGGTTAGGATATGTAGATAGATGTTAATTTGATAATGATGACTTATGACATGCAGATCCTAATATTTTAACATTTCGAATGGAATAATTGAAAAGTCTAGGAAAGGAAATCTAATTTGAATTATGTTAATATGGATATTATTATTATATACACTTATGTTGTATATGTTTATTCGACTCCTTGGACTACTGATGCTCGAGTTTGATGTATAGGAAGAGGAACCATGGAATTTAAAAGGGAAACAAGGTATAGACACATGTTTATATGACTCTACCAAGGTGAATCTTTATAAGATTCATAAACTTTATTGTGATGTGTTTATTCTTTAATTGTGAGATGTATGTGTGTTGCATGTATTTCATGTGTAGATCCTAAATGTGTCATGTGTGATGTGTAGTGTATCTTGTGTGTCACTTGACACTTGTACTCATTATGTGATGAAATGTTCTTTGATGATGGATCATGTGGCCACCTTATTTCAAGTTAAATGCCTTAATTGAGAAATTTGATTTATTGCCCTAAATTAGCAAAGGGAACAAGGTTATCACCATGGGAAAATTTGGAATTTGACCTTACCTAGTATTTGGAGGGCCATAAATTAACTCTAAGATGAGTTTGTGACAAAAATAAACCCTACCCATGTTAGTACTTTAAGTCAGGAGGATAATAATGAACTCTAGGGTGCCTAGTAGACCTAGGAGACACCAAAAAAATTATATTCTTTATTGAATACGAAAATGAGAGGGATATATAGGGGCATGGTTAAATTGGAAACTCACTTGGCCACTCTCTGTCTTTAGAGACAACTAGGGTTTGGAGGGAGAGGATAAGGAGCTCTACTACAACTATTTATTTCCATTGCTTGGAGTGAGGTTGGTACCCATGATCCAAGGTGTTCTTCATTGTTGAATGTAGAATAGATATGGTGTTCTTCATTACATGATGAATTTGGTGTATTGTAGATGTGGTTTGTGGGAAAAGATCTTTCATTTCAGTGTTGCATGTCAGAATTTTTGTGCGAATCCTTCATTGAATCTTGCTTTGTTTTCATGTTGTGTGTTTTGTGTAATGGGTGTGAAGAATCACTCACCCTTGGGAGGGAATATATGCTTGGGTGAAGGGGTTATTTGGGCTCACACATGTAGTTGAGGAACTTTCCCATATGTGGAGATAATTTTTATATGCTCAATGGAATGTGTTCTTTTTGCTTACTTGCATTTTGGGAGGTATAAGCAGGTGTGTGGAAGGGAAGATATTGTAAGAAACAAAAGGGAATGTTCATAATGAGAAGATGTGTATATTTTGAATCATAGCTTTGAAAATCCTCCTCTTGGAGAGAGCACATCTCCGCCCTATACTTGATTCAATTGTTGAATCTTTGTGCAAGACTTTGAATGGGTTGTCTTGCAATGCATTGTGTTGAGTTGCTATATTGTTGTGTTCATGCATGATATGATAAAGTGGAGTATGCTTCCATTTATGCCTTATTTCCCCAAGCTCATTGGGTGGCCTCCTTGAGGCCTAGGTTGGGAGGTGAGCCTCCATGGTTCCCCAATTATTTTTGTCTTTTTTTTTGCAGGTTTTCACTTGATGAGCTTGGAATCTTGAAGTTCATGTAGTCTATTCTTGCATAGGAGAAGAAGAATATTTATTATTGTATTGGAAATGGATTAATAATCTCCACTTGTTATGTGAAGTAGTTTGTATTGTGGGAGTGTTTTTATTTCTCTCATTCATAAATCCATAGAGAGAGCGAGAGAGATTTGCATACTTTATGTATGAAATGGTCCTTATATTGTGTATAGCTTGATATGGACATTCCATCACCCTTGTTCATGCTTGATATTGTGTTGAAAGTAAATTTTGAAAGGAATGTGGAGAAGAGATTTTGTTGTGTTGATGTTGCCTTAGCAATACATAAATTTAGAATGTGATGAAGGGAAGCATTTGTATTATGATATACCGTAGAAGAAGAATAGAACATTATCATCTTGATATTCTTATCTCCTTAGATTTCATAAGAATAATTTAGTTACATTGATGTTCAATATTTTTTTCAATCAGTTGTAGAATATAAAATAGATAGTTAATGGATATGTAGATGTTTAAATTATGCAATATGGATGTCACTGATGTGTATTGAAAATTTGATGTTCATGGAAATTGATAACAAGAAATTCACATAAGTTCCAAGTAGATTTTTGTTTGAAAATTGCAATAGTTGTTTTGCATTAAGCTTGCATATTAGAATAGAAATCATAATGCATGATGCAATGTTAAACTATTTGCAACTTGAATCTAGACAATCCTAAAGATTACATGAAAAGGATCTAGGCAAATAAGTTAAGTTCAAAAAAAGAAGACTTGTAGATGCATAAACATTCTCTGGAAAATGTATGGACAACAAAAAAAAATCCCCTTCCAAGATACAGTCAATTAAATATTAATAAAAAAATAGAATGATTTTTTTATTGCAAATAATAAATCTAAGTCACTGTGATGAATCCCAAGTTGTAACAAAAAGAAAAGAAAAGAAAAGAAGAAAAAAAAATTTAAAAAAAAAATATATATATATATATATATATATATAAAGTACCCCTTCCTTAAAAGGTGACCAGGGGCATTTATGGGTTGACAGGTTTATAAGTTTTTTTAAAAGATGCATTAAAATCTAAGTAGGAGATGGGTCATTCCCCCACCCACCCCTACCTATCAACTTGTAAAGCGATATATGATTTGTAAAAAGTCAAACTTAATCATTCATATTTTTTCCCTAAATAGGACTTTCCCTAGGCACCTCAAGGTAGGAAAATTTATGAAATGTGGGGGGGGGGGGGGGGGAGCGATGTCTTGTCAACTACTCCCCATTTCCCTTGCTGCACATGTTACCCAAGAAAGGTGGCGTAAAAAGGCATGGGCAACCATGCTTGTAATGGAGTGCAAACTTTTTTTATTTTAAATGCAAGACCTGACAATACTATCTTCTATCCTAGATGCCTATCATGAGAAAGCATAATTTGAAATATTTTACCCACATACACCTAGTTAAGGAGAGGTACACATGGGGTGAAGGGGCTGATCTAGTATAAAAACATATAGTGCATTAATGTAAACATTTGGATTATTATGTAATCACATAGACTAGGATGTATGCATATGTTAGATTTGACAATGGTTGGATTATAGGTAGTATTAAGATAGTATGGTAGGATAGTGTAGATTTATTAAATGTTAAGTGAATTATGCTTGGATAGTAGGTAAATGTATATCTAGATTTTAGTTTATTTGAGCACATTTTAAAAATAGTTTAATAATAATATTATGAGTAATAGTTATATCATGGTTCGTTTGTAGATGTTATAAATATAGTATATTGTAATTATAATTTTTTTAAAATAATTGTTAAAAGTTGAAGGTGTCTCCTTGTTTTTGTTGTTAAATGAAATATATGCATAATAAAGCAATGGTATATTGATTTTTTTTTAAATTTGATTAAATTGATTTAGGGGTTGCAAGTTATGGTTAGAATGTATTTGATTATAGTTGTTAGATAATCTTAAGGGAAATATATATGTATAATATCTAACTAATAAAATATTCATAGAATGATGATAATGATTAAAGGATGTATAATTAGAATAATGTAGATAGTAAAATTATAACATAATAATAATAAAAAAAATTAATAAATAAGTTTAAGTTGATATGGGACATAGAATTAAAAAATGTAAGTTTTCATTTTCAATAAAGAACAATAATATAAGAGTTTGACTTTAGGGAATACTATGTTAATATATATATATATATATATATATATATATATATACACACATGGTCAGCTTCATTTATTTTATTGATACTGCAAGCATGGGTAGATATAGGTCAATTGAGGATTAAGAAGGATGTAGATATATGGTACTAAAAATTCTTTTGACTAACTAATTACATATGGAACTAGTGGAAATGCTTCTATTAAATTAAGATTATTAGGATTTAGTGACAAAATTTTAAAGCAATGATGTATAGTGGATGGACAATAAAATATTGGGGTAAATTTAATAATTCTCCAAACTCTCCTATAGGTAACTAGTAAAGAGGGGGACATGAGCATGTAAAGCTAATACTAATTAGCAAAGTAATTGGAAATAAAATGAAATAATGAAACTATTGAATTGTTGGTCGAAGCCTAGTTTTTGATAAGATAAACAGGTTTTAAGGGATCATGAAACCCATAAGTTTTACGAAAACAACGTTGATAATAAGCAAAAGAAGCCCAGCCAAAACAGAGGTCCAGCGGCTGAAAAAAAAAGCCCGAAGGCCTAGCCCAAAACAAAGGCCCATAGAAAGGCCAGAAAACAAACAAACTAAAACAGACTACAGAAAGCCTGTCCAAAAGCCAAAAGCCAGGAAGACGAAAAGACAAAAGACAAGAAATCTAGTCTTCAGTTATCTTCTCCATTTCCTACATAGTCTAAACTACCTCACCTATCTTTTGTTGCTCCTTTGCTATTTGATCTTGGACCTTCTCCATGCCCTGATCCATACTGGTAAACGTACTATTTGTGGCCTTGTCATCATTCAGCCTGGCCTTATCCCTATTCTGTCCTCCCTCCTCCACCAGCAAGCCCCTGTCCTTAAGTTTACCAGTAAGGGATTGGATGTTGTCATTCATTGAACTCAGGAGAGAAATCATTTGACTTGCCAGGTTGTGGTTGTAGTTTTCAAGATTTCTTAATCTCCTTTCATTTAAGCTTTCTCTATTATCTTGGTCCTCCTAGCTATCATTACCTATCTTATTCTTAATACTTTCCATCTGGGATACCCTTTCTCTAACTTCCTCCAGCTCATGGAAGAGCCATTTGATTGATCTGAAGTTGTCAATCATACTACTGCAGGCATTATTCACAAGGTTCATTGCAGTCTCCCTTGCATTGTCTGAGATGGCCAGGATAGCTGGGTCTATGAGCTCATTGAGCCTAGGCTGCTCCAGGTTGTCCACCAAGATCTGAGGGTTCATAACTTCCCTAAAAATCCCCATAGTAGCAGTCCTCACATTGAAATTTTTCCAGGCCTTTATCCTATTTTTGACCTGCACTTCCCCCTTGTTCTCACTAGTGATGACATTCACTTTTTCCTTCGAAGGAGGCTGAGACTGGAAAGGGGAGAGGGGAAGAGGAATAACATCTGTCCCCTAATTTCTAGTCTCCTCAACTCTCACTACCTCCCTCTTTCATTTTTTGTCAGGTTTCTCCTCTTCCAACTCCTCCTCCAACACTTCGTCAGAATCTTCCGTATCCATTTCCTCCTCCTCCTCCTCAGCATTACCCTCTTTTTCTTGAGCTTGGCCATGATCCCTAGGGCTTTTCCTACTGGGATTTGTAGCTATGGACTATTTCTTGGCTTGACCTTTTTTCTTCTTTCCTGAGTAAACATTCTCCTCCTCTGAGCTAATGCTCTCAATGTCATTGGAGTCAGAAGAAAAGCTAGAGCTGCCTTTGTCAACATCCTCAACTTGAGGAGGGTTTTTGCATATAGACTGAGCTTTGAAATGCTCATGGATGAGGAGCAATAATCCCTCATGCAAAGCAGGGTTAACAGTGGCTTTCTTCTTGAAACTAGAGATTTCCTTATTTATAGAAGTGAGAAGGTAAAAGGGAATGGAAATTCTTTTCTTATGGAAAAAATGATTTAAAATCACAAAATGGTGGGTTCTGACCCGATCAAACCTAGGGTCCAAGGTAACATAATCAATGAGGGAAAATAAAACATACCTCCAAAACTTCTTTATAGTCTCCGTCACATAGAAAGACACTTTCTTTTCCAACTTGTTCATCTTTGCAAAAATTTTCATGAACTCCTTGACTGCATTGGACAAAAGTTTCTTGTCCCTGTAGAATTTGAAACCCTCCATAGGGATACCAGTGACCTCCACAACCACCTCCTCTATGATTTGGAAAGAAACCCCATTCACCTTGATCTTGCCATTGTTCCACGAGTTCACCATGTTGTTGGTGACCTCAGGGTCAAAACCATGGAGTTTCTCAAAAAAATTTGCAACCCTGCCCGTTTCCAATTTTTTCTAGACCTTTTCCATATTCTTCCACTTCTCCACTTCACCCACCGACTCCTTTCTACTCCATTCTCCAGTCATGACGTCCATTTTTTCTTCAACAATTCTCATGAGCCCCAATCTCTACAAATTTTTTCCAGCCAAGATTTTGGCTCTATTTCTATTATTGGGTTCATGATCATTTGCCTCTCTGATACAATAGCAAGTGAAAATGATAACGATCCTCCAAACGTGTTGAAAAGATGGAGAAAATACCTTGAGATTATGAAAACTAAGAAACTTATTATGGCTCGTACCAACATCCATTCTTTCTTTATTAAACATGATTACAGTTAGATTGACCCATACTTCCGTGGATTTTCTCTAGCTCAATTAGTGACTTAGCCTCCATCAAAATATCTTTTCTGGAATGCCACATCATCTCTTTATCTACTCCCACCCCTTTGTTAGCAAACCAGTTAGGAATTGGGTTTACCTCTCTAAACGCATGAGTGATGTGGACCTTCTCAAATTTTGTGAGGGCGGCATGTGTCTCATCAATTATATTTGCAATCAACCACGAGGGAGAGGAGATACCATTAATATTGTTAATTATGTTTTTGGAGTCCCCTTCAAGGAAAAGTTTGGAAAAGCCAGCTTTACCACATTGCACGCGGCTCAAGCTTCAGCCAAATGGTTGGTCTAGGTTCTAAGTAGGAGAGAAAAGGCCACAATCCCCTCCCCAAAACTATTTCTTATAATTCCACCGCTTCCATAGAGGCTAGGTTTTCCCTTAGAAGTGCCATCAAAGTTGGCTTTTGAACATCCTTTTCGGGGTAGAATCCATCTGGCATCCTGTCTTTTGGGATCCTTGTCTTTATCTTTAACCGTCTTCCTGTCCCCTATATCAACTTCTCCTTCCATCACTTGAAGGTTTTCTTTTATGTTTTTCAAAATCTTCCTAGAATTATTGCCAACTCCTCTCTGTCCCTAAAAATTCTGTTGTTCCTTTCCTTCCAGATGCTCCAGTAGAAGTGAGGCAAAAACCAGGCATAATTATCCTGTCGGCTTGCAATTTTACAGAGGCTTTTCCAATGACTGAAAAAGTTGATAAGGTTATCCGACCTGCACAAGAGAATCTCCATTTCCTAATTAAGAGAATTCCACACCTCCCTAGCAAAGTCACATTGAATGAAGATATGATTTCTCGACTCAGACTAGTTTTTACAGAGCGAGCATCTGTTGGGCATAACATGGCCTCTCTTCATGAGATTATCTTGTGTTAGGATTTTGTTCTAAAGGGCCAGCCAATAAAATATGTTGATCTTAGGAGTGAGGCCCATGAGCTAGGCATCTACCCAAGGGGGTTTCTCTTTTAAACCCCAGAGAGAGTTGTAGCTAGAAGCAACAGAATAACTTCCATTGGGATTATCCCTCCAGACCAGCTCATCCTTATTATTACTAGGGATCAAAGCGTTAAGCATAGTCATTATTGGTTTCAAGTCCTTGAAAATGAGGGAAAGGTCTCTCCATTCCTGACCAACCCTATAATTTCTTACTTTAAACCCATATAGCTCCGTGCATTCTTGCACCCATCTCTCAAAAGCTGGGTTGTTAGAAAGTGGGCCTTCGCATAACCACCTGTCAGACCAAAATTGAATATCCTCCCCATTGCCTAGTTTCCAAGAGACCCTTTCCTTAGCTAGGTCCTTGTCCTTCAGGATACCATTCCAAATAGTCAACCCTTTAGGGATGTCCTCATTGAATAAAGTAAAATTAAGAGAGGGTCTTTGAGCTATTTATTTTCCAGAATGTCTCTCCATTCACCAGTGTTATTGAAGATTTTCCAGATTTGTTTTGCAAGAAGCGCCTTATTGAGATGGGTAAGCTTTTTGATGCCCAGACCACCATACCTCTTGGGGAGGTAGACCTTCTCCCAGGCAACAAGAGGGTACCTTTTCTTTCCTTCAAGTCTGGTCCATAGAAAGTTTCTTTGGATTTTCTCCATTTTCTCTGCAAATTTCACAGGAATTCCAAAAAGGCTCAGAGCATAAATGGGAAGGTTCTGAAGAGTGGATTTGACCAGTAAACATTTCCCAGCCTGGCTAAGAGAGGAACCTTTCCATCCAACCATCTTCTTGTTGAATCTATCCAAAATACCATTCCAGAAAGAGTCAAGGAGAGAGGAGCCCAAGGGGAGCCCTAGATAGGATGAAGGGAGAGAGCCCACCCCACAACCAAGGATTCTGGAAATTTTCCTTTGTCTGACTTTAGGGGTGTTAACAAAGAAGGTTGATCTTTTTTTCTAGTTAATCAACTATCCAGTCGCTCTGGAGTAAGTACCCAGAACCTCTTTCAATGTCTTAGCTTCTTTCACAGAAGCTTCCCCCCCCATTATAGTGTCATCCACAAATTGCTGGTGAGTGAAGGGGACATTTATCAAAGAAGGCTTAATCCCTTTATGAATTCCATCAGACTTTTTATGTTCAATAAGCTTCCCAATGCATTCAGCTAAAATAATGAAGAGGATAGGTGATAGGGGGTCTCCTTACCTGAGACCTCTAGAAGGTTTAAAGAAATCAGAGGGGGCTCCATTAATCAGAACAGCAAGAGAGGAGGTAGAAACCAATTGAGAAATGAGTTTACACACTTTATTGTCAAAACCAAAGGCTTGAAGGACCTTCCCAAGAAAGGACCAGTCCACCCGATCATTGGCTTTTGAAAGATCCTGTTTGAGCAACATACCTTCCCGCTTGGAAGCTTCTAAAGAATGAATAACCTCATGAACCATCAACACCGAGTCCAAGATTTGTCTCCCAGGAAAAAAGCCTGATTGTTGCTATGAAATGATCAGATGCATGATTTTAAGCATTCTGGAAGGGAGAACTTTAGAGATGATCTTGTAGAAAGAGTTGCACAAACTGATGGGCCTGAACTTGTCAAAAGAGTCAGCCCTTGGGGATTTAGGGATGAGAACCAAGAAGGTAGAATTTATCTCCTTAAGAATAATTCTAGCTTTGAAGAACTCCTAAACTACCTTAACCACATCCCCCATGGCCACCGGCCAGTACATTTGGAAGAAAAAGGTGAGAAACCCATTCGGACTAGGTGATTTGTCACCAAGTAGGGAGAAAAGGGCCTCTCTAACTTCTAAACCATTAGGAATAGCATAGAGAAGTTTATTATGGTGGGGTTGAATAATTTGAGGAATACAAGAGATGATATCCTCCTTGTCCACCTTGGAAAGCAAGGGGTCCTTGGAGAGAAGAGAGGAGAAGAAGGAGATCACTTCAGCCGAGATATCTGGATCTTTAGAGAACAACACCTACCCCTTCCTGATTCCAAAGATCCTATTGTTAGCCCTATGATTTAGGGTGGAGAGATGAAAGAACTTCATGTTCTGATCTCCATCCTTAAGCCATGTGATTCAAGATTTTTTCCTGTAGAAATTTTCCTCCCTGTTGATGATGTTATGAAGATCAGACAGGATCAACAACTCAGCCTCTCTGTTACTCTCATTATATCCTTCCTTCTGTATACTATCTTGGATAATAGATGGATTGTCTAACAACTCCTCCTTGTCATAGAAAATATGGCCAAAATCAGACTTGTTCCAAATTTTTACCATCCTCTTCACATTTCTGAGCTTTCTAGTGACTTTGAACATGGCTGAGCCATCAACACCAATCCCCCACCATCTTTTGACATTATCCAATAGGTCGGGGTGAGTAGTCCACATTTTCTCAAACCTAAAAGGGCAATTTCTCCTGGGCTCAAGAGGGGAAACTGAAAGAGAAATGGGAGAGTGGTCAGAACCAACTCTAGGTGCCAGAGATAATCTACAGCTAAAAGAGTGCAACCAATCTGGGGAGATTAAAGCTCTGTCCAATCTGACCTGAATGCAGTCTTGACCTGCTCTCTTGTTAGACTAGGTAAAGGTACCCCCCAAGAGCTCCAAATCCATTAAGGCTAGGTCATTGATGAAGTTGGAAAGATCCTACTTACTTTCCCAATCTAGGGGCAATCCTCCCATCTTCTCTTTGTCCTCCAGTGGAGAGTTGAAGTCTCCCAGGATTATGCCTTTCTTAATGTCACTGGCTTGCACCAACTTTCCAACTTTGACCCAGTAATTTTTTCTATCTCTCTTGTTGTTGAGAGCATAAATGTTCACTAAAAACCAACAATCATTAGTTTGCAAATGTTGAACTCTACAAAAGAAGATGTTATCCTCATCATACTCAAGCACAATATTGAAATGTCTGTTACTGAATAATAGCAGCAGCCCTCCAAATGCTCCTTCTGAGTTTGAGGTAATTCCATTCATGTTGCTGTTGAATCTAATATTTTCTAGATTTTCTTTCTTTATTTTCATTTCTTGAATAAGAAATATATTAGGCCTTTGATCCCTTATCATATTCCTTACCACTTCTTGCTTGTGGATTCCATTGAGTCCATGAATATTCCATGAGAGGATCTTCATGCTTTAATTGATGAGCAAGCTTCCTGGATGGTGCGCTGTGTTCCATCCATGATGTTTCTTCTTGCTTCCTCCTTCCTAATTTCATTCTTATTTTTCCTTCCCACTAGGTTTGTTTTATGACCAAGATCTGCCTTGGCCTTGCTTCTAGTTGAGGCAGGAGAGGGGTCCTGACTATTCTTCTTCTTTCTTTATCTTACTTCTATCCAAGGTGGCTCTTCTTCTTCTTTACATAAATCAAACAAAGCATCTAGCTTGGCCAATTGTTTCAATGTTGAAGCAGACAGCCTCTCTAAGATTCTATTCACTATTATAGGGGGCTCCCTACTAACCAGGTTTGTGGAGTTTTGAGACATTGGTTCCCCTTCCTTTTTTTCCTGCATAGAGTCCGGGATAGAGGAACGGTTCAGATCAACCTCCTCAAAACTCTCAGGGATTTGAGACTCCATAATACTTGCCTCTTCAAGATTATCCTTGGTTTCCTTCATTTGGGAAGGGTTGGTTTTGTCCTCAATTATCTCTTTCCCTTCTCCTTCCAGTGCTTCCACTACAACCTAGAGGTCTCGAAGTACAGCTTGGAGATCAAGAACAGAATGATTAGCTTTTCATTTAGCCTCTCCATTTTTCTTGACTTGTGTTTCTTTCTTCTTCCAAATCTTTTTGGGAACATGAGCAGCTTTCTTCCCACCTTAAGGGTGGGCCCTTCCCCTCATTCCCTTTCCTTTGAATAGTGGGCAGAATCCAGCCTTGTGGTCTACCTTCTTACAATGGAAGCACATAAAAGGTACACTTTCATAGTCAATCTTTTGGATTCTACTTCCTAATTGAGATTGAAATTCTATAACTTGAGGCATATCCTATCCTTCGGTCACTCCTACACATATCCTTGCATAGGTAAGTCTCTTCTTAGCTGCCATTACAGGATCAATGGAAAGAAGCTCTCCAAAAGACCTGGCAATGCCATCAAAGACATCCTCATGCCAGTATTCCATGAGCAATTCTGGGAGTCTAATCCAAACTAGAGCCTGGGATAGGAAATCATTATTCAAGTCCATATTGGAAGACCATTTCTGCAAGATTAAAGTAGATCTCCCTAGAGACTAGTTCCCTGTGCATAGGATTCTGGAAAAGTCTTCCAAGCAAGAAAACCTAAAAGTTATGAAACCTTTAACCATTGCTATCACCTCTACATGCCCCTTTAAATCCTATTTGTTTCTAGTAAAAACCCTCACAACATCAATGTTGGGCCTTGACCCTATATATTTTCCCACCAGAGTATTCACCATACTGAGGATATTGTGGTCTATAATTTTTGGAGGAACTTCCAGAGAAAAGAAACCCTTCTCCTTGTCTGATTTATTAATGACTTTTAGGAATGTCGACTTACCTGATGGTTTGACTCCAAATAGGTTCAACCAGTGCCCCCAGGCTGCAGGTAGCCCACCACCCAAGTGAAGGGGAGGAATCTTCTCACTTGGGTGAGGTAGCAACTTTCGTGGGTCCCCATCCTTTGAGGCATCTACATCATTCACCTCTCATTCCTGCCCTGCAGCTGTAGATTACTCCCCAATGCCTATGTACTCCCAATTCTCGCCTAGCTACAGCTTCAAAATCCCATTCCCGCCTAGCCACTAATTCAAAAACCCATTCTCGCTCACTCCGCACACTCCACTCCCCATTGTTGCCACTCTTTTCCAATCGAATTGGTTAGAGCCTAGTTAGTAGTGGCTAGTTAGAAAAAAAAATAGTTGTGTTTTTGCGTTGTGAATTATGGGCATGACACTCTGGTATCAAAGCTAGGTTTCAACACTAGGAGCCTATCCCATTACATCTAACCTATGAATTACAATTTTGTGTAGGATTCCCATATACCCACAATAGTTGTCAAAGGGCTAGGGGTCCTAGAGTGAGCCTTGCAGGCCAAGAGGGTACAAGATAGGATGTGGGAGGACCCCCACTAGGGCAACCTTCAAATCTTGAGCAGGTTTTAAATGCTATTAATAATCTGATTGGAGTAGTACAACAAAGGTTACCACCTGTCATTCCATAGCTAGGACAATAGGATGTGGAGGGGCGTGGGGCCAATATGAGGGAAAGGAGTAGAAGTCCCTCACCTAGACTTGTAGAGGATCAAGGGAAAGCATTAGTACATTAGGTCAAGCCACCTCCTACATTAGAGAGAGCACTAGTTATAGCACCCCACGATATTGGGGATGAGATTAGTGACCTTCTATGACTCAAGTCACCCCTATTCACTGGTACCACAGATGGCACACATGTGGAGGCATGGCTACAGAGCTTATAGAGGTGCTTTGGATTGTGTACCCATGGGAGAAATCTAAAGGCATGACTGGCCATACACCTAATATGAGATGATGCCTTTAGTTGGTGGTAGCAGGAGGAGACCATAGGGAGAGTCAACATAGAGACACTCACATGGGAGTCCTTTCTAGACCATTTTAGGGAAAAATATTTGTCAAAACACTTTAGATAGAGTTAGATTGAGGAGTTCCATGATCTTTAGTAGAGGGGCCTCATAGTGGCCTAGTATGAGAGTAGGTTCTTAGAGCTACTTCCTTATGTAGAGTACATGAGAGATGAGAAGCTACACATCGACCAATTGATTAAGGGCCTTAACTTGTCTCTCCAAGGATCAATGTAGTTGGATTTTCCTACCACTTTTAGAGAGATAGTTGAGATGACATTGGTTGCTAAAGATATTCATACCAAATAGGAATCTTAGGATAGGTCCCATAACTGAAACCCCTCCCAATAGCCAGCACAACAGAAACCCTCTTGGAAGGTTAATCAAAGTCATTTAGCAAGGTCCTCAAAGGGGCCATAGACATAGTGAAGAGGGTAGTAGGACACTAGATAGAGGTCATCATTGGGTTACTAGGGCTCTAAGCCCAAATAGTGGAAATCATAGGACCCTAGAGGATATCAGAGGCCATAGAACTAGTATACACAACCACAGTCCTCTAGGGGAGTCTTTAGTGGGTCTAGCAGTAGTCTAGGCCACAAGGAGTACATATTCAGACCCATGGGCCATGTTATGCTTGTGGTGGTATGGGTCATATTGTGAGAGAGTTTCCATATAGTCCCACCATAGGCAGTTAGCAAGGGGCCACCTCAGAGCCTACAATAGGCAATATGGGCAGATCCCATAGGGTGTTTGTAGAAGTTGATGACCACTAGGATGAGTATTAGGGTATAGTGATTGAGGCTATAGGTATGATTAGAGGATTTGAGGTTACTATACTATTTGACTCCAAAGCTATAGACTCTTTTATATCCCCATTTGTAGTCCAACATTGTAGGCTAGTGGCAGCTAGACAAGAGGTTGACTGGGAGGTTGAGTTAGCTTTAGGGACTAGGGTGTCAGTTGATTCCTTGATCCATGAGTGCCCAATCCAGATTGGAGACATGACCACCACTTTAGACTTGCATATTACTCCATTGGGATCCTATGATGTAGTCCTTGGCATGGATTGGCTTAGTGCCCATAGCGCCAAGTTGGATTGTAGATAGAAGAGGATCAAGTATGTAGATGATCATGGTACACCTAGGTTATTTCAAGAGTTTAGAGGCTACTATCTCTTCATATGATTTCTACCATGCAACTTAAGTGGTGCATGTAGAACGGGTGTAAATTGTTTTTCATCACCATTAGTGATAGAGAGGAGGGTGTAGGGGAGGAACCTTCCCTCGATGACTATCCAATATTACAAGATTTTGTAGATGCATTTCCATCAGAGCTTCCTAGTATTCTACCACCAAGGGCAATTGATTTCCATATTGATCTCATACCAAGAGCTGAACTCGTATCTAGAGCACCCTATAGGATGACCACCCATGAGCTCAATGAGCTTAAGATTTAGCTAGAGGAACTTTTGGAGAAGGTTCATATCCCACCTAGTGTATCACCTTGGGGAGCACCAATGATTTTTGTAAAGAAAAAGGATGGATCACTCAAATTGTGCATTGATTACTGGCAGCTGAATAAGGTGACTATCATGAACTAATACCTGTTACCTAGGATTGATGACTTATTTGATTAGTTACAAAGTTCCTAAGTATTCTTCAAAATAGACTTGAAGTTAGGGTACCATTAGTTGTGCATCATGAAAAGTGACTTCCACAAGATTACATTTTGCATGAGATATGGTCACTACAAGTTCACAGTGGTACCTTTTTGTCTCACGAATGCCCCAACTATATTTATGAGCCTCATGAATGGGGTATTTTGCACCTTCCTAAAAAAGTTTGTAGTAGTGTTCCTAGATGATGTATTGGTCTATTCTTATGATGAGAAGGAACACAAAGAGCACCTACAGTAGGTATTGTAGTAGTTGAGAGAAAATCAGCTTTATGGTAGCTTGTTGAAATGTGCCTTTCTCAAATAGGAAGTGCATTATTTTGGTCATATAATATCAGGGGATTGGATCTCAATGGACCCTTCCAAGATCCAAGGCATCATGGATTGGATAGCACCTACTAATGTCATAGAAGTCAGAAGTTTCATGGGATTAGCAAGGTATTATAGGTAGTTTGTGGTAGGTTTCTCTAAGGTAGCTCACCTAATTACCTCTCTTCAAAGAAAGGGAAAGTAGTTTGAATGGACAAAAAAGAGTGAGGAGGCCTTTTAGAAGCTCAAGAGAGTGCTCACTAGTGCACCCATTTTAGTAGTACCTAACCCCTCAAAGGATTTTATAGTATGTACATATACTTCCTTGGATGGAATTGGAGCTATTCTTATGCAAGAAGGTCAAGCCATAGATTGCTTGTCTGAGAAACTCAAGCGGCATGAGTTTAGTTACCCTACTCATGATCTTGAGCTTGTGGCAGTGGTCCATGCATTGGTATGATGGTGCCATTTCCTTCTAGGGTGACGATTTTAACTTCATTCAAATTAGCAAATCTTGTAGTATATTTTCACATAGCTAAATCTTAATGCTAGGCAAAAGAGATGGATGGAGTTCCTATGCGAGTATAACTTTGATGTACATTACATTAAGGGTAAGGAGAATGTGGTGGTGGATGCCTTGAGCAGGCAACATCATGAGCTTGCTTCCATGGTTACTGGCACAGATTTGAGGGAGCAAATTATGCATCACCTACAAAAGAATGGATTTTATGCAGAATTTTTCCAGATAGTTTAGTCTTAGAGACCTCTTAAGGGTAATTTTTTTGAATATTCATTGGATGCTGAGGGATTAGTATGACATAAGGGGCACATCTATATACCCTCCACTAGTGGCTTACCTGAGTTCATTAAAGGCTCATCGAGCACCATATACAACTCATCCTAGAGTTAAGAAACTCCATGCCAACTTAAGACGGCTATATCATTGGCTAGATATGAGGATGCAAATTGCTAATGTTGTTGCCAGATGTCTAGAGTGTTAGAGAGTTAAGGTAGAACATAGTCATCTAGGTGGACTTTTTTAGCCACATGAGATACCCAATTGGAAGTGGGACACTATCTCTATGGATTTCATTGTTGGTCTTCCAATGGCTTCTCATCATCATGATGCCATCATGGTGACAATTATACACTTTGACCAAAGTTTCTCACTTTTCACTAGTCCATACCACTTTTATAGCACCCACAATGGCATAGATATTCTTGTGAGATATTTTCAAGCTCCATGGCATTCCTCATAAGATAATATCTAATAGAGACTCCTTATTTACATCATCCTTTTGGAGGGAATTGCAAGAATCACTTGGTACCAAGCTCAACTTTAGCACTATGTATCATCCTCAAATGGATGGGCAAATAGAGAGAGTTAACCAAATCCTAGAAGATATATTATGAATGTACATGATGGACAACCAATCCAAGTGGGAAGAGTACCTCCATCTTGTAGAATTTTCCTACAATAATGGGTATCACACTTCTATAGGCATGCCACCTTATCAAGCCTTGTAGGACACCCCTAAGTTGAGATAGAATTGATGATAGGATATCTATAGGGCCATAGTTAGTCAAGGACATAGAGCAGTAGGTAGTATTGATCAGACCATGCCTTAGAGAAGCCCAAGATAGATAGAAGAAATATGCATATGCAAAGAGGGTGGATAGAGAGTACATGGTTGGAGAGAAGGTATTTCTGAGGGTGTGACCATATAAGAGTCCAATCCATTTTGGAAAAGGCTCTAAGTTAGCACGCTGCTTTGTCAGTCCCTTTGGGATTTTGGAGCAAATAGGACTAGTTTCTTATCATTTAGCCCTACCACCTAGCCTATTGTGCATTCACGATGTATTTCATGTATATGTATTAAGAAAATATGTTTATGATGAGTCTAACATCATAGATTGGGATGCTTTGTAGGTGGAGTTAGACAAATAGATAGCATTGGAGCCCATTTGCATTTTAGCTAGATGAAACCTCACACTTTGAGGCAGAGAGCTAGACCAAGTTAGGGTCCAATAGAATTGTTACAAGGAGGTCATGGCTTCATGGGAGGATGCATATTAGATGAAGGCATAGTACCCATATCTTTTTGATGAACTCTATGAGGAAATTCATGATTAGGGGGGGAGGATGTGAGGCCTCACCCCGACCCATCATAGCATGGATATTTTATTTACATTTTTATATTTGAGACCTTGATATTTTGACAGTTATTCAAGATTTAGATGGATAGTGGATTGATTTATCTATTGATTTTGATACTTGAGTAGTGTTTTGCATTATTATATGCACTAAGAACATGTTATTGTGTAAGAAATGTTCAAACATATATGGATGCAACTTTATGACATGATATTATAATTTTTGATGCAAAGTGAAATTTTAATTTGATTATGACGATTAATGATTTATAGATAAATGTTAATTTGATTATGATGCTTAATGACATGCAAATGAATGGTTGGGTTATGTAGATAGATGTTCATTTGATAATGATGACTTATGACATGCAGATTTTGATATCTTAACATTTTGAATGGAATAATTGAAAAGACTAGGAAAGGAAATCTAATTCAAATTATATTAATATGGATATTATTATTATATGCACTTATGTTGTATAGGTTTATTTGACTCCTTGGACTACTGATGCTCTAATTTGATGTGCAAGAAGAGAAACCATGGAATTTAATGGGGAAACAAGGTATAGAAACATGTTTAAATGTGTCAGCCAAGGTGAATCTTTGTAAGATTTGGAAACCTCATTGTAATGTGTTTATTTTTTAAACATGAGATGTATGTGTGTTGCATGTATTTCATGTGTAGATCCTAAACGTGTCATGTGTGATGTGTAATGTATTTTGTGTGTGTCACTTGACACTTGTACTCATTATGTGAATGATATGTTCTTTGATGATGGATTATATGGCCATCTTATTTTGAGTTAAATGCCTTAACTGAGAAATTTGATTTATTGCCCTGAATTAGCAAAGGGAACAAGATTATCACCATGGGAAAATTTGAAATTTGACCTTAGCTAACATTGGGAGGGCCATAAAGTAACTCTAAGATGATTTTATGACAAAAATAAACCCTACCCATGTTAGTACTTTAAGTTAGGGGGCTAATAATGACCTCTAGGGTGCCTAGTAGACCTAGTAGACCCCAAAAAAATTGCATTCTTTATTGAATCCGAAAATGAGAGGGATAAATAGGGGCATGGCTAAATTGGAAACTCACTTGGCCACTCTCTATCTTTAGAGACAACTAGGGTTTGGAGGAAGAGGATAAGGAGCTTTACTACAACTATCTATTTCCATTGCTTGGAGTGAGGTTGGTACCCATGATCCAAGGTGTTCTTCATTGTTGCATGTA